>PPKH03000023.1:0-192153 GCA_003709205.3 Ogataea zsoltii
GACCGGAAAGATTTTAGGGCAAAAGTTAGATGATACATTTTGAACCGAAAAGTTTTTTAGCATATGATACATTTTGAACCGGTAGAAATTGGGTGGTGATACATTTTGGGCCGGTGAATCTTGGTGATACATTTTGGACCCGTAAAATTTTTAGTGACGATACATTTTGAGCCGGGAATTTTGGTGATACATTTTGAGCCGGAATTATGATGATACATTTTGAACCGCCAGTTTGTACGCAAAAATTTGGTTGATACATTTTGAAGCGGTGAAATTTGGGTAGTGATACATTTTGACCGGAGATATTTTGGATGATACATTTTGAACCGGCAAATTCCTTGCCAAAAATTGGATGATACATTTTGAACCGGTAGAATTTGGGTCGTGATACATTTTGAGCCGGTAAACTTTGGTGATACATTTTGGACCGAAAAAAAATTTGGGAGGTGATACATTTTGAGCCGGTTAATTTCAAGTGATGATACATTTTGGACCGCTAAATTTGGACCCAAAAATAGGGTGATACATTTTGAGCCGGTAAATTTTGGTGATACATTTTGAACCGGAAAATTTTGGGTGACGATACATTTTGAGCCTGTAAATTTTTAGAGCTAAAAATTGGTTGATACATTTTGAACCGGTAAAATTTGGGTTGTGATACATTTTGAACCCGTAAATTTGGGTGATACATTTTGAACCGGGGATATGATGATACATTTTGAACCGGTGTATTTTGGTGACATATTTTGAGCCGGTAGCTTTGGGGAGTGATACATTTTGGACTGGAAGTATGATGATACATTCTGAACCCAAAAGCTTTGGGTAGTGATACATTTTGGACCGGGAATATGTTGATACATTTTGAACCGAAACAATTTGGTGATACATTTTGAGCCGGGAATATGTTGATACATTTTGAACCGGTAAAATTTGGGTCGTGATACATTTTGAGCCGCAGTTTTGAGACAAAAGTTTTGGTGATACATTTTGGACCGCCAGTTTGTACACAAAAATTTGGTTGATACATTTTGAACCGGTAAAATCTGGTGATACATTTTGGACCGATGATACATTTTGACCCGGTGAATTTCGGTGATACATTTTGAACCGGTAAAATTAGCGCCAGAAATTTAGGTGATACATTTTGAACCGGTAAAATTTGGATGGTGATACATTTTGAGCCGGTAAATTTTGATGATACATTTTGAGCCGGGAATATGGTGATACATTTTGAGCCGGAATTTTTGGTGATACATTTTGAACCGGTAATTTTTGGGGAGTGAGTGATACATTTTGAGCCGGAATTTTTGGTGATACATTTTGGACCGAAAAAAATTTGGGAGGTGATACATTTTGAACCGGTGAAATTTGGGGGCGATACATTTTGAGCCGCGAAGTTTTGAGACAAAATTTTTGATGATACATTTTGAGCCGGTTAATTTTTGAGCCAAGAGTTAGTTGATACATTTTGAGCCGGTAGCTTACAAGTGGTGATACATTTTGTACCGGCAGTTTGTGCACAAAGATCTGGTTGATACATTTTGACCTGGTGAATATTGAGTTGTGATACGTTTTGGGCTGGTGAGTTCTGGGAGGTGATACATTTTGAACCAGCAGTTTGTACGCAAAATTTGGTTGATACATTTTGAGCCGGTAAGATTTGGGAGGTGATACATTTTGAACCGGTAAATTTAGCGCCAAAAATTAGGGTGATACATTTTGAGCCGGTAAATTTTGATGATACATTTTGAGCCGGGAATATGGTGATACATTTTGAGCCGGAAAAATTTGGTGATACATTTTGAGCCGGTAATTTTTGGGGAGTGAGTGATACATTTTGAGCCGGAATTTTTGATGATACATTTTGAACCGGTAAAATTTTGATGATGATACATTTTGAACCGGTAAATTTAGCGCCAGAGATTTAGGTGATACATTTTGAGCCGGTAACTTTTTAGAGCTAAAAATTGGTTGATACATTTTGAACCGTTAAAATTTGGGTTGTGATACATTTTGGGCCGGTAAATTTTGGTGATACATTTTGAGCCGGGAATATGATGATACATTTTGAGCCGGAAAAATTTGGTGATACATTTTGAACCGGAATTGGTGATACATTTTGAACCGGTAAATTTGGTGATACATTTTGAGCCGGAAAAATGTGGGAGGTGATACATTTTGAACCGGTAAATTTTGGATCATGATACATTTTGAGCCGGAATTTTTGGTGATACATTTTGAGCCGGAAGTATGATGATACATTTTGAGCCGGTAAAATTTGGGTCGTGATACATTTTGAACCGGCAGTTTGTACGCAAAATTTGGTTGATACATTTTGAACCGGTAAATTTAGCGCCAGAAATTCAGGTGATACATTTTGGACCAGAGTTTTTTAGGCAAAAATTTGGTTGATACATTTTGAACCCATAGATTTCGGGTGGTGATACATTTTGGGCCGGTAAATTTTGGGTGACGATACATTTTGAGCCGCGAAGTTTCGAGCCAAAAAATTGGTTGATACGTTTTGAGCCGGGAATGTTTGAGCCAAAAATTGGGGTGATACATTTTGAGCCGGTAAATCTAGCGCCAAAAATTTAGATGATACATTTTGGACCGGGAATATATTGATACATTTTGAACCGGTGAGTCTTGGTGATACATTTTGAACCGGTTGATTTGGGTGATACGTTTTGAGCCGGTAAAGTTTGGTGATAAATTTTGGACCGGAATTCTTGGTGATGCATTTTGGACCGAACCTATCTCAAACAAAAAGTTGGACATTACAATTGGGACTTGGCGCTGAAACGCTTTGAACCGCTTATCCTCAGGCAAAAATCTGGATGATGCGATGCATGCTGACCCGAAAATTTTTGGGCCAATTTCTAGAGCGATACATTTTGAACCGAATATATTCGAGCTAACATTAGGGTGATACATTTAGGACCGGCGATTCTCACGCAAACATTTTGAGCGATTCGTTTTGAAGCAAATTTCTGAGCAATGTGAACTAAAGAATAATCCAAATTCTGAGCCAAATGAGATTGAAAGGAGCTATTTGTGACTCAGTTGCGTTTTGAAAAAGTACAATTACCTTGTTTTTGAAGAAAGAGTTTCTTGGTCCAAAAGTACTTGAACATCGAAGAAAGTTTCTCAGAAAGACTCGTAGCTCAAATACTTCACAAAGTTGGTACCTGATTTTTGGTCCCATTCGAATCTTTACATAATCGGACGAAGATCATTCAGTCGATTTCTAGTTCGACACAACAAACCAGTGCCTACACATACAACATAAGTTTCGAATTATTTGATTAAACTGAGCTTATAAATGTCCGCTATTACTCGTCTCTTGGTTGAATATCACAACTCAACTTCCAGCTCCGGTCGTCCTCCTTCATGTTGACCTGCTTGACTTTCCAAATTTCAAGCAAAATGAGCTCCTGCAAACATGGAATGCCCACGATATCAAACATCTCCACGAAGTCTGTTCCCTCATTCTGCAATTGTAGTTTCAGGTTCTTGATCGTTGCACTTCTGATCAGATCGATCTTCTTGTTTTCGTTGTAGACGTCGCCAAGCTCGCCAATGTCCCTGTAAGGAATCTGCAGGGTCTGCAGGTCCGAGATGATCTTGGTGATTTTGAAATACTTGTCGATGTTGATCAATTTCTGGTTCAAAAAGGACTTTGTGTTGTCTCTGTAGTTTGGATTTCCGTCCACAGTGAACGTCAAGTCCTGCAAGAACAGCGAAAGATAAGGAACAATAGGAATGTCTAGATCTTCTTCCAAGTTGGAGCTCAAAAACTCCTTCACCTTCGTGCGGTAAACGTAATAGTTTCTGTCTGGATGGATGATCGACGAGAGATATTGGAAAAGCTCCTTGTACTTGTCGGACAATCCTTCCCAAATTTTGGTAATTCTCGAGATCAAGAAGCTCTGCAACGATGTCATGATGGATGCCAGGGAGTTGAAGTTCCGCAGGTACAGACACGAAATGGCGATTTTGAGCCAGCATTTCAGCGCATGGATCCGTTGTTTGAGGGTCAGTTTCGGCTGCAGGATGCTCTCGATGACATAATCACTCAACAGGTTGGTGAACAGCACAGATCTCTGAATGTTTGGCGACAGGTTAAGATGGAGTTTCTTGGACGTGAAGTTCTGGTTCAAAAGTTCCTCAGCCTTTATGGAGCAAAACATTTTGCTCTCAATCAGCGTCAATTGTTTGGCAATCTCCAGTCCGTTGAAGTTGAGCAGAACTAAATCCTGGTTCAGGATCTTCCAGCTCTCCTGGGAAGTTTTCCACCACGACTCTAGCAAAGCCTGGGTTCCCAACGGCGTGTAAACGTTCAAGCTGAACGATCCTTTGATCCAGTGGTCCCTCAACATGTTTCTGTAAGACAGAAGAACCTTTTCGATCGAGGCAATCTGGGTTCGAGACAACAACAGCGAGCTGGAGTTGGTGTTTTTGAGGTCGATTGACAATCCCAAGTTCATCGAATCCCTGTTCGACTTGGTCAAAGTTCTTTCAAGGTCGTCGTAGGTGTCGATGTCGTCCAAAAGCGAGTTGTAAACGTCAACTTCGTCCATCAGACCGTTAGGATTCGAAAACGAGAACGTCGAGAGATGTCTGGAGATGTGTTTGTGCTGCAATTTTGGCGAGATCTTTCTTGGAATCAGCTGAGAGTCGTTGTCGATGTTGTTGTAGTAGTTCAATCTGTCCTTGATTGTTTCCACTGGAGGCTGGCCAATCAACTTGGAGGCAACCTCGATCAATCTGAACGCCTCGATGGGCAGGAATTCCTTCACACCTTCATTGAAAAAGTTGATTAACGGAGGCAGCAAGTTGTAATCTGTCTTGGATTTCCAGTAACTTTCGAGCCAGAACTGGAACGTTTTGCAAACCAATTGTCTTCTGTGTTTCATTTTGGACTCCAATGAAGAGTGCATGTTAAGTCCACTGGTTCCCGCTCTTCTCTCGTTCTCAACCACCAGGTTATTCACGTCAAACCGGGCCACGAGCTCCTCGAGCAGGATTGAGCCGTGCGAGAAAATCCGGAACGTCAGGAAGAACGTCGACACAAAGAAGTACGGAGGAGGCGAGTTTTCGTCTGTCAGGAGTGCAACAAGGGCCTTAAAAGACGCACCAATCAGCTCGTTCTCCTTGTTTCTCAGGATCTCATCTTCGTGGTTGTAATTATCGATGATCGGACTCGTCACGGCCAGCTCCGAGCCCGTTTCCGAGCCCAACAGGTTCTCAAAAGTTCCGTCCTCGTTGCTGATGAACGGAGTCGAGTTTTTCGGAGCCACCTCGGCCAAGAAGTCCAGACCGTCGGTGGTGAACTCCATGTTTCCAGAGTCTCCCGCACGGAACATCGAGAACCGTTTGGATGCCCGGTTGGTGACGGTGGGCTGGTCCTGTTGAACAGGCTTCGACCGTGCCTGGTACTGTTTGACCTGCTGACTGACCTGTTTGTCGGTGATGAGGCCGGCCGAACAGCTTTTGATGAACGTTTCCGGCGTGATGTTGGCCTGGATGAAGTCTGGGTATTTTCTGGAGGACGGCAGTTCAAAGTCTTTTGCAGAGGCAAGGAACGTCTTGAGAATTCGGTACGACGAGCTCACCAAAGACACCATCTTACACGCAGAACTGATCACGGCACCACCTTCTTTCGAGTAGAAATACATTTCCTTCAGAGGCTTTGGCCGCGAGTTCGTGGTTCCGTTTCTGTTGAGCACAGGACTTTGGTTCTGGTTCGGTCTCTTGTTGTTTTTGATGTTGGTGGCAATGTTTCTTCTGTTGGCAATGTCCACAAGAACCTTGACGTTTCCGATCAGAGCGTCCACAAACTCGCCCAACTTGAGATTGTTGTCCTCGAGCGTTCTGAGCTGGTCCGCCGTGCTGGCTGTGAGCTGTGCTCTGGCGGAGTTTTGCGGCTTCAGATTGGCCGGAAGCGAGCTTTTCAGCAGAGTCGAGATGAATTGCAACTCGTTCACCAGCATGTTGATCTGGTTGATCACGTTTTCTAGCATCTGACAGCCTTTGACGTTGTGTTCCACCAGGTCCAATCTTCCGGAGATCATTGCCAGATAGCTCATCAGATGCGTGTAGACTTCGTTGACTCTGTATGTGGCCGTTGGAGGCTTTGACAGATACGGAAGCGGCGTCAGATGCGACGAAGAAAGCAGGTTTTTCGATCTTTGCTCGACGTCGTCGCTCTCCAGTCCCCAAACGTCCAGAAAAGTGATGGCTTTTTGCAGAACCTGATACGTCATGATCTGCAGATATTCGATTTTCTTCTCGTCCATGGTGTTGAGATAGTCCTTTGCCTTGAAAATCAGGTCCGACCAGTCGCGGAGCAGCTTCTTCCGCAGTCTTCGAATGATCGGCTTTCTGCGAACAACCTCGCTCGTTCTCGAGATGCAGTCTGTGTCTCTCAACAAGGATCTGATTCCGTAGGTGATTCCGTTGATGTACTTGATGTCGAACGTGTATCCCTTGAACTCGCCCTTGATGTAGAGCATCTTGTTCTGCGGGTTGAGCAGGAATTTTCCGGCGTTTTTGAACAGCTTCTTCAGCGGTCTTCTCGTGGCTGCGAGTCGTGCGTTTTTGCTCAGTTCTGCCGGAACGTGATCCAACTCCTCGTCGTCTGCGTCCAATAAGGTTCCGCGGAAATAGTTCATCGGAACCCAGCCTCTTCTCAGCGTGTTTAACAGCGTCACTTCTCCCCAGCCAGACTCGTCCAACGAGTACGTGAAACCAATGTCGTTCTGGTTGAACGACAGACAGATGGCCGCGTCGTTCTCGGATTCGAGGGTTTTGGAGTCGAACGAATACGTTGCAGTGACAAAAAGAGCCGAGGCGTCCTCGGTGTCGTCGTCGTTTTCGTCGTCTTCCTCGTCGTCGTCGGCCAGATTCAGGTCGAAAATCTGTTTGGTCGACTCTGACGTCATCATCAGAGCATCGATCGTTCCCTTTGAAGACGAGTTGATCATCGACTCGGAGTTCGACTCCGAAACAGAATGGGACACAGGTTGCGTGGTTTCAGGAAATTCTCTGGTTTTTCTGTCGTTGAAATTGTGATAAAGCGACTCCTGTCTCACCGAAACTCGCGGTTTTTTGGGAGCAGCAACTTCGGTGGCCACCCCGAATTCTTCCTCGGTCGGAGACACCTCTGGAGTGTTCACAGATCTGACCGCAGAGGACGTTGCAGCATTCGTTCCAATCTCGCGAGACCGTTCCTCGGGACTCTCGCCCGAAATTCGTGCCTCAGAATCGCCAGAAACACCGGTGACCTTTCTCTCGGTGTAGATGCTCGACGAAACACTCTGTCTAAGCGCAGACCGTTCGGGAATATCCCCAACGACCGGCTCGGAAACCTCCAACTTGAACGATCTCGACTCTGGAATCGAAACCAAAACAGACTTGGTCTTTGCAGCAGTCTTGTCCATCTCAGAATAGATGCTGGAAGACGTGCTCTGGTGCTTGTCGAAACTCTCGACGCGGGCCTTTGGAGCAAGCGAAAACTTCCTGAATTTGAACTCCTCCTCCTTCTTGATCGAAACAGGCTCCTCCTCTTCCAGCTCCTCCTCCTCCTCAAATATAGGAGGCTCGAAGCCGGGACTTGCCGACCTTCTGAACGACGAAAAACGCAGCTCGGACGAGCTCAACGGATTGGTAAACCGCTTGATTTCCTCGTTTGTGGGCGTCCGGTCGCCGTCAAACCCGAAACTCGATACCACGGGCGTCATTTCCGAGTCTGTGCCAAATTGCGGCGACGCAAGTGCATATTGCTCGCTGTCCAAGTCGATAAAGTTGCTCTCGGAGACCGACGAGTCGTCTCCGCTTCTTTCGGAGCTGTCGTCGCCCGACTTCGCCACAGACGTGTCCACAAGATCCTCGGTCTGCACCGTCATCATAGACTGGTCCACAAACGAGTTGTCGCCTTGCTCGGCGTTTTCATCGCTCTTCTTGGTGATTCGAAGAGCCTCTGTCAGCATCGATCCCAGCATAGAAATGCGTCCAAACCCGCTAGTTTCGGACTCCGGCAGGTCGGGAATCGGCGAGTTGATCATTCCAGGTGATTTCTGCTCTTCGGACTCCTCGATGTGCTTCTTGTCTGTCTCGTTCTTCTGTTCTTCCTCCAGCTCTCCACCAAGAGATCCCATCGACACGTCTCTTCCGTACGTGCTCGACGGAGAACTCTCCACAGTCGGCACAAACTCGCCATATGACACATTCGAGTCCGCTTGTTCGTCCTCCATGACCCATGCACCGGGCATCGGCGGTGAGCGTTGCTGAAGCAGATAATTGAAATCCTGTCTGTCTTTGGGAGTCGTGTTGTCAGCTGTCTGTGCAGCGGAATCGTCTTTGCTGGCACCAATGTGCAACGGCGACGTTGCCTGGAGGTCGGGGGTGTCGAATACATAAGATGGCGCGGAAACAGGCGTCTTGAACGCGCTTTCTGCAAGAGAAACATGTTAGTACCAGGGGTAAACGCGTCGTTATTGCTGAATGTACATACTGGCTGCGTTTTTCGTGTTCAGCTCAAACGTGAACTCGTCATCCTTGCTATTCGAAGATGTCTGAGATGTCTCCATGTTGTCTTGTAGCCATCAACACGGTTCAAAATCGTATAATCACGGTAGTTGAGGAAAAACACTCGTCCAAAAGCGTGTCGAGATAGAAAAAAGCGAAAGAAAAAAAAAAAAATTGGGGAAAAAAATTAAGCGAAATGGCCAAAATTTCATTCTTCTCTGATAAGAAAGAAATACAGCCAAGTTGAACGGAGCCAAATTAGATGCAACTCAAATGCAGCTATGAAATTAGAATACACACAGACGTGGTTCTGGAAGTTGTAGAAAATCAACTCGAGTCCAACTAGCCTTCACGATACATGTCCGCCTTGAGTCAAATCGCTCTCACCAACTCACAAACCGTCTCGCCCAGCTCCAAACAACCCTCCACCGTAGCGGCCTCGGAATAAACTCTCACAGCGTCTTCAGTGCCACTTGCCCTCACAAACGATCTGCCCTGCTTGTATCCTTCCACCACGTCGTCAATCTTCTTCTGCAGTCCAACAGGCTCCAGCAACTGTCTCTCGGCGTTGGTGGTCTTGAACAAAAACCGGTCTTTCACAACAACCTTGAACAGTCTGTTTGGAAGCTCCGTGTAATCGCGGCTCCAGTCCATGGGGGTTTTCTTGGAAAGTGTCAGAGCCACAAGAACCACCAGCAGATCGGAAATCGAGTCTCCGACTGTCTGGTTGATCAGCTCGACGAGCAACTCCAGTGTCCGCAGCACCTTCTTGTCTTCTGGAGAAGCCTCTGTTTGCAGCTTCTTCACAGTCGTGACGTATTTTTCAGAGAAAATCACCGTTCCATGTCCATTGGCCTCGAAATAAACACCAACGTCGTACTCAAGAGCCTTGTGATGCAGATGTTTCACTCCAGTTGGCGTGAATGAGACAGGAACTTTCAGAACGTCCTCAATATATCTCGTGGAATTGCCATTGGCATAGGCAGTTTGAACAATCCCAACCTCGAGACCTTCGAGACCTTTCACCTGGGAAACCAACCCTTTAATGAACCCGGCCAACAAGGTCGCAATGCGGTCGCCATCCAGCAAACAGAATTTTAGCGACTCATCCACGTAGTAGAAAACCACCCGGTCTGCATCTCCATCAAACGATGCATATAGACGCAACGGGACAGGGTTTTCCACCCCAGCCGGCAGTTTCTGGTTGGTCTTCACGTAATCTGCTCCGCAGGAGACGTTCAGCATCTCCGGATCGCTGGTGTTATCGTTGACAACCTCGACTTCAATGAGCTTACTCTTGAGAGCAGCCAACTTGGGTCCACCGACTCCATTTGCGGCATCGACAGTAACTGTCAAGGGCGTTTCCACTCCCCACAAGGCCAGAATCTGCTCCACAGCACCCACTAGCTTGCGATTGTAGCCGACTTCGCTCGACTCGCCAAATTCCGGGTCGTTGAAACTTCTTGTGAGATAGTGCAGCTGCGGCGTCGTGAGCTCGCCAAAAGACTCGTGTGCTGCATTCATTGCCTCAAACCCGTCCACGGTGGCCTCAAGTAAGCTGGGCCCAGACGCCCTCGTGTCTCTAGCCACCACCACATTAGCCTGTGTGTCCAAATTGATATTTTCAGAGTCGACAATGGTCTGGATCAGCGACAGAAACTCGTCAAAGTCTGCAGCGTTGGCCAATTGCGTGGCCAAAGGCTCCCACGTCTGATCCAGCATTTCTCCCATCGGATCCACGATTTTCACTCCGTTGTCAGCCGGAGGATTGTGTGACGCGGTGATCATCACGCCGATCGTCTTGGATTCGAGCTTCATCGACCGCAATGCCGCCAGAACACCGACCCTGAACACGGTCGAATCCAGCTTCGAAGCAAGCATCCGGAAGCCCGCTGTCCCGTAAACATACGTCTCGCCGGACGTTTTCGGGTGTTTCTCAAATTGAGTCCGGAGAGAATCCACTGAAAGCGACATTTTCTGGGTATTTATAAGTGTTGAGGAGAAGAGAAAAGGGGAAACAAAGAAAACGAACAAGAGGGAAATTCTTTGTTTATATAGTGTGGAAGTTTCAAAAAAAAAAAAAAAAAATATATAGTAACAAAAAATATTTCAAGTGTTCTGCGTTTCTTGTACAACATAAAATCAGAGCTTTTTACAAGGCAAAAATACAGCATAAATTGTCAAATAATGGCTCCACCTCTACCCGTTTACTCCAGGGAGGAAATTAAAACAGCGTATCCGCATTTATTCCCCGAAAGAGTGCCGAAAAATGACGGCTCCGGACAGTTTGAGCTCGACCTCGAGAACTGCGAGCTGTACTCAATTACACAGAACCAATGCACGTTTGACGGAGACCGCACAGTGTGCGTTCCGTTCAAACGACTGTTTGCCCGCTGCTTGGACCAGGATTACGCACGCAGAAAGGAGATCATCGGGTACAAACTGACGCCCTCGCACAGCGACTTCAACACCGACAGCAAGACCAGGATGTACAGAAACGTTGAGATCACCGACTGGTTTGACAACGACTATTCCAGACAGACCGACAAGTCCGACTTGCTCAAGGACTTCCTCAGGGCAGACAAAATTCTGCAGGAAAAAATGAACCAGTACTACGAAAGACTGGTGAAACAAAGCAACAATGACAACGAAAAAGACGCAAAATGATTCGCTACATAATCTAAAACACCTCCCCTTCTGGAGGCTGCACGAGCTTTCTATTGGCACTGTTAGCCATCTCCTTTCTGAGCTCCAACAGAAGAATCTCCATGCTGTATGTTCGTTTCCAATTGCTCAGTGTTGGGAACTTGCTGGCAAGAACAAGTCCTGAGGTTTGGTCCACACAGGGCAGATTGATTTTGGAGATAAATCTCACGGTAGGCGGACGGTCGGGATAGTCTTGTCCGCATTCGATTGTGAGCGAGTAGATCCGGTTCTCGTGGACCGAGTTTGGAGGTCCCAAGATCGTGCCGTTCCAGTGGGTCATCGTGATGTCGTCAAGGTCTTGCAGACCGTACGAACAGGACTCGGCTCCCAATCCCTTTTCTCCCTTTTCCAGCTCCTCAAGAAGCTTGAAGTTGCGTGGTCTGTGGTGTTAGAATAACGCTGTTTGAAAAGGTCCTTATGATCTTCGGTGTTACTTACACTTTCGACATTGTCGGTATAATGTTATTTGGGGGGTTTTGACCGGTTTGTAGATGGTAATTGGTTGGTTTTGTTCCGTGTTTGTGATCAGATTTCGCTTTTTATTTTCTTTGTGCAAGTTGTTAGAAGAAAATTGCCTTCCAAGTGCGCCACATTGTACCGCCACATTTCACCGCCACAGATCAAAGTGATGAATTTTTCGTGTATCAAAATACAATCGATCCGAGCAAGAGGTAAACATGTAGTGTAAATCTGGTTTGAGACGATGACGTCTGTTCCCAGCTCGCCCTTTGTGGTCAATCCAGGCGGATCTCCTCGGGATGAGTCCGAGTTGAAAAAAAAGGTGGCCCTGTTAGAGTTTCAGTGTCGAGAGTTAGAGGACCAACACAATATAGAGAAGGTGAGACACGAAAGCGAAGTGAGAGCGCTACAAAACGCGCTCGAAACACGTTCCAAGGAAAGCGAGAGCGTTGTTTCTGATCTGAAGCTTGTTTTCGATGAGAACAAGGAGTTGAAAGTGCAGGTTCGCCAGCTGCAAGAGCAGGTCGACGGTTACAACGAGAAGAACAGCATGCTTCGACTGGAGCTCGCGTCAAAGTCCAACAGGCTGAACGAGCATTTGATTGAGTTTGAACAGATTCAGAAACAGCTTGAACAGGTTGTTGAACAGAAGCAAAAGGAGCACGAGTTGAAATTGAGAGAACAAGAGCAGCTCAACTCTGGATTACGTCAGGAATTAGTCAGCACAAAAGAGGAAGTTTCCGAGTTGATGAATAGATTGAAGGTCAAGGATTCGCAAATCACCGAGCTTCAGAGCAGAAACCAGCGACAGAATGAGATGCAAGCGCGAGAGCTCTATGAGCGCGAATGCTCGAGTCAATTGGACTATATTCGGGAGTTGGAGGCCAAGAACTTGCAACTGAGTAACAAATTACGAGATTATCAGTCGAAATACGAGTATTCGCAGATTTTGAAGGAGGAGAAGAATGCTCTGGCAAACAAGGTTGCTGTTTTGGAGGAATTAGAGACGAAATACAACGATCTGAAGTTGCGACACGAGCAATTGACTCGCAAACAGGAACAGGGTCCTGCGAACTCGCTGGTGCAGAGATGTTCTAGTTTGGAGCAGAAGAACTCGAATCTGCAGGCATCTCTTGAAGGTGTTCGTGGGGAGTTGGCGCAGTCGCAAGAGGATTATATAGGGTTGCAATCGAAGCTACTAGAGGCAAACGACAAGCTGGTGGAGCTTCGACAGAAGGTTTCGCAGAAGGAGACGGAGCTTGTTAAGTCTATGAACAGGACTCGTCTTCTTGAGCAGGAGATTGTTCTTTTGAAAGACCGGGTGGAAAGTGTTGCGGAGGAAAACACACTGCTTATGAACGGCAAGGGTCTTGTGCGTGACAATCGTGACTACGAGCAGCTGACGAAGCTGGTTGAGGAGTACAAACGGGAGTTGGAGGAGCTTCGTGGGGCTGGTGCGAACAAACGGGTTCGTGTGGCTGGTGTGGCTGGTGCGTCTGACGCGTACGAAAAACTTGTGGCGCAGTTGCAGGAGAAGGTGCGAGAGGTCAACGAGCTGCGTTCTGTGGTTGAGACGTTGAGTCGGGAGAACGGCGAGCTGAAGGCTCAATCGGCTCCGGGACCTGTCTCGTCGGACGATATGGAGTGCGGTCGCGTGATCGAACTGAAAGACAATCCGACGGCCCGACACGAGAAAGCGACGCAGAAAATGGTGAAACTTTTGCAGGCAGAAAATTTCGACCTGCGGCGCGAAAAATTGGACGGCGTCGCGTCGATTCCGCGGTCGGTTTACGAGCGGATGGGTGCCGAACAGAAGCAGTTGGAGCAGGAAATTGGGTCTTTGAGCAAGCGATTGGCCCGGCTCAAGGAGATGTACACGAGCAAAACGGCGCGGTTCAACGAGATCATCTAACTGCTGCTGGGATACAAGGTTGAACTGCTGAGCGACACACGGGTACGGCTGGTTCCGCGTCTGCACAGCACGGGGAGCGTGGTTGTGGAGCTGGCTCGCGGGCGGCGGCGGAGCGCCACGGGTGCCACGGGTGCCGCGGGCACGGGCGGTGTGCAGCTGGCCGACGGGGAATGCGTGCGGGTCCGGCTCGGCGGGGCACGCGTGGACGCGGACAATCTGGTGCGGTTTTGGGTCGCCGACAAGGGCGAGCCGTGCTGTTTAATGAGCGCGCTCAACCTGGAGCTGTTTGACAAGCTGCGGGAGGGCGAATGACGCGCAGGAATGCGGGGGAGGGGCCGGGCGGGCGCAAACAGGGGGTGGACAAAGTATGGGGTTGCCCGTGAGCCGAGCCGGGACGGTGACGATAACGGCGAGCGCGGTTTCGGGCCCGGTTTGTGGCGGCGTGGAGG
This sequence comes from Ogataea zsoltii, assembly GCA_003709205.3. NCBI lineage: Eukaryota > Fungi > Ascomycota > Pichiomycetes > Pichiales > Pichiaceae > Ogataea > Ogataea zsoltii. Next base: position 14,059 of record PPKH03000023.1, read on the forward strand.
GACACCAACTAGCGAATCGCGCACGCGCAGAAACCAAGCGTTGTGGCGCGCGGGCCCGAGCATCGGAAGTGCCGCACCGGGGGCCGAAATTTTCGTGGTATGGGTCAGTGCGCGTCAATGACACCCCCAGAAAAATCCATGACCTCAAATGTCGCGCGGTGATTGGCTGGAAAAGCATTATTCCAGGGTCGCTTGCGAAATTAAATCCGTGTGGGGCGCGTCCCGCACGCGCACCGCACCGTACACCGGCGCTGCCCCGCGCCATCAGGCACCCCGTCTCGCAACTGCCGCCTCGGCGCCCGGCACAGCCAATCTTTTGCTCCGTGTCACTCACTCATGACCATTCACGCAGCCAGCTAAGTATAAATTATCCGTGGTTGCCAGTTTGTACCGTCTGCAAAGCAGCGTTGCCCCTTTTTTTTTTATCTGGATTGCAATCGGTGTATATAAACCACACATCTTGTTTATATTCTGCTATCGGGCAAATAAGACACAGCTGTCACCATCAATCTGCGCAGATACACAACTAGTCGCAAACAATCGCCATGTCTGCATCTTTGAGAACTGTTGCCAAGTCGGCATCCAAGAGATCCGCTTTCTACACTAACGCCATCAGAGCCTACTCTACCAAGGAGCCAGTAAGTACAATGTTGGGACAGCAATTTGCTGTCGCCCGCAAGCGTTTTGCTTGCGGAATGCCTACATTCTGTCGGCGTCTCGCCCCATCTGACCCAATACTAACCCCCCACAGACTCTGAAGGAGAGATTTGCCGAACTTCTGCCTGAGAAACAGGCCGAAATCAAGGAACTCAAGGCCCAATATGGTTCGACCGTAAGTATTTGTTGCCCTTTTGAACGTGATCCGAGCTCCAGCCAATGGCAGACGCCTGTTCTGTAAGAATTTTGCGCGAGCTGCAGCGACGCGAGGAAAAAACGTTTTGCGTCGATCGACGCGATTTTTTTTTTTTCTCCAGGAATTTTTCAACTAACATTCTGCAGGTGATTGGAGAAGTCACCCTGGCCCAGGCCTACGGTGGTATGAGAGGAATCAAGGGTCTTGTCTGGGAAGGTTCCGTGCTGGACCCAATGGAGGGTATCAGATTCAGAGGAAAGACCATTCCAGACATCCAAAGAGACCTTCCAAAGGGTCCTGGTGGCGCGGAGCCACTTCCAGAAGCTCTTTTCTGGCTGTTGTTGACCGGAGAGGTGCCAACTGAGGCCCAAACCAAGGCGTTTTCCGAGGAATTGGCTGCCAGATCCAAGCTTCCAAAGCACGTTGAGGAGCTGATTGACAGATCCCCTGCCACTTTGCACCCAATGGCTCAATTCTCCATTGCTGTTACTGCTCTGGAATCCGAGTCCCAGTTCGCCAAGGCTTACGCTGCCGGTGTCAACAAGAAGGACTACTGGAAGTACACTTACGAGGACAGCATTGAGCTTCTGGCCAAGTTGCCAGTGATTGCTGCCAGAATCTACAGAAACGTGTTCAAAGACGGTAAGGTTGCCGACGTTGACCCAACTCTGGATTACGGTGCCAACTTTGCCAACCTGCTTGGTTACGGCTCCAACCCAGAGTTTGTCGAGCTGATGAGACTGTATCTGTCGATCCACTCGGACCACGAGGGTGGTAACGTTTCCGCACACACCACCCACTTGGTTGGATCTGCTCTGTCGTCTCCATTCCTGTCGCTGGCTGCTGGTCTGAACGGTCTGGCTGGTCCATTGCACGGAAGAGCCAACCAGGAGGTGCTGGAGTGGCTGAAGGAGATGCAAAAGGAGCTTAAGGGCGACATCTCGAAGAAGAACATCGAGAAGTACCTGTGGGATACTTTGAACGCCGGTCGTGTTGTTCCTGGTTACGGACACGCTGTGCTGAGAAAGACTGATCCTAGATACATGGCTCAGAGAGAGTTTGCTCTCAAGCACATGCCAGATTACGATCTGTTCAAGCTTGTTTCGGAGCTTTACGAGGTTGCTCCAAAGGTTTTGACCGAGCACGGAAAGACCAAGAACCCATGGCCAAACGTTGACTCGCACTCTGGTGTGCTGTTGCAGTACTACGGCTTCACTGAGGAGTCTTTCTACACTGTTTTGTTCGGTGTTTCCAGAGCCTTTGGTGTTTTGCCTCAGTTGATCATTGATAGAGGTGTTGGATTGCCAATTGAGAGACCAAAGTCCTTCTCCACCGAGAAGTACAAGGAGTTGGTTCTTGGCTTGAACAAGAAATAAGCGGTGAATTGGTGTCTTGTATTAGTTTGTTCATCGACCCTTTCTTTTTCTTCACTATTTATTCCATATGACAAAATAAATTCGACAATGAGAGCAAGATGAAAAAAAAAAAAAAATTGTGTTTGAGCCGCAGCGCCGTTTGGGCCTGAGCCGCACGGCCCAGTCGGGGTTTTGTGTTTTTTTTTTTTTTTAATTTGTAGAGGAGCCGAGCCTCCTGGTCCCCTGTTGATGGTGTAGCGTGCACGGCGTCGGGCGGGGCTAAAGTCCGACGCACCACGAGGGCCGAGTTGTGTTCCTGGATGCCCGTTTTGGTGGTGTCGCGCTTGTTTGATTTGATATGCGAAAATGGGCCTGATGGGCCTGGTGGGCCGGTGGGATGTTTCACCTTTGCACGACCTTGCCCAGTATTTCTCAGACATGGTTTAAAAAGGAAACTTGGATCCTAAGACACCTTCAACGTCACCCACAACCATTGACAAGCAATTCCATGTCTGAAGTTCTTGTGAATGGTTCCCAACAAGCTCAGGAGCTTGTTGCGCCGTTGGGTGCTCTGCTTCTGATGCAAATCACAGCGATCTCCATCCTGCAGATTCCGCCGGAATACTACCGGAGATTCGTAGCTGTGGCTGTGCTGTTTCCTATGTTTGTTATTTTTTTCCCGCTGGTGTTCCGGATCAACGAGGTCTCCGCTAGATTGGCAATTGGGCTGTTCATGACGTTCCAGCCGCTGATGTACACCGATCTGTTTGTGGTGCAGCAATTCCCAGACCTCACGGATTTTCGGGTCGGAAAAGAGACACTCGAGGACGTGGTGGGATACGCGCCTTTCACCGCGAAAAAACTCCGGTGGGCATTTGACCGCCTGTTGATGAATGTCCGCGGCGTGGGATGGAATTTCCAGATGCATTGTGTCCCGCGCCACCAAAACATACAAACCAAATCCGAGTGGCTCTCCAGGGTGTTGTTGAGACTGTTGGTGGAGGGACTGTTGTACGACCTCGCCGTCAGTCTTCTGCAAACAAGCGAGTACATCCAGGCCAATGGCTGGCATCCCCTCTACACCGATCCGTACCTGAACTCGGGCATGTCTATCTGGGGGACCATGCTGACAGTCGCCTGTTTCGCCTACTTTCTCTACTACGTCCTCGCCCTGGCGTACTACTCGTTTGCAATCACGTTTGTTCTCACCAACGTCTACGAGCCCAAGGACTTTCCTCCCCTTTTCCAGCCCCATTCCATGTTGGAATCCACCACACTTCGTCAGATGTGGCGGTGCGCGTGGCACCAATATCTCTCGCGTACCTGCCGCAATATAGCGTCGTGCTGCGCCACATGGTTTTTTCCCACCTCCAAGCAAAAACGCCGCGCCGCCATGATCTTCGGTACATTCGTTCTCTGCGGAACGGTCCACTCTGTCGGAAATGCCATCCTGCCATGGAACGTCGGACTCGACTACAACCCAAACGCCCCGGTCTGGTGGCCCCGCAGACTCGACCTGGGCCCTGTCACTCTGTTCCCCGGCCAATGGTTTTACGCCCTCTTCCTCTTTGTGGCTGAGGCCGCGCTACTTGTGGCTGAGAACTTTTTCTTTGCTATCGCGAAACCAACTTTTATCTCCAGCATTCCTCGCGGCCTCCGCATCTTCCTGGGAACGTCATGGATCCTCCTGTCTCAATACTTGCTACTGGGATGGTATATGGACGAGATGATCAAGGGCGGCTTTGTTTTCCAGAACCGTCTGCCTTTCAGTCCGTCCCGCCATCTGCTACGTCTTTTTGACCTTCATTTATAGATTATGTTCTGGAACAAAAACCAAGTATTTTCTCGTTCTGTTTGCCTCCCTTTTCCCCCGGCGGTCTCTGCGGCTGACTGCCCGGTGGCGTTCACCCCGCCAGCCTCCCCTCGTTCTTTTTTTTTGCGCTATATGGAACGGGTCGTGCGTGACACAAATTTCCCGGTGGCTGAAAATGCAGAAATGCAACCTGATGAAATGGCCTTTTTTTACGGGATAAGACGGACATCAAACAGATCTAAACAGGACATAATTAACAATTTTAAACAGTCTAAAACATCAAACCCCAGTGAACAAAACGCGGAAAAGCTTATATCTTTTGATTTTCATCGGTCTTCCCTGTGATAGTCCCCTTTCGAAGCTGTTGTGAGATACCCTAAAACAGCAGCCCACATCTCTACACATATATGCCGTACAGATCCATCAAAGACAAGCAATGAGCTACTACACAGGCGCCAACGAGTACCAGCCGACACAGCCGGGTAATCAGGGCCATCAACAGACGTCTTTTGCGTCACTTTTGGCCTCTGCAGCGGCTCAACAGGCACAACAGGCACAACAAGCCCATCCTGGACAGACGTTGCAGACCCAAAAACTGCAGCAACAAGCACAAGTTTCCTCCCAAATTCCATCGCAATCGCCGCTATCTTACAACTCGTTGTTAAACACCCAAAGAGCCGTTTCTGGGAACCCGGTTCTGTCTCCAGGTGCCGCATACAACACCGTGGCAGCCGCAGGTTCGGCCAACAACAACTATTCTACGTCTCTCTCGACCTCGTCTTCGTCGACAGCGTCTTCGAATTACCAGTCGTTGCTTCTGTCGTCGCCACAGACGTCCATAGCGTCGTTATATTCGTCTCAAAGGGCCAGATTCATGTCTTCGAAGGGTTTTGATCTCGAAGATGACATCGAATTTTGTCCTGAGATTGCTAACTTGTCCTCTTCGGCCCACAAGTTCAATCCCTACACTTCTGCTGCTTTCAGTCCGCAGACTTCTCCGGACGCCAGCGCCAACGCGCAGACGTCGCCACTGAGTCCGACCAGTCTCAATGCTACAGGACTGTACTCGCGGACCAGCAATCCTCCTGCGACTCCAACAAACTCGTCGCCTAGAGTGTCGACTCCACGGGTGAAGAAGATCCTAGAGATTGTGAACCCACATACTGGGATGAAGATTGAGAGTCCTCAATCGGGTGGTAATGTTTCGGTTAAATGATGGAATGATTGTTATGTAGGTAATAGAGACTGTTCACGGGGCTCAAACAATGTTTGGTTGACTCTGCTGGATGGTGTTTGTTTTTCGAGCTAGGAGCTGGCCAGTAGCTGTAATGAGTCATTTGATTGTGAGTGTATTTTTATTTGGGAGTTCCGTGCGAAACGAGTCGTTCCGTGATTGTGTCTGGCTGTGGAGACGATCTGGAAGGTGAACGTCTGTTGGAAAGGGCCTGGATTTGGAAGAATTTATTGTAATTTATGGACGTTAAGTTTCTGAAATCTATTATTTCCAGTAGATTGAATCGTTTCAAGAACAACGTTTGACGGGAAAATTGACAAAAACAAACGACTTGGAGATTCTGTTCATTTGAAACATACAAAACAACCAAATCAATCAAAGCAGTCACCCTACAGACCCGATGAACAGAGCTGCTACGTCGAGTCCTGATAAATGTCTGTTTCCGCGACAAAGTTTTTGTCGCTGGTTACCCGGCTTTGAAATTTTTTTTCAATCTGGATATAATTCGAGCGTTTGTTGAATAGAAAGTTGACCACACAAAGACTACTTTGTGTTCTTTGATCCGCAACGATGGCTTCGAAGTTTAGAAACTCGAACTGGTTGAAGACCAACGGCTTTGCGCCGCAGGTGTTTTTGTTCAGAAACATCGAATCGGGCCAGGTGGTTTACTCGCAAACGCCCCATGTGACGGTAAGTAATGGACGGGACAAACGACATGAGCAACGAGAAAACGAGCTGAAAACTGCTGAATTTGCCTCCGGTTCTGGCGGTTGAACAGATTCTGTGGTACGGACGTGTTCTAATTACCCTGCTTTGGCTTATTCCCAGTGTTTGCAGCTCCTGTCCGTCGCTGCTCAATATACTGAGCGTCTACTAACCGCTAGACAGTCCTACCAAATCAAACAACAATTCTTCAGACCAAACTGGGAGAACCGCAAACCGTCGGATAGACGTGATTTGTGGAGACCGATGGCGGTTGCACAATTTGACTCGTACGAAAAGGCGGTCCAGGCCTACCATGCTCTGGTGGAGCTGCAGTACATGAGACAGGTTTCCAAGAGAAAGGAGGCCGAGGCCTTGAGAAAGAGAAACGAATATCACCAGATCTGGTACTCTGGACAGTACCGTCCGACCTGGGCGCAGGAGTCTGTGAGCGACTTGAGTCTGGTGATGGACGAGCTGAATCTCAAGTCCAAAATCTTCTGGGACTCTTTGTGGAGAAAAGGAGATGACAAGCACTGGGATCTCAGCAAGGTGGAGCACCACGAGCTGGAACAGGTCAATCCAAGAGACAAGTATGTGGTTTTGAGCGAGTTGGGACAGAAGTGTTTGGAGGAGTTGAGAAAGCAGGAGGCCGAACAGGTGTAGGAGGCCGAACAGGTGTAGGAGGCCGGAAGATGGCTCGGATGGAGATGGAGATAGAGAGTCTCTGAGAGAAGCTGACCAGGGGTTCATTGCACGGAATCGGGTGTTTTGAAGTGACGGAAAGCCGCATGATTTGAACGTGTCAGGATGTCGGTTTTCTTGGCAGTTTTTTGGCCCTTCAACGTGGATGGATCTCTTGCGGTTTCCTGCAAGACGTTTGTAGATCTTCTTGTACATAAATAGCGCATTAAACGATAAAATAACGTTCGTTCAGAGGTCAGAGGAGCAGCCACGTTAGCGGCGTAGCGGGAGACTCCTTCAACCTGGTGGATTCCAGAACTCTCGTGTAGCTCGAGTTTCATTATACAAAAAAAATATGCTTACATATGAAGACGAGTTGTTCGTAAAAAGTGCTCGTAAAAATGATGGATTTGCAGGGTCTCAGGACTCCTTTTCCTTGTCTTCTGCGTTGTCTGCCTTTCCCTTCTTGTTCTTTCTCTCGGCCAGAAACTGCTTGTATTTCTCAAGGGTGATCTTCTGTTGCTCCTTCTTGTAATCATCGATTCCGTGGAAAGTGGTGTTGAATAGTTTGTCCCAGAAGGTGAAGAACGGCTGGGAGAAGTTGGATTTGATGCCGAACCGTTGGTGATGAATGTCGTGGTAGATCGAGTTGTTCGGGAACATCACCTGGAAAACGTCGAACGGAAAAGCGTAGCCGCAATGGTCGTCCACGGTCTTCATCGTGGAGAAACAGTACAGGAACGTGGCCTCTCTCGGGGTCAAACCAGTCACAATCGCCGCAATACCGGTTCCTACCGTGTCCAACAAAAAGCCCTCCACCGGATCGTTGAAAAGCGCACCAAATGCGTATGGAACGTACAATTTGTGGTGTCTGGAGTGGAACTTTCTGTACAGCCATTTGTTCATGTGCATCAGTCTGTGCAACATGTACTGCCACGAGTCCACAATGACGAACGCAATCGCGATCTTTGCGATGGAAATCCCGTACCAGTAGACCAAATACAACGTCCACGTCGGAACCACGCCCGGAACAGCCTGTCTCCACTCCCAAATAGAGTGGTTTTCGAATCCCGTCATTGGTGTCGGGTCGAACTGGTACACAACAAGACCCACGAGAGTCTGGATGATGTGTTGGACAATAACGTCTCGTATCACTATGCCCACGGTCACCGTGTTCCGGCTCAGAACCTCCTCACTCGGGTGGATTCTGTACTTCTCGGCGAGCTCGTAGACGTCAACAAGATGGAAAAATGTCGAAAACAGCCAGTAAACCGTCACCGGAGCAGCCAACGCAAGCAGTCCGTCCGGAACACCGTCAATAAGTCCTGGTTTCTCCACCCAGAACTGTGCCGGCGCATGTTCGGACTCGATAATGGCCAGATCCGTGCTGTTTATCACGGCTTCAAGAACCTTCAACATTGCCTCTGGAGCTTTAGAACGCTGTGTAATGGAGCAAATGAGAGTGTAATGGCAAAGTATGTGTTTATTAGCGCCAATATGGTCCTTGTTCTCTGTATTTGTGTGTCTGAAATATGTTTATACTGCTGTCTCAGATACCAAGTTTGCCTTTGTCTTGTTTTTCTTTTTTGTTTTTTTTTTTCAGAACACGAGCTTTTTTTTATTTTTTTTATGTGATTCGGTTTTTTTTGCGTGCAGAATCTGCGATTTAAAAAAAAGAAAAATTCCAAACCTTTTTCAAGCCGCTTTACCCCGGCTCTCAATTAATCTTTCCTCGTCGTAAACATCGTAAATATCGTCGTCGTCGGTGTAGAACTTCTCGAGCTGTTCGGAGAGAAACAGCCCGAAACAACTGGCAAGACAGCTCAATCCAAACCATTTGTCGTACCATACGTCGATGAATGCTGTGCTGGTCAGGGTGCGGGCCTGGATCGGCTCCAGACGGTCAAACTGGTCCAGATGGTGCGCGAGAGTCGACGTGTTCAACATGAGGGTCGTGGACAGCACGTAGATCCCGGTGAGCTCCGAAACAATCAGTTTCAGCACCAAGGAGGAGTCCCGAGCCGTGGAAAAGTAGTGGTGTGCGAGGGTTTTGGACCCGTCAGGCCGCAGAGACGAGGGAAGAATCTTCTCGAAACGATGGAAGGTTGTCAAAACGCTCTGAAATGAGCAAACAAACAGAAAAATCGACAGAATCAGACTGATGTTGGTGGCAGTTTGGTCTGGATCGTACTCATTATTGACAAACTTCACCACCAACTTGGCCAGCGAGACTGCCAACGCGTCCCCAAGCTTTTCCTCTGTTTCTTTCTCGGATTTCGAGCTGAAATAGTACTCATTCATCAAGATCATCGGCAGCTTCATAGCCAAGATGCTCACGATCTTGTATGCACAATAGACCGAGAAAAGCAGCTGGAAATACCTCGACACGCGGCCTTTGACTGTCTTGGCGTGTAATTGGAGCTTGTAATTGCGAACAAGAAACGTCAAATCCTCAATCAGATTGAGTTTCATCTCGTTCAGGGCTTTAATCTCGTTCCGCAGATCATTTGCGCTAGTCAACGGATCCAACTGCTCCAATTCCCGGTTCCTCGACTCGATTAGCTCCTCGGTGGTGTGTAGCGTGTCAACGAGCCTCGAAATGTCGTTTTTCCTCACCGCTTTGTACTTCTTGAAAAACATGTAGAAAAGCGACGAAACTGTTCCCATGCCGTTCAGAACCGCCAGGCACGTGACACCAAAGCACGTGATCTCCATCAGAGAAACCGTGAAAAAAAGTCCCTGGAAAAGCTCTTGTTGCTCCTGTTGTGGGGAGCCCCACGAAAGCGCCGAGGTGTTGAGCCATTGCAAGGCCAGCATCCAGCCCGCAAGAACCACAAGATACACCAGAAGTCTGCGGCGTAACGAGAAAGCCTGCGAGAGGCGGGAAACCCCGGGTAATTTCGTCACCAGGGTGAATATCAGCATGCTGGGAATGACGTAGATCAGGAGAACAATCAGAGCAAACAGCGTGAAGCGCCAATCAGCGCTGCGGGCTTCGCTGTCTCCAAAACCCACGATTTCCGAGAAAACCAGGCCAACTATTTGCAATGAAAACGAGATCGATAAGTTGAACAGCATTTTTTCCAAGCGAGTTACCAACGTTCCGACAGTGCCAGAGGATTGGTCCGCAATTTTTTTCGGTTTGAGGTTCTCATTGAGCACTTTAGGCTCCGATAAGCGTTTGTCCAGATGAACCACGGTCTCCAGATCCTTGTTGAGCGCTTTCACGAGAGTGGAACCGGTTCCGAGTCCCATTGTCGTTGACACTATGTAGGGAAGTATCACCGGTGCCACCAAACGCTCTGCAATCTGATAGTTCACCACGTGAGCCATGGCCAGCGGCATCAACCCCATTGCTGTTCCTAGCATATTTTGCGAAGCGTCGTCCATGAGTGTTTGTGTGCGAATTGACCACCTTTTTCACTTCAAAGATCTCTTTGAAAGCCACACATCTATCCAAAAACCAATTTGCAATGGGAAAAAAACAGGCTTTGTAGATAAAGACATGTCTGTCCTTTACGGGATACAAAATATTTTTTTTTTTTTGTAGGCAGTTAGTTGCCTAAAACGATCGTCGGTGCACAGCCCCAAAAAGTACTCCGAGAGGCCCTGAAAAATTTATTGGGAGGGAAGAAAGTCGCGACGATCTGGGACGATCTGCGTCGATAATACGGTATTAATTTATTTCGAAACAGCCAGATTAAATGCTGATTGAGTGCTAATTGACGGCCTTCTCATCGAACCAATCAGTGAGAGTGCTGACCTTCCCCTTGAAAACGTTTCCTTCCACAAAATCGACGTTTCCCTCCAGAAGCTCGAACTTGAACTCGCCGTCCTGGAAACTCGACGCCAGCTGGTGGTCCAGAACGTCGGCAGAGTCGTCGTCATCTCCTGCTCCCGCGTTGGCCGAGATCTGGCCGAGATTCTTGAGATTCAGCTTGTAAACACGCGTGATTTCTGTCTCCAACAGGTCTCTAATTTTGCTGCTCTTTTTGGAAGTGAAAAGATCGCATTTGTTGCAGAAAATCGCGAAATCCACGCCGTTCGGAACGGATTCAGTCACCTGAAGCAGCTTAACCAGGTCACGTGCCACGTCTCTGCAGTAGTCGGCCGAAAATTGCGAGGCGTCCACCACGTAAACCACTCCTCTGCAGGACATAAGATTGCGTTTGAGAAACGGATATAGATGTAATCCCTTGAGTTTCTCGTTTCCCGGGAACTCCCACAGCTTGAAGGTTCCAATCTGTTCGCCGAGAACGAGGTCTCCCGAGTTCGGCTCGACCGACGTGACCGTCAATTTGGGCAGTTTGTGATCTGGCGAGGTCAAAACCTCAAACAGGTTGGTCTTGCCGCTCGCTGGGGGCCCAACAATGACAAACGACGGCGGAGTAGCTCTGAAGATCGACTTGCGATTGAACAGCAAAGACGTCACCAGCAGAACCACCAGCGCCAGCACGGTGGAAACAACAAGCTTGTTGTAGTTGGATGTGGCGATTTCGTCCATGGTCGGCGTGATCGCTATCGAGGGAAAAAGTGGACGGGGATTCGATTCGTTTCGTTTCGATTCTGTTGGCGTCGAGGCTTGTTGAGATAAACTTGGTGGAAAAAAAAAATAAAAAAAAACTCGATCAGATGTCTGCTGCGCCACAAAGACCCGCGCCACACGTGGCGCATGGCGCAGTGAGACACCGCGGGAAAAATAAATTTTTCACCGTTTTTGCCCAGATCTGACAGATCTGACAGATCTCGCTGCTGGCCTTACTTGGTCCAATTTTACTCTACCAAACTACCACTAGGTCTCTAATGTTCACTTAATTCACAGGATAAATAGGTAAAAAAATTCTCTATAGTCTCAACTATTTCTCGTCGCTAGCAACTTCCTCGTCTGTGTTTTGGGCCTCGGTGTTTCTATGGCCCACCATCGAGATACGGGAACGACGGGTGTCTGCCGGAGCAATGGACTCAATGATGTCCTCGTACTCCTCGTCAACGTTGAACAGAGGACCCTTGTACCATTTGTGGGCGTCAATCCAGTACCAGCCTCCGGCTCCGATGAAAACGAATCCGAGAATGACGACCGTGTAGTTCATGTTCTCCTTAGTAACAGGCATGTAGTTAGGGAAAACAAAGACAATCGAGACAAAGAAGGTCCAGGTGCAAGCGTAGAACATGAGTGGCTTGGCGAACTTTCCAAAGTGGAGTGGACCAGGCTTGATTCCCATCTTGTCGGCGTTGATTGCAAAGGCAAAGATGACAATGACGTAGGACCAGTCGGTTGCGATAGCGCAGGCCGAGAAGATGGCGTTCATGGCCACGTTGGATCCGAGGTTGATGAGACACAGACATGCGTTGATGAAAGAGATCAGCCAAACACATCTGACAGGAGCTCCGGTTCTCTTGTCGAGGTTGTACCAGAAGTCTGCGCCAGGGATACCTCTGTCTCTGGAGAAGGACCACAGCGATCTGGAGGTGTAGCAGACGGCGGTGGCACCGCAGAACCACAGAACAACGAAACACAGCGACAGGAAGGCCACGGCACCGGTCTTACCCATGGAGTAGGAGAAGATCTCGACGATTGGCTGGGAGTTTTCCAGCATCACTTCGACATCTGGACCCATGCACAGGGTGAAAACAATGACAAGAACCCATCCGAGGAACGCGGTGGTTGTGAGTGCGAGGGTGATAGCGAGCGGAGTGGTGTAGGAGGCGTCGTGGACCTCTTCCGACATTCTGGACGTGGCGTCGTAGCAGGTCATGACCCACGAAACGTTGAGGAAACCAAACAAGAACGCCCATCCGTCCGAGTCCCAGCCCGTGGAGTTGATAACCTTTCCGAAAGTGAAGCCTCTGGTGTTGATCTCGGGACACTTGGCCAGCATGGTGACGATCAGCGCCACGGTGGAGCAGATGTTGACGATACAGTAGTATTTGGTGATGCTGGAGAGAACAGAGCCCGGCAGCGAGTTGATGGCTCCGTGGGTGATGATCACCAGGATGGCCACGGCGGTCGTGTGACTGTCCTTCACCACGTAGGCACCGTCAGAGTAGAGCGAAATGGTCTGCAGAAGCAACGCAGCGGCACCAAAGTCTGTGGAACAGGCTCCGGTGAGCGCACCGGTCAAAAACAGCCATCCGTCGATCCAACACATGACAGGAACCCATTTTTTCGGAACCACATGGGTGATGACAAAGTACATTCCTCCACTGGTAGGGAAACACGACGTGATCTGGGCAACACTGTACGCAATACAGAGACAACCGATGGCACCGACAAACCAACACCAAACTGCGGCAGCCGGGCCTCCGGACCACAGCGGATACAAGTAGGTGATGGAGATGGTTCCCATCAGACCCGAGATCGACAGGGCGAACGAATAAGCAGCGAGAAAGTTGTAGTTTCTGGTAAATTCCTGTTTGTAACCGAGATGCGCCAAGTTAGCGGCATCCGAGTCGAGTCGGACTCCAGTGGGCGACATTATTGGCTCTATGGCAGTGGTTTCCACGTCTTTTAGCCCCATGATGAAAAGAAAATTGTAGTGTTTGGTAATGGCGAAAAAAAAAAATCCCGAGGAATTGGTGGAAAATTCTGTGCAGACCCATCCAAATTTATATGAAATGTTGGATTATCCGGAAAATCACATGAAATGCATGCGAGTGCAGACAAAAATCGGTGCGATAAGAGAATGCCGGGGGTTCCTGGGATCGCAGCAGATCGAGACAGATCAACAGGGCGACGTTTGACAGCGGTCTCTTTCTAGTTGCCTATTTTGTACAAATAAGCCCGTGGGCTACGTTCGGCTGGCGTGCGGCCGCCGTACATATGGTGCAGAGCGAAAAAAAGCACCGGCTGGGAAATTGAGCCTTTGATCGGTGCTGATTTTCGCATTTCTCACTGTAACCGAGCTGCCTATCTTTTGACATGCGATTAGATAACGGAGAGCCCTGCGTGTTGATTAACGACACAATGCTGGCGTATCTGTAAGCAGTAAGCTTGTTTCCCCGTACATAGTTAAGTGCCTCGAGTATGAAAAGTAACTTCCTAATTGGGTGTGGAAATTCCGCGCCGGCCACCGTCGTGGCCGGGTAACCCCAGGAAGACTGCAGATTGATAACAGATGCTGCCAGATCAAATTAGACAATCCCGCATACGGTTGCGCTTTTCCTGCACACACGGGACAGAGACAGGAGACATTTGCCTAAAAGGTAGACGTTGATATCTGTGTGTCCGTTTGTCGTCGGTATAGTTTGTGTTGATGTTTCTCGAGCCAGCAAAAAAAAAAAATTCCTCGGACTAACCCGTGCACCGGCTGCACGGAACATCTGGACGTGGCACTGTTCTCTGAAGAAGCCGGTCTGTTTGGAGCTACAACGAGGTTACAGGCGGGTACAAGCGGGGACGCGTGATGGAGCCCCAAACAGCCACCTCGTCTTTTGTATAAAAACGGTAACTTTCCCCACGCCTATCGAGAGCTGCCATCTGATAAGAAACTGGCCCTTGTGCGTCCTTTGCCCTGAATCCCCACAGAACCGGTCGACACCAAACTCGGCAGCCACTTCCGCGCTGACACATTGATGACACAGCAAAAAAAGTTCTTCCGGCTCTGGTTACCCGGCCGAAAAATGACGCACTCCTTCAAGATAAGGAACTGACCAATAAAAATCTGCAGCACTAATTTTCCTGCACTGATAACTGAATTCACCCGGGTAACCCTGCCAGCGGTATTGTTTCTTTTGTGATTGCTATTGTTTGCAGGCCGCGTATCTATTGTTCGAAATACAGAGAATATTTACTAGGAGCCGGATGGCAGCTGTTGTAGTTGATATTATAGGGTTGTATACAACCCATCGTTCAATCCTTCTAGCCGCTCACAACAGCAACGTAGATCACCGCAAATCAGCAAGATGGGCCAGCAGTCGAACTCTTCCGAGTCGCTGCAAGCGGCCGATTTTTCCTTCCGGAAAAAACCCATTTTAAATCAATACAGTTCGCAGTCGCACATTGCCATCATCAACGACTACCCCCCACAACAATACGACGAAGTTGACCACGATTCCGACCACCACAAGTTCTATTCCAAGTACAGAGGTATTCTGAAAGATAAAGATGAGCCTCCGGACGAGATCATCAACGATCTCAACTTTGAGTACAACTATGACGAGAAGATCAGAGCCCCACGAATGTCTCTGGTGAGTCTTTTCAAAGAAAACACGCACAGATCAAGCACAGGTTCCAAATCCGCAGGCGGATCTGGATCTGGGTCCGGATCGGGCACTGGCTCGAAGTCCGGCTCGGTTTCGTCGACAAAATCAGCTGGTTCCAAGGCCTCCAGCGCGTTGGAGAGTCTCAACGAGCTCCCAGATACAAAGCCTGAGTTTGTTTCCACCAACTATCAGCCTGCAAGCTACGATCTGTCCAAACCAACCCGGAAATTCTCGGTCGACTCGTCTACTTCGCCTACAAACAGCCGCAATTTGGCCGCAAAATTGCCCCTAGACATCAGGGAGAGGAAACTGGGAGAAATGAACGTGCTCAAACAGATCGACAAGCCACTAAAAATGGCCGATTACGTTCCTCCCGTCCTGAGACCATCTACCGAAAAACACATTCTTTTCAACAGCGCAGTGCAAACAGCGCAGAAAAAGGACTCCATCGTCTCGACAACGTCCACCAACGACACAAAGTATTCCGCAGCCACCACCACCACCGACATCTCGCACCAGACTTCTCCTCCGGTCTCAACTGCAACGTCCATCGCCGACCACGAACCAACAACTCCGGTGCCGCAAAATCTTCAGGAACGGCAGCGCGACGCCGGTCACGTGCTGAGCACGTCAGCTGACGCGAGTCACGTGAACCCGAGTGCAGATCCCGGAAAATCGCCCGTTGCTCATTCTACGCAGTCACTGCACACGGTCCTGTCCAACTCGTCGAGCTTCATGGCCGGGCTTTCCACCTGTTCGTCGCCAACGTCTCCCTTTAAAGGTCTGGAACCTTCTCATTCCCACTGGAAACCGAACAGCTCGTGTCTGACCTGTACGGGCTGCAACTCTCGCTTCTCCCTGATCAGACGCAGACACCATTGCAGACATTGTGGGCTTATTTTTTGCTACAAGTGTCTGCAGAACCGCGCCAATCTGAACTTGCTGGCCAAATTCGAGAAGCCCGCTTCTTCTCGCTCCAAACAGGACGTTGATGGCTATAACAACTACTGCAAGTTCTCCAAAGTTTGCATGAGCTGCTACCAACAGTGGCTGCAATTTTTGCAGGACGACGTCGAGTTTGAGACCGACGACCAATTGGGAGCTCTGGGTTTCACGGGAATCAAGGAAGATGAGGGACAAAGAAGAGAACGTCTTGGATCCGAGTCCGGGAAAGCTGGCGTTCCAAACGACTGGACCTGGAGTTCTTTTTAATACTATTTCATGAATCGTGCGCCAAATTTAGTTCTTCTAGTGTAATACAACAGATGTGTATAGAAATAGACACACCGGTACGGTGGTTACATTGGATTGGATGATATTGAAGAAAAAAGTAGCATGAAATGAGACTATAATAGGAGTTACATCAGAAAAAGAGAGGATAAAAAAAAACACATAGATGAGGGCCGGGAAACGACAAAGATATAATGAAATGTTGTACAAAGTCGGAGCCTCTTTTTTTCTTTAGGAAACAGAGTTGTTCACCACCAGCTTGGCCAAATGCTGGAAGAAAGTCTTCAAACTAACGTCCTCAGTGTGAACAACAGTTGCCGAGTCGCTGCTGTCGGCAACATATCCGCCCATAGCACCTCCAGTGGAGTCCAGTCCGTTGTTGTCGTTCTCAGACGGATTGAGCTTGGAGTACAGGAATCTGGCCTGCGACTTGCCTTCATCACACGTCACGTATCTAGGCAGCGGGAATCTATCAGCAATCAGAGAGGCCGCCTCTTCTCGCGATTTGTCAATCATGTCGTAAACACCCGGATATTCGTCTCTTGGATAGTTTCTGTCTCTCCAATCGGCAGCAATATGTCCAAAGTAGATCACAGTGTAGAAGAACGCATCCAGCAGTAACACTGCGTCCGGTTTGAGGGACGCAGAGTCGAGCAGCACCGGCTCTGGCTCCGAGCCATCAGCCATGAACCGCACCAGAGTAGGCTGGATCATCACCAAAGAGTCTCTGACGTCGGTTCTCAGCAGGGTGTGGTGGTAGAATGCAGTCTCGTCAGGGGAACAATTGAAAACTTGCAGGAATTGCGATCTTCTCAGGTGATAGATAAACTGAGGCAAAAGTGAGAACTTGGACGAAAGTCTGAAAGAGTTTGCGTCGCTCTTGGAATAGTCTCCGAATATGGTACAAAGTTTCACCAGAGACTTGTCGATCCATCTCAAAAGGTCAGAGTACTCTCCGCCGCTCTCCAGCTTGTGCACAATTAATCTCGCATACAGAACAGCAGCAGCCTCCTGGTCAAAAGTGTTGGATAACTCGGTGGAGTTCGATGTCAAACGGCTTAACGTGGTAACTCTCAGTCTCACTGTACCGTTTGTGTGTCTATAGGTGGTCTGGAATTGGATGTGGACCTCTGGAACAGAAGAGCTTCTTTGGTCGGCTGTACCGACAGTCTGCATGTCAAAGAAGACTCCGTATGTGTGTCGTGGAGATATCGAAGGAAGGGCCCATTTGTTGCTGAACCCTTGTCCAATTTCGATATCAGCCACGTTTTTGCCCTCTTTCTTCAGCGACGAAGCCAATCCAACAACACCGGCCACCTTAAGTCTTTGCGAGGTGAAAACTTCAAGAGAGCCGTCGAAGTAGGTCGATGGATATCCCTCATCGTCCTTGTTGAAGCAGGCAAAGAACGAGTTCTTGAAAATCGAGGTCTGGAACGAATCAGTCACCACAATGACACCTCCGGTCTGGTTGCTCAACGATCTCATTTCGTAGATACCAGTTTGATCGTAACAACCAGCAAAAATGTCAACGCTGAATGTGCTGGTGGAGTGTGGATCAAAGAACTTGTCTTTGCTGTCCTTCTTCACTCCCGATGCCTTGGTTGCAATTTTCTTGTAGAAAGCCACTGCCTTCTTGTAATGCTTGGCGGTTCCCTTGTCGATATCGCTGTGCGATCTAATTGGCTCTTTCAGCTCAGTACCCACAATGGTTCCAGGACCAAAAGTACAAGGACCACCGGCGAAAAGAGTGATTTTTGCCGAACATTGAGCAAAAGATCCCTCCACAAGACACGATGCAATGCTGAGGGCAGACCCCGTGACTCTGATAGCACGGTGATTTGGCTCCACAGTCCATCTGGACACCTCCAGCGACTCAATTGTCTTGGTGATCTGGAACTCTGCATCTGGGTCGCTCAATGGCAGCAGGAACTTGTTGACGGTTCCTCCTCCCTCAAACTGTTGGATCCAGTTTCTCGATCCGTTACCGGCTATTCCCAGTTGTTTTTGAACCTCGAGAGACTCAAAGTCTTTATTTCCACTGAAAACGTATTTCTTGAAACACGAGTCGAAATTCAGCTCGTGAACGTTCACGACAGAGTCAAATGTGATCAAACCGATCAAAGATCCAGGCGGATGCAGAGAAAGCGCAGTGATCAGCGAGTCTTTCAACGCCTGCAAATCCTCCGGCTCCTGGCACAGATCGATTATGTAGATGAAAACAGGCGGCGGTGGAGATGGCGTCTTGGTGAGAACATACTCAATGGTGGAGGCCTGTGGAGTCAACTCAATAGGAAGATTCTCTGCCGAAATGTTGGCGTAATGCACCGGAAGTGGGTTTCTGGAGGTACAACACGTACAAGTCCAGGTTTTTGAGCCCAGATCAATTTGAGAAAACACATTCAGCACAGCTCTACACCGTCTGCACATCTGCGGATCGTAGTTAGCCAATGGCAAGTCTTCTCTGGCCAAAAGAGGCGTGTACAAACATCCGACTGGTGTCGCCATGTTCTCGGCCTCCTGTCTGGTCACCGGAAACGCATTCCAGTTAAACCGGACTCCGTCAATGTCTTCGATTTCATAAATATCGGCCATTTTCGGGGGTTCAATGGAAAACTGTTTGTGTTTTCAGTAATTGTTGCCTTCTTGTTGTCCTTGATCAAAACAAAACAAAATGTCAGACAAGTCGGCTTTTTCCGCAACTACAAGTGTTCTAACCAAAAACAACGGTTTCTGCTGTCTTGTTTCTGACCAAAAACACTTGTAAATCACCCAATGAACAAACGATTCACAGTTGTGTTGTTCACTTTTGATTCTTTTTCGATCTAACACCCGCTTTTTTTGTTCGCTTTGTTTTCTTCGTTCACGTCCAAACAGGGTAACTGCACCGCCACCGCCTTGCAAAAACTGGCGCATCAAAAAACATCAGCCACAAAAGTTTTTTTTTCTTTCCACTCTATTTTTTTTTCCCTTATTCCTAAACTCATTCATTTTCAAAATTACTTATCTGAAATATTAAAACTATGGACATTCATCGCGACCATCCCAACCTAATGACCTTGTAAAAACCGATTGATGTCGCGCTCACTCTTCCGAGACTCCTCCACAGCCTTGTTCAACAAAGCACCAACATCAGATCCATCGACAACAACACCTTTCTCGCTGCACTTGGCCTTTTGCTTCAGCTCAGAACACAGTCCGTCAATATCAAGTTCACTGAACCGAGGATGCGTCGTCATCCTCTCCCATATCTGAGAACATTTCAACATGTTGGAACTCATATCAGGCACTTTTTCGTCGTCGTCATCGTAGTTTTTGCTGCTGTTCTTCTGTTTTGCAACCACTTCTCCCTCCTTGAGAATATTCAGAGCTTGCTCTGTGGCCGAGTTGTCATTCAACAGGTTCAGATTGTTCGTGGTGAGCTGTTGCGCGTTGTCGAAGAAGTCTCCAAGCGGATCGAACTTTGATTCCTCCGTTACTAGATTATCCAAGTTGCTCACGTCGGGCTCTTGAGTTGTGAATTCGTTCCCGTTCTGCTCGGGTATCACAAAATCGGTAGGAGAGAAAGCGTTCACTCCGGAGTTCTCGAAAACAAGGTCCGCATCGTACGTCGGAGTGTCGAACAGGAACGGAAGATCATTAACAGACCCTTGTCTGTCATTGTTGTAGTCCACAAGGAGTTGGAATGGCGATTCTTTCGATGCATCTGATGTGCTGGTTCCAAAAACTCCCAACGAGCTCGATCCGTTGGTGCTGGTACCCCCCGTCGTCGTTGATGGCCGTCTTTGTGCTTCGGGAACAGGGCAATCTTTGGTACCACACACAGTCCCCAAACTGTTACAAAAACTGACCTCCTCGTTGAACTCTCCCTTATAATTCTTCTGGTTCAGTTTATCCAGCTCAGACTTCTCGGTCTCTCCTTTGAAGCCCAAAGACCAGGGTCCCTCGGAAAATTGCTTCTCGTTGCCAGAGCACGAAGAGACGGGTGTTTGCGACGAATTTCCGGGCGTCGAGAGATTTGAGGTCGATTTCTCGGAGTCCGTGGATGTGAGCGCTCGACTGCTATCACTGTGGCTACCCATGGTGCTGCTGGAACTGTCGGAGCCCTCGGTCTTGATATAGTTGCGGTCAAGGCCCATGAAGGAAACCGAGTCCTGACTCAAAACAGGGATATTAATCGGCTCCCCGCCTCTAGTCTTCATGAGCTCCTTCATCAGTGCATCCACCTGGACTCTCAGAAGCTCGGTCTCGTTGGTGATTTGTAGCTTTTCGTTCTCCAGCAACTTCACCTTCATCTCCAGCTCCTGCATTTTCCTCTCCTTTCTTTCTCGGAAAGCCCGCTGTGCGGCTCGATTCTGTGCTGTTCTCTTGTTTGTTGGCTCCGTCTTGATCGGTTTCCGACCAGGCTTCGATGGCGGGGCTGAGGGCGATGCGCTTGTGGACGACATCGGGATTGCGACTGTCAATTATGCTGATCAGAAACGGGGTGCGGATATTCACTCAAAAAACGTGTCTTTTTGGCTCGGATCCAGTCAAAGCAGTTTCCTTGTACACTTTTGCGCTCCTTTGTACAACCAATCCCCGTTAATTTGGCAACAAAATCACCAAAACAACGATAATCAAAAACAAGACACATTAATATCCAAGGGCAAAATTAATTTAACAATGCGTTTTTTGCTTAAGACTCACCTTTCTTGTTCTGTTTGTTCTAGCCTCTGCAGGGCCCGCGACGTTTCCCCGTGCAGCGCTTGGCGGCAGCGGGAGCCCCGGGGGGAAATTTTTTTCCTGCTGCCCGGTGAAATTTAACTTTACTGCAGATTAGTAAGCAACACAGTTAGTTAACTGCCACGGGATTTGCAGGTATCTCCGTAAACGTTCTAGAAAGAATAGCAGAACGATGGGAAAATAAATCGACCGCGTCGATAGACGCAAACGTTGAAAAAGTTCATATACCAATACGTCGATCGTCCAATACACAACTTATGTGCTGGGCGCAAGATGCTAAGTGCTGACCAGCGGAGACACTCGAACGGCGCTCTCGCCAACCTTTGGTGCTATCTTGTCGGCCACAATCACCGACAGGGCACTCAACAGTTTTGCCAAATAGTCTCCCGCAGAAACAATGATACCTCCAATCCGTCCCTCCGACACCACCTCTGATCCCGAAGTTCCCCTGGCACTCAGTCTGCGCATCACGGAAACACAAACAATCACCACCAGCGAGTCGATAGCCGCGTGCTTCATGAACGACCTGGCAACCTTGAACAATTTCACGAAAACCAACACCAAAAGATGCTTGATCTGACGCAAAATGCGCACCGTGACAGAGTCGACGCGTCGATGCGGTCTGTCCCGTCTTGACGATGGCGGAGACGACGGAACGGCCCCGTTTTGGAGCTGTTGTTGCAGTCCAATGCTCTTCAAACTGGCAATCTCGTAGTTGAGCCGGTTCAACGTGGAGTTGATGTCGTTCTGCCACTTGACAAAATCCAGACTCTTCGTCATCGACGCGGAATCGGTCACGTGACTGCTAAGAGCGCTCGCGCTCAGGACAGGAACGCCCGTTGAAACCACCGTATTTGAGCTGATGCTGCGCTGTTTGTCCGGGTTATTCGATGCGTTCTGTCTCTCAGTCAATTGTAGTGGTCCCTGGTTGTGCTGCTGCAGACTCGATATCGAGAGCCTGGAAACAGGCCTTATTATGTTTGTATTTGATCCAGACGATGCCAATCGGTACAGCGAAAGTGCCGGAGACTGTGCCCGCACAGACACAGACCCGGACCCAAGCAGGGGGACTTCTCCGTGCACATCCTGGAACGTCGGGGAATGATGCTGCTGGTCTTTCACCTGGTCCCAAAGGTATTCAAGCTCGCTCAGAAGCTCTCTTGCCTCGATAGAGTCGTTTGCATGGGTCCTCATCGTTTCTATCAAATAAGATATGTAGCTGCGTTTGGCCTCTGTCTTTCCGAGTCCTTCTTCCATCTTCCAAGCATCCCATTTCCGCTTGGCGGCCTCGTCCTCGGGCCGCGATCCCGTTGGCCGCTCCATGAGCCCGCTCACGTCGCCTTCCGTGGCTTGTTTGTACAGTCCGTACAACTTCACACGGTTTGCCAGCGGTGGACGGGGCAGGGAGCTGTGGGGAGACCTCGTGGACAGGGTCCTGATCGTGGAGATTGCCTTGACAAACACCCTGTCAATAGAGTCCGACATGGCGGTGGAAACTGTGCTTTAGTTCTTCAATAATGTCAAATCTGGTGTAGTGGAAACACAAGTTCTGTTTTATGCCATTTAATATGCTAAAAATGGTGGGAAAATTGTTCGATTGCTGGTTAATGCTTGATTGTTTACTTCAAAATAGAAAAACCCCAGATGTTTATTATTTTCTGAGATAATATTCGACTCAAAATAGGCTATTTGATTTGAGCGCATCCTTGCACCAGACAGGGAAAAAAATTACAGTAGGCAGGACATCCTTGCACTGGAAAGTTTGGAGACGATGGTAGCAGAGATAGATGCAAATGAGATGCACAATGCAGTTCCATCTACGACTATGATGATAGAGAGAAAAAAACAGGTTTATTTGGCTACACTAGAGATTGTCGCGATTGGCAAAACGTATGTAAAATTTACGGAAGATGTGTGTATTTGAAATGGACCATCTAATCCATGAAACCAGGACACATTTCTCGAATCCAGTCGCAGATCAAAGAATGAAATGCAACCATCATCGATACTTGTAGCATCCGAAGTTTCTGTTGGACCGACGGTGAGTAGAAGACACGAGTAAATCTTGTTTGCACCAAAATAGGAATCAAATACGGAGTAAATTTGACACCAGAGTGTTGGCAAACTGTCGAAGTGATCGAAACGATCGAAATGATTGGAACGATTGGAATGAATGAAACCATTGGAATGATGCTGTCGCGAATTGAAACAAGTAACCCTATATTAGTGCAGAATTATATTCTTTTGTACATAAATATAAATTCAGTTTGTTTAGTTTTCTGGGACTATATTAGCAGTTTTGTTAGTATCATCATGTCGTCGTTAGTAGGAATTCGTTAGAACTTACCATCAATTTCACCAGCGTCGATGGCCTCGATGATGTCGTGTGGGTTCTTACCACCGACTCTGCAGCCAACAGACTGAGCAGTACCCAAAACCTCCTTAGCAACGGAAGCAAGGGTCTTACCGAAAGACTTCTCGCTCATAGTTCTAGCAATATCCCAGATCTCCTCGAGTGGGATGTTACCAGAGTGCTTGACGTTCTTCTCCTTCTTTCTGTCTCTAGGTGGCTCCTTAAGAGCAGTGATCACCAACGAGGAAGCAGATGGAACAACAGAAGCTTGAGCTTGTCTGTTTTGGATTCTCAATTGCACAGTCACCTTGATACCCTTGAACTTGGTGGTGGCCTTAGCAATGTCTTCACCAACCTTCTTTGGGGAAAGACCGAGAGGACCGATCTTTGGGGCCAAAGCAGAGGAGGCTCCGACTTCACCACCAACGGCTCTCAGGTAGATGAATTTAACTTCGTTAGGATCGAACTTTGGAGGCATTTTGCTTGTCTATGGGTTGTGATCTGATCCTTCTTCTAACAGTATTAAGGTGTTTGTAAATTTCTCACACTCTTTTTCACTAGGTTTCGCTACCTGGAAAATTTGCGATTTGAGGATTTGCGTGCGGTGCTCAAAAATAACACGGTCACAAAAGTTTTTTGTGCGCACAGTGCAAAATGATATGTGTCACGTGACATGGAACAGGGGTGACAGGGTTTGGTCTCTTTTTGAGCGAGAGAGCTTCTTAGATTTACTGGTTTCACTCCCCTCTCCACTTCGACACTAAACCGGTGAGTTGTTACACACTCCTTAGCGGATTCCAACTTCTATGGCCACCGTCCGGTCTTCTGACATGCGAAAAAATTGGAGAAAGTCTGCGAAATTTGATGATAAATGACGTGCTTTTGATGATATGTAATGTACAATTGTAGTTGTAGAGGAACTTCATGAACTTGTAACTTTGATGTTGGGGAAATAGAGATGATAGTTGAGTTTTTCGAACGAAATTGTCAATTTTGGACCTTTCTGCGACTCGGCAGCCTTGACCAGCTGGGTCAAAGTCAACTGAGTGGCTGTTAGCGATTTGCGCAAGAGGTGAATCTCTTCACGGACAGATTCCGCCAAGAATGCTGGGTAATTCAAGATTTCAGAGAGTAACTTTTCCATCATTTTGAAAGAATTGGCTGCGTCGTCACCTTTGGATTTGGCCAGAGCTCTAAAATGGTGTAAACTTCTGGATCTTTCCAAATCTCCAAAAGCTTCTTTAAAACTGGTCAAACTCTCCTGGTAATCCTGATATGTTGGCAGCTGTGGGATACCAATTGATTGGAAAGACTTAAGCTGCAAATTGAAAAGTAGTTCCTCGGAAACTTTGCAATGTTTTGGAATCTGTAAATGGCCCCAATATGCCAGAATCTGGAATATTGTGACTCTCAAGAACACAATCTGCTTGAGGGCTTTGATTTTCAACATGGAAAACTGAAGAAATGCCTCGCTTCTAACTATCTGTGGAAGATACTGTTTTTTCAGCTCGTAATCAAGCTTCAGCTTTGCCTTTTTGTCTCCTCTAGCCTTTTTGATCTTTTTGGAGTAGTTGGCAATTTGGCTCTGTCTTAATTTGTTGATATCGATCAGTCTTTCCATGTGTTGAAGCAAGTATCCCAAAATACAGCTGAGCAGCCAGTATCCAATGTACATTTCCCGGGAGTCTTTGTACAAGTCCAGCTCTATAGACCGGAAAAGAAGTTCAGTCATCTTCACCAACTTGAAGTAATAGATGAACGACGAGATCGGCATCACAGGGATGTCGGAGTCGGGGAAAACATCCCTCAACTTGGAGTTGACGGAGATCTCAAAGTTTTCAGACTCCACTTGTAAAGTATCCCACAAAATCAGCTCCTTATTGACAAATTGACGTTGTCTCGAGGGATTCTGGGAAATCGAAGTGAGGAAGTTGTAAAAGGGGGATTCCGTTTGTCCCAACAGCTTTTGGAAGTTCAAGTTGATCTCTTCTGGATGATCTATGTCGTCCAATGCCAGAACCTTGGCATTCTGTAAGGACAGCTTGCAAAATAAGTCAAACAGGAGGTCCGAGATGAAGTATTTCGACGATCCCACGATGGATCTGTCGTCTCTGATTAGGAAAAGCTGCATCAACGCTCTCACAACAACGTGGTTTCCGAGAATTTCGTCTGGATCAGTGGTGAACTTTCTGCGATTCATGAAAACGTTCAGAAACTCGTACAGTTCGAGAGAGTCTGAAACTTGCAGCATGTTGTACAGGAATTTCAAGTCCGTGAAAAGTTTCACCAAATTGTCGATTGTGTCAACATAACTCATGCAAGATAGCTTTTTGGGTGGTGTTCTGTTGTTCTGTGTCTTCTGGATGTTGAGGGAGAAACAATTGGCGATTTCTGGCAGCTGGTCAATGTATTGTTTGACTGACTCAGATCTGAGCTTATCCAGCAAGCTCAGGGCCTCGGAAATGTAACCGACGTCCAACTCAGCCGACTTGTACAGCTCCAGGTTGTGCTCCAGAAGCGACGGGATCTTGAGACAAGATCCAATGAGTTTCAGCATCGAAATGCACACCTTTTGACCTTGTGACGCCGGCTGGGTACACAGCCACTCAAGCGACAGTCTCAGATCTTCGTGGGTGGTCTCAATATCCACTTCTGTGAGGAAATCAAGATCCATTGTCTGCGTATTGAGGTCTTCTTCCTCATAAATCACCCCAGTGCAGCCTAATTTCAACACGCTTTTCACAAATTGCAGCAAACCAACGACAAAGGAGCGCAAAACCGCGTTAACAACCACGTTTTTGCCATTTTTGATCACCTCCGCCGTCGACGCTGCTGGTGTCTCAAAACAAACGTTCGTTTTGCCTCCCTGATTGTAGTTGAGGAGCAGTTTTTCCACGTAAGCACAGCTCAAAACACTCACACTCAACGAGTTGTTATCCAACCACGAACACAAGCACTCCAGAAGTCGTTTCATGACCCAGTTCACCTGGTCAACGGACGAGATCGAGTTCAAGTCATACTCGCTTAGCTGTAGTAATGATGTATCGAGTTTGGGATTCAGAATCTCCAACGCATGCGTTCCTTCCAATAACTTGAACTGACGAGACTTGATGATATCGCCGAACTCGATCTGCGACGTCACATGGAAGAACTCATCGGTGATATCTTCAAACTTGTCCTTTTGTTTTCCTTCATCTAAGCGAGGTCGTCCGTTTATGGTCAAATTCGACAGGTTTTGCTCGACGTTATCAACCATTCTCCACAAATCGGTCTATATCATTCCGGCCTTCTGGTTGGCCATGTGCTGGGCGCGGGATGGTGCACGGTGATTACGGGAAGAGCACAGAGGGTCGGTTGTACCTCAATGTGTGCCCCCCCTTTTTTTTTTTGTCGAAGCGAAAAAAAAAATGAAAATTGCCGGTGTACGGGTGTGTGCTGACGAACGAGGCCCAAAGAAGTGAAGAGACCGGACGGTTCCAGCAGCAAATCTCGATGTTTTTAGCCAGAAAGGGGGCTTACCATCCAAAAAATTACCTGGGATCTGTCGAAGCTTGCAGATCCTCGAAAAGAAGGCCGAAATGAACAACCTTGCGTGAGATCAGTGTCTATGGTAGCAGGAACAAGTGATCTGTGATTGACGCCGATCCAGACGACCAAGTGAGCGGAGTCCGTAACAACCACACAGAGGGATACATCAAGAGTACAATTGGCTTGGTACCCGAGCCCGATCCTTCTTCTTTTGCCCATAGTTTTGCAATTTGCACGTTCCGTTTGGTTACTGGTGTAGAGATGTTGTTCAGACGGATTCAAAACACCATCTCAACAGGGGCCTGTTGGACGGAACCGCACCGCGTCCGTACCACCACCCACGCGTGCCACATCCGCACGTGTTTCCGCATTACAAAAAGTGTGTCTTCGTTCGAGTTTATTGATCTTATCACTTTATCGTTCTAACATTGACATACAAACTCGCCATAATCTCATGACTGGAATAACTGTAGATGAGTCCCCTGAGCGGAGCATTTTGGAGCGTTTCGCTGTCAGCATCTTGCTGTCCGCGGCTCGCTTAGATGGCCTCGGTAAGCACCTTGTTCAACTTGTTAACCTTCGCAGACAACGACAAGTCCACGGTGTTCTCACCAACCTCGACAATCAAACCGCCCAAGATGTCTGGGTTGACCTCGTTCTTCAGGTTCAGGGTCTTGCCCGATCCAACGTACTTGGAGGCGGAGATGGCCTTGCTCAATCTGTTGAGGATCTTGGAGTCCAATGGCTTGGCAGAAACCACGGTAGCCTCGACAACACCGTTGTAGGCGTCGTTCAGAACACCGAATTGCTTAGCAATGGATTCAAACAAGGACAATCTGTTGTTTTCGGCCAGAACAGTCAGCAAGTTGGACACCACAGGCTCCAACTTGAGCTCGGAAGAGAGAGTAGAAACAACCTCTTTTCTCGAATCCAGCGAGAGAGCCGGGTTAGTGAGGATCTGGGAAACCTTCTGGTCCTTAGCCAAAGTCTGAGACAGTTTGCTGATGGAAGAGTAGGCCTTTTCAATCGAGGAGTCCTTGGCGGATGCCGTGAAAAGCGCGGTGGCGTATGTACCGTCCAAACCGAAAAGTTGGACAGGTGGCTTGATAGCCGATGCTGCCGTTGCCAAGCTTCTGATGAATTGACGGGATGCCATTGTATATTGTAGTGGAAAACAGCGGTGTTGGTTGTGGGTTGTAAATAAACACAGCTTGTTCTTTTGTCTAGTTTAAGTTTCGCTCTTTACGGTTTTGGACATTTCGAAATTTTTCATTCGTTCGGCATATTTGGAGCGGACACGGTACATTAGATTTATGCTGCGAGCCAGCTGAAAAAAACTCGCTAAAAAAAAAAAACTTTGGACAGAGAGAGTCAGTTGGTTATAACGGAGGACGTTTGGACAACGATGTGGACAAGATTGTTGACGGCAGCACGGCCAATACGGCCTGTTGCGAACGCATGGAGCGTGGGAAGCAGCGTGCCGCTTCTCGCCGCCAGATGGGCCTCGACAGAACGGATTGTTCTGGAGAAACGTCAGGTCGACCAGACAGAGCTCGAGCTGCAGGACTCTCTGACGCGCAGACAGCTCGAACTGTCGAAGGAGAAGGTGCAGATGAAGCAGGTGAAGCCAACGTCGCCCGGTCTGAGATGGTGGAGAAAGCCGATCTACCCATATCTGTGGAAGGGCAAGCCATACAAGCCGCTGACGGCGCGCAAGATCTCGCAATCGGGTAGAAACCACTCGGGAAGAATCACCGTTCGCCACCGTGGAGGAGGACACCAGCGTAGAGTGCGTTTTATTGACTACAGCCGTCACGAGAGCGGTCCGCAGACGGTTGTTCGGATCGAGTACGATCCAAACAGAACGTCCCACATTGCCCTGGTGAAGCACAACGAGACGGGCAAGCTGTCATACATCATTGCCTGCGAAGGGCTGCGTGCTGGTGACGAAGTTGAGTCTTTCAGAGCGGGAATTCCCCAGAGACTCATTGACGAGATGGGAGGAAAAATTGATCCCGCGATTCTTTCTGTTCGTATTTCGCGAAAGGGCAACTGCTTGCCCGTGTCTATGATTCCCGTCGGTACGATTGTGCATAACATCGGGCAACACAAAAACGGGCCTGCCAAATATTGTCGGGCAGCTGGTGCATACGGGCGGATTGTGGCAAAGTTGCCCGAAAAAGATCGGGCAATTGTCCAGTTGCAGAGCGGAGAACAGAGATACATTTCTTTGCAAAGCTGTGCCACTCTGGGAGTGACGTCCAACTCGGCTCACCACAACGAGAGTCTCGGTAAGGCCGGACGTAACAGACACAAGGGTATTCGTCCGACGGTGCGTGGTGTTGCGCAGAACAAGTGCGATCACCCGCTGGGAGGTGGACGTGGTAAGTCCAAGTCCAACAAGCTGTCGATGTCGCCGTGGGGAGTGCTTGCCAAGGGTGGATTCAAGACCAGAACGGGCAAACATGTGAATAAGGACAAGTATAAGGACAGGCCTAGAGGGAAGGAGGCCAGGGGTTGATTGATGTACATAGAAGACAAGGTGTCGGGCAAGTGCAAGTGACTTGCCCGGCGTCTGCATCCACAGAAATGCAATGAGTAAGTTTAAACTTGTGACACCACCAAAAAAATTGTGTTGAGATTCGCGGCTGTGCAGACCGTTGCCCGAGTCTGACTTGCCCCCAGATCTGACTTGGACTGACCGTTGTGTGACTTCTGCGACATGTCATTTGATCTGCCCCCCGTTTTATCAGTCTGACAGGGACAAACCGTTTAAATTGACTCTAATCTGCTCCAAATGGCTGTTCTATAAGTTCCACACACCCACGCAACCACCCCCGTGTCCATTTCTCACCCAACTTTGTCCACGAACCGCCCCCACCAATAACAAACGAGGACAAATCCAGCGAGTCGTGCACTGCCCGAGGAATTTTTCAACCCCAGATAAAATTTTCAACTCTCGATTTCAAAGCTTTTCACCACCGTTTTTCACTGTTTTATACCCACCAAAATGCTCAGAAACACGCTCAGACGGGCCAACACAGTGAGACGGTTCTCCACGTCAAAAAGCTGGCTTGCCGCAGAGCTTTTGTCCGGTACCAAACTGGCTGCCAGTATCCGTACAAATGCTGCGGAAACCATCAAGAAGATCCAGCAAAAAGAGCCGGCTTTCAAGCCGTCTTTGACGATCATCCAGGTCGGAAACAGACCGGATTCGTCTGCGTACGTGCGCATGAAGCTTAAGGCCTCGAAGGAGTCCGGTATCGAGTGTAATGTTCTCAAGATGCCGGAAAACACCCCGGAGAAGACCATTCTGAACAAGATCCACGAGCTCAACCAAGACTCTTCTGTGCACGGAATCCTTGTCCAGCTTCCTCTTCCGTCTCACGTGACCGAGGTCACGGTCACCAACAGCGTGGCCACGGAAAAGGACGTTGACGGATTCGACAGATTCAACGTGGGGGAGCTTTCCAAGAAGGGTGGGGAGCCAAGATTTTTGCCCTGCACCCCCCACGGATGCATGCGGTTATTGGCGGAAACCGGCATGGATCTGAACGGAAAAAATGCCGTTGTGATCGGCCGTTCCGACATTGTCGGAACCCCCGTCGCTGCTCTGCTCAAGAAGGCCAACTGTACTGTGACGGTCTGCCACAGCCGTACCAAAAACATGGAGCAATTTGTCAGACAGGCTGACATTGTCATTGCTGCTTTGGGAAAGCCAAACTTCGTCAAAGGTGATTGGCTCAAAGAAGGTGCCGTTGTTATTGATGTTGGTATCAACTACGTTCCAGATTCCACCAAAAAATCCGGACAAAGACTCGTTGGAGACGTTGATTTCGAGAGCTGTAAAGAGAAGGCTTCGTATCTGACTCCTGTCCCCGGCGGAGTCGGTCCAATGACGGTGGCTATGTTGGTGGACAACGTTTTGCAGGCTGCCCAAAGACAGCTTGTTGAAGACAACCAAGGAATCAAATGCGATCCACTTCCACTGGAATGTCTGGACCCTGTTCCTTCGGACATTGACATCTCGCGGGCACAGACCCCAAAACATATCACCGAGATCGCCGAGGATCTCGGAGTTAAGGAGAAAGAGCTCGAGCAATTTGGTCATTACAAGGCCAAAGTTGGTCTCGAAATTTACGACCGTTTGGAAAAGTCACGTGACAACGGTCACTATGTTTTGGTTGCAGGAATTACGCCTACTCCGTTGGGAGAGGGTAAGTCCACCACCACCATGGGTCTGGTTCAAGCTTTGGGTGCCCATCTGAACATTCCTGCCATTGCCAATGTTAGACAGCCTTCCATGGGTCCTACTTTCGGTGTTAAGGGTGGTGCTGCTGGAGGAGGATATGCTCAAGTGATTCCGATGGACGAGTTCAACATGCACTTGACTGGAGACATTCATGCGATTGGTGCTGCCAACAACCTGCTGGCTGCTGCGATCGACACGCGGATGTTCCACGAGTCCACGCAATCGGACAAGGCTTTCTACAGAAGATTGGTTCCTGCTAAGAAGGGTGTGCGGAAATTCACGCCGTCCATGTTGCGGAGGTTGGAAAAACTCAATATTAGCGAAACCGACCCGGACAAGCTGACGGAGGAGGAGGCCACGCGGTTTGCCAAGTTGGACATCGATCCAGAATCCATCATTATCAAGAGGGTTGTGGACGTGAACGACCGTTTCCTTAGACAGGTGACTGTTGGTGAGGCTCCTACTGAGAAAGGATTCACCCGCAAGACCGGTTTTGACATCACTGTTGCATCGGAATTGATGGCCATTTTGGCTCTTTCGACCGACCTCAAGGACCTGAGAAACAGAGTCGGGAGAATGGTGATCGGTTCGAGCCGTAGTGGCGAGCCAATTACTGCCGAGGACGTTGGATGTGCGGGTGCTGTCACTGCTCTGCTGAAGGACGCAGTCAAGCCAACTCTGATGCAAACGTTGGAAGGTACGCCTGTGTTTGTTCATGCTGGTCCGTTCGCCAACATCTCCATTGGAGCCTCGTCGGTGATTGCAGACAGAATTGCACTGAAGCTGGCCGGAACGCCTGTTAACGGAGGTTCGGCTAAGAAGGGTTTCGTTGTCACGGAGGCCGGATTCGACTTCACCATGGGTGGAGAGAGATTCTTCAACATCAAGTGCCGTGCTTCCGGCCTGAAGCCGGACGCTGTCGTGTTGGTGGCCACCTCGAGAGCCTTGAAGTTGCACGGAGGAGCTCCGGACGTGAAGCCTGGCCAGTCTTTGCCAGAGGAATATGTCACGGAGAACGTTGAACTCGTGAGAAACGGATGCGCCAACTTGGCCAAGCAAATTGCTAACGCCAAATTCTACGGCTCGCCGGTCATTGTGGCCATCAACCAGTTTGTCACTGACACTCCGGCCGAGATCGAGACCATCAGACAGGAGGCTTTGAAGGCCGGTGCCAGCTATGCGGTCGCTTCCAACCACTGGTCTCAAGGAGGAGCTGGTGCGGTCGACCTAGCTAAAGCTGTGGTGAAGGCTGTGGAGGAGACTCCTGTTCAAGGACAGCCAAACAAGTATTTGTACAACTTGGAAGGCTCTGTCGAGGACAAACTGAACGCCATCGCCAGAGAGATGTACGGTGCGGCCGGCGTGGAGCTTTCTGAGCTTGCCAAGGAGCAGGTTGCACGGTTCGAGAAACAAGGATTTTCGCAGCTGCCAATTTGCATTGCCAAGACCCAATACTCTCTTTCGCACGATCCTAAATTGAAGGGTGTTCCGACCGGATTCACTGTCCCAATTAGAGAGGTGAGACTGAGTGCCGGTGCCGGATACTTGTACGCCTTGGCTGCGGAGATCATGACGATTCCTGGATTGTCCACTTACGCCGGGTTCATGAACGTGGAGGTGAGTGAGAAGGGGGAGATTGAGGGACTCTTCTAGATTCTGCCCTGAGGACCCATGTTGTCCGCTGTTGTTTGGGAAATTCCCGTTTTACTAGTTAGAGAATAGATTTAATACATTACAATTGGTTGATCAGCAAGTAATATGGATGTGCAAGGGATCTGGCAGAGTTTTTGCGAGATATACTGCCAGAAACAGACGGTAGGTGTTGGAAACATGGTAGCAGCCGATTACCCAAATAGGAAATTTTCAGAAAATGATAACCAAACGGTTTCCAACGTCTTTTTTACCCTTCAAATCTCAATCTTTTTCGGGACTGTCGTTCATTCCTTCTCTATAAAATATAACCCCCCGACCGTATTTATCATTGCAAATGTATGTACACCGACGACTACGAAGAGTTCGTCTGTTCACTAATCTTGGCCTGTTTCACAAGATTCTCAGGAGCATCAAACTCATCCAAAGTCAGTTCGATCAGCCGAACCTTGTCGTTCACGTTGAATTTTTCATCGTCAAACAACGCATTCAGCTCTTCAATGGACTCAACAACAAGGTTTTCGTACTCGACATCGCCGTGGAACAACTCCAACAGCTTGGAATGATCCCAAGGTTGGATTTGGTTGTATTGAGCATGGGCACCATGGATCAGCTTCTCGATGGTGTAGCCCTTGTTGTTCAGGACAAACAAGTATGGCTTGAGATTCCAGCGGCAAATGTCCGAGATGGCCTGCACGGTCAACTGGAGAGATCCGTCTCCAATAAAGAGGATCACACGTCTAGAAGGATCGATTTCTTCCAGTGCAAATTGTGCTCCCGAAGCTGCTGGAAGAGCAAATCCAATGGAACCCCACAAAACCTGCGAAATGGCAGTCACATTATTAGGGAAATGTGTCTGGGTGATACCAAACGAGGAGGTTCCTGTCTCGGTGACAATGACATCACCTTCTTTCAAGAAGTAAGACAGCTTCTTCCACAAAAAGTCGTGGGTGAGTTTTCCGGATTTGACAGACTCAACCGACTTGTAATCCTGAATAGACAGGGGTATTGGAGCCGGCTTGTAGTCGAGTTTCTCGTTTCGAATGAGCTGGTCAAGTCTCTCCAGAACAAAGCGCATCTGGACTCCCTCATAGAGAGCCTTCTTAACCTTGCAGAAGTCCGAATGGAACTCCACAACGTTTGTCGTGTGGTATTCGTACGAGAACGAACCTGTGTTGAAGTCCGATAGCAGTCCTCCGACACTCAGAATCAAATCTGCTGACTCCACAGCTTCCTTCACGTCTGGATTCGACAGAACTCCCGTGTAGACTCCGGCAAACCGTTCGTTGTCCTCGTCAAAAGACGACTTTCCCATAGGCGTGGTGAACACCGGGAATTTTGTTGTGGCTGAAAACTGCGCCACAAGACTTCTCACATCGTGGCGCGAGGTGCAAGCGTCCACCAAAAGAATCGGATTTTTCGCAGACTTGATTGTGGAAAGAATCACCTCGACAATCTCGTCCTCGGCCTCCTTGTCGTTCGGCTTGAGGGAAACGTCGATCGGCTTCAAAAGAAGCGACGAATCCACCAACTGATCCACAAAATTGGAAGGCAATCCCAGATAAACTGGTCTTTTGAACACATACGCCTCGCGGATCAGTTCGTCAACTATTGCCGGACCAGTAGCCAGTTCCTCGATACTTGTGGCCTTATGGGTCACGTTTTTAGACATCTTCTCAAAGATATCAAACTGGCCGTTTCCCAACGTGTGGTGCAACAAAAGCTTGTTTTTGATACTGGACAAGCTCGGAGTTCCAACAATGTGCAATGCACCGATATGTTCGGCCATCATTCCGGCAACCGCGTTCAATGCAGACAGATCTCCGACACCAAACGTTGTCACCAAACAGCCCAATCCGTTGACCCGTGAGTATCCGTCCGCAGAATAACCGGCATTCAGCTCATTGGCGTTTCCGGCCCACCGTAGACCATCCACCTCGTAAACATGGTCCAAAAGAGCCAAATTGAAGTCACCAGGGACTCCGAAAATGGTGTTGACACCCACCTGCTTGAGTCTCTCGAAAATGTATCTTCCGAACGAGATCTGATCTGGATAAGATTTGCTTGTTTTTTGTAGTCCCATTTTTTCGTTCTTTAATGTTACAGAGTGCCAATTGGTACCAGACAACTAAAAGCGGATCTTTCCAGGTCTATTTATACTGCGGGAAGACAGCAACAGTGCTACAGCCAAACTCAGCAACATTGAGCCCATGGTACCACAATCTGACATTGTGCGGCTCAGCGGCTCACCATACATCACGCAACTTGCGCAGATTTCTCCAAACTGCCCACGCGCACGCGGGAGCCGTGGGCTAAAAAAACAGCAGAATTTGCTGTCATGCCACCCGCGTAACCAACCACGCCGTTCCGTGCGTGAGTCACGTCCAAGAATCAACTCCGGTATCTGACGTTCCATGCGGAATGCTCCGATATGCCACGGCCGAAACGTTCGAAACGTTCCATGTGTTTCGGAGATTAACGGGTGGTTGACTGCTGTCCGCTACAGCCATGCCACCCGCCTCGGAACAGTCCCGGAGCGCGCGGACTTTCCGCTCTCCACAAGAGCCGGGTACCACCACACAAAAGTTGTCGCGTGTATTAGGTAATCTGCCTGTTTTTCTCTATGTTTTTTTTTTTTTTTACGTGATTGATATGATGTTTATTTACAATTGCCCCCAGCGTAAACAAGACAGAACTCAGTGTTACAGCGTCCCATTTTCTTGCAATGGCACTTGGACGAGATGAAATACTGGCCGATGGTAAGTTTCAGTCACGTGAACACGATCACACGTCGAGTAATATTCCCCTCATACTGACCCCTCTTCCCCAGATTTCAAGCCCAGCTCGCTGCGGGTGGTTGACCTCAAAGAGCTTCTGCGGGAGCAC
This sequence comes from Ogataea zsoltii, assembly GCA_003709205.3. Classification (NCBI taxonomy): domain Eukaryota; kingdom Fungi; phylum Ascomycota; class Pichiomycetes; order Pichiales; family Pichiaceae; genus Ogataea; species Ogataea zsoltii. The sequence continues at coordinate 49,523 of PPKH03000023.1, forward strand.
GACATCTCGATAGAACGCACGGCCAAGAAAGCTGATCTTGTCAAGAAAGTAGAATCTGTGTTGTTGCCGAGGCTGCAGAATGAGCGTTCCAGCAAGGTGACGAAAAAGCCTGTGACAAAACAATCTCATCGGTCGCCAATCACGAAGAAACTGGCTCACGAGGAGCACAAAATCAAGAGCATTCTCGAGGGATCAAAAATGGAGCCTCCGGTCTCTAAAACAGCAAAATCGGAGCCAAAATCTCCCAAAATTGCCCTAAAAGGCGAGGGAAAGTTGAAAAAAGTGATCAAAACGCAGGTTATTCCCTCCAAAAGAAGCATTGACGAGGCATTGGAGGCCGAGGAAAATGATACGACAGTTTACAAAGAATACTCCAAGATTTTGAAGAAGCAGACTAATCACAAAGACGGATTTTCCTCGTCTTCGCCTTCCACGCCCCACCAGAAGCCAGCGAACAAATCGATTCTCGACCATGATGTGTCTTTAATGACTCCTCTACAGGCCAAAAACATGGAATCTTCCCCAGTGGTAAGCAGGGGTGAAGCCGATGACACCAAGCCAATAATAGCCCCGATTCTGCCGTCGTCAACGCCAATGCGTGGCTCTTCCCCAGCAACCAAGCCCCGGAAAGCGGCAGTTCTGCCGCCTCTTTCGGCGCTGAACATCTCGTCCGACTTTGCAGCGAAATTGAAGGCACAGGAAAACAACACAGTGCGTGGGCCGGAAAAGCTGCTTCAATTGGAGGACGAGGACGAGGAGAAAACAACTCCCAAAAAACAGCGAAAGACCCCAATTAAGACGAAATCCAGCACGAAGAAGAAGCTGATTGACGCCAATACCAGTCCCCAACGAGAGGAGAATGAGGCTACGCCGATCAAAACGAAACAACACTCTCAAACACCAAAGAAAACACCATCAAGAGCAACCACGCCTGTTATACCATCGTCACCGAAGATCAAGACGCCGGAAATCTCGTTTGGTGAGGAAGAAGACCTCGAAAACCTGAAAAAAGAGGTTGAAATGGCCAATGAGAAGCTCCAGAGAGAGTCCATCGAGGCTTTGCGCATGGTTGACAGCTCACTATCGCTGACTTTCCACTCGAAACTCATCTATCGACTGGCTACCGTTTGGCTTCTGTCCCTGACTTTTCTGTACATCTTCACGTGTTACCGAGAACAGCGGATTCAAGTTGGATTTTGCGGGTCGGAGATCTACAAGCCAATCTTCAACTACGACAGAAGAAGATACTCTTTCTTGACTCCATATCTTGATAGGATTGAACAGGCTCTGCGACTCGACTGTGTTCCTTGTCCAGAGAATGCACAATGTTTCCCGTATTCCAAGATATATTGTGGCCTCGATTACACGCTTTCGAAGCCCTTGAAGTCTGTTTTCGGTCTCATTCCAACGTATACAAAGTGTGTTTTGGACTCTGCCAAGGTGAAGAAGATCGATAAAATGGTCAAGACAGCAACAGACATATTGAGTCGACGCAACGCGGAGGTCAAATGTGGGAAAGGAGACGATGAAGACGTCGGATTGACAATTCCTCATCTGCAAAACTATCTGATCGAGAAACTGAACATGAGAGGATTGGAGTCACAAGTGGAATTCGAGTATCTTTGGGACAAATCGTACCAAATCCTTCAGACACGGCCGGAACTTGTTTTCCGGGACAACTTTGTCCGGTCCCATTCTTTGTCCAGATTGTCGTTCAAGTGCCGTTTGGTCAGATTGTTTGTGGATATTTTTTTGAAGCTGAAATACTACCTGATATTTGGATCAGTTTTGGCGATTTTGGCGAGAATTGCGGTTTATAAGGTGCAAACCGCTCGCAAACAGCGTCGATTGGTGAACGAATTGACCGGGAAAGTGATTGAGAAGCTACGGAAACAGGCAAGATTGCGTGCAACAGGACAATCACCGCACCCGTACATTGGCAAAGTCCAGCTCCGCGACTATTATCTCATTGATCCATCACTTTCGGCAAAACAACGGGCATTGATTTGGGACAGAATTAGCAGGATTGTTGAGTCCAACACCAACGTCAGAAGTTACATGTCCGAGGTGCACGGGGAAATGCTCAAGGTCTGGGAATGGATAGCAGATATCTAAGAGAGTGTTGCAAAATTCATGTCGCGCAAGCGAAGGCTGTGCAGTTTTCTCGAGGAGCGGAAAAAAAAAAATTATTTTTTTATTTTTTTTTTTTTTTCTGCTGAAAAATTGGTCATCTTTGTCAAGTTGGCGGTTTGCGAAGAAAACAAACACAGGAAACAGAATTATAAATTACCTGGAAAACCAACAAGATGTCAACATTTGGAAGCGCATTCAGAGTGACGACATACGGCGAGTCGCACTGCCGTTCGGTCGGATGTATTGTTGACGGAGTGCCGCCAAACATGACGCTGACCGAGGAAGACATTCAGCCACAGTTGTCGAGAAGAAGACCGGGCCAGTCGCAGCTGACCACGCCAAGAAACGAGAAGGACCGGGTGGAGATCCAGTCTGGAACGGAGTTTGGCAAGACTTTGGGTACTCCTATTGCCATGATTGTCAAAAACGAGGACCACAGACCTAAGGATTACACCGAGATGGACGTTTATCCTAGACCATCGCACGCGGATTACACATATTTGTCCAAGTACGGTGTCAAGGCGTCTTCGGGAGGAGGAAGATCGTCGGCCAGAGAGACCATTGGTCGTGTTGCTGCCGGAGCCATTGCCGAGAAGTTCTTGCACCAGGTGAACGGTGTTGAGATTGTTGCGTTTGTTTCTGGAGTTGGCGAGATCCAGCTGAACAGATCGGTTGAGAACCCGGAGTTTTTGGAGCTGCTGTCCACGATCACGAGAGAGCGTGTCGATCAATCGGGACCGATCAGATGTCCTATCCCGGAGATGGCCGAGGAGATGACGAAGCTTGTTGTTGAATGCAAGGATAAGAACGACTCTGTTGGAGGGATTATCACGTGTGTGATCAGAAACGTTCCTGTTGGGCTGGGAGAGCCGGCATTTGACAAGATCCAGGCCATGCTTGCGCACGCGATGCTTTCGATTCCTGCTACCAAGGGTTTTGAAATCGGGTCCGGATTCGAGGGCACCAAGATGAGAGGATCCAAGCACAACGATCCGTTTGTCAAGAAGGGTGACAAATTGGGAACCATCACCAACAACTCGGGAGGAACCCAGGGAGGAATTACCAACGGAGAAGATATCTACTTCAGTGTTGCTTTCAAGCCTCCTGCCACCATTTCGCAGGAACAACAGACTTCCACCTATGATGGAGAGGCTGGTGTTCTCAAGTCCAGAGGAAGACACGATCCGAACGTTGTTCCAAGAGCCATTCCGATTGTCGAGGCTATGGCTGCTTTGACTTTGGCCGATGCTTTGTTGATCCAGAAGGCCCGTGAGAGCACTTTTGGCACTGTCTATTAGGCGGGGGGTGAATTGATGAATAGAATTACTAAATTGAATGATATGAGTAGTTTGGTATTGAAGGGGGTAGGTTGATTTTCAACTATGTAGATACACCAGCCACAGATACTGACACCGCCACATCACCAGCCACAGATATAAAAAAATCTCCGGCTCACTCGTAGCTGCTTTCATCTCGGTCCTTGTTCTCGTCACTGACGACTCTTTTTCTCGTTCCGTCGTCGTCCAAACCTGCGATTTCGTCCGCAACGTCCGGGTTGATGACCCGGAGCTTGGATCTTCTTTTGGAGCTGACCAGGACCTGCACATCGAGGTTTTCGAGGTCTTCTTCCTCTGGTTCGGGTGGTTTTTCCACGGGAAGGAACTCTTTTGAGCGGATGTGAGGCGGGTTGATTGCCTGATTGTTGTGGAAGACGAGCGAGGAGGTTCTTTTTTGGGCGATTTCGTCGGACGGGACGTGGAGCGAGTCTGTCGACTCGAAAAACGTCGAGTTCGTCGACAGAGAATGGATGTCGGAGAACCGTTTGGAGTGGAGAGCGTTAGGTGAGTCTTTTCCGAAGTCGGACAGAGACGAGTTTTCCGGGATCAAATACAGCGTGGAGCCCGATTTGTTGGCGAGATGCGTTGGCGAGTGAGCTGGGGCTGGTTTTTTCAGCTGGGGCGGCGACGATTCGACGACAGGAATTTCGGACGGCTCGTCGAACGACGTTTCTGCCGTCACAAACGTCCGGATCGACGACTGGTAAGAGAAGTTCCGTTTCAGCGAGCGTCCCAGACTGTTTGAGAGCGTCGAGAACGAGCGTTTGAGTCCGAATCCAGGCGAACTTTGGTTGCGTCGATGGGAAGAGTTTTCGTCGACGACGCCATTTTCGTCGACGACGCCGTCGACGCCGTCGGCATGTTCTCCGGCAATGGTGTTTGTTCGGCGAGGAAGCCCGGAAACAAACGGGTTTTTGCGCCGTTGTTCCTTCTCTTTCTCGTACATGTTTCTCTTCCGTTTCCAGCTGTTGATGGACAGATTATCGTCGTCGTCGTAGTTATTGATCTTGATTTCGTCGCCGAAATACGACCTGTGGGCCGGGCCGTTTTCGCGGTCGTCGCCCGACGTTGTTCCGGAGCTGAACGTGGTTGCGGACGAGTTACCAGCCTTGTAGAACTCCATGATGTTCTGGAGATCGCGCTCCTTCTCGAGCTCGGCCTGTCTGCGTCTGTATCTCTTGTACAGCAGAAATGCGACGATTGCGAGGATTATGGTGGCCAGAATCGGAATCACCGTCGACAGAGCAATAACCAGACTGCGACTGGCCCGTGTTTTTGGCCGCGAGCTCGTGTTGAGCGACGTGTAATCGACCGAGTCCACCGTCTCGAAACTCGTGGTGTTGTACAGTTTCAGATAGTAGTCGGAAACGACGTCTCTTTTGGACTTGGTCGTCGCGACGGTTCCCGAGTTGTTGCACACAACAACCAGGGTGTCGTAGACCACCGCGGCCCCGAGAATGTCGTCCAGACTCAGCGAATCGTCCAGATAGCTGTTGGTTTTCGAGTTGGCCAGACTCACGGTGGTGTCCAGCGAGCTCCAGGACCAAACGGACGACGAAACGTCGAGTTTGGCGAAGTTTGGCGAGCTGTACGAGTCGGAAGAAAGCTCTCCGCCGACCATCAGAACGGTGTCGATGCTGAAATCCGACAGATTGCTCATCTTGTAATCGTCGTTGATCTCGGAGGTGAAGATCGGAAGCAACAGAGCTCCTGTTCGCGAGTTGATTGTCTCGTTTTCGTCGACAGAAACGCTCTTAAAGGCCCACGATTCGTATTGCCAAAGAGCAAGCTGTTTCAGACTGACCCAGCCGGATTGGGCTTTTCCTCCGACAAGAACCTGTGTGTTTCCGTTGATAACGATGGACGAGGCGCGGTAGAACGAGCTGGGCTGAACCGACGTTTCTGCGTCGTCAACGGCCAGATTTTCCAGGTCCAGCCGCAACAATCTGTCCGAGAGCTCGTCGGATGTCTCGTTATAACCCCCGAAAATGTACAGAGTTTCCGGGTCGTCGGGCGTGGAAAGATACGACGAGTCCTGCAAAAAGGGAACCTGATCGGCCAACGATAATTCCTGCCAAGTCCCGTCGGTCTGGTTCATTCGGGACACCACCAGGACGCTGGTTTCGTCTGATTCCGTGCCGTATAGCGCATAAATGTCGCCGGAAACAGCGACAACCTTGCACTCGGACGCGGGAAGCTCGAGATACGACGAAACAGACTGGCCCGAGGTGTATTTGTCGTTGAATTGCAGCGGTATGAGCACGTTGTCGTCGTCGTTGCTGATATGGATGTACGTTGTTCGGTTGTAGTAGTTGTAAATGGTGTCGTGGGAGCGGACGGCTGGCAGCAGCCACAACGCGGAGTGGATCAGACGCGCAAGATGCATTGTTGTGGTTGGTTGCGGGGCATCAGACAGACGGTTGATGGGGTTGAAGCGTCGCAAAAAGCACAGGTCCCGTTGATTTTTGGAGTGCAACATTTTTCAAGATTTGAGGATTTTCAATGTTTATGTTTTTCCTGATTGGGAGAAGAAAAAACATCCTTGCACGGGCAAGGCGAGCGAGCGAGCGTGCGAGCGTGCGAGTCCCGAGGAAATGCGGCAACGCGGCAACGAGGCAATGAGGCTCCACAAACGATTCACGATTCACAATTGACCATTACTCGTTTGTGGAGCCGTAGCCCATGCAAGTTTTGGCCGGACAGACAGGACGCAGAAGGCCGCAGAAGGCCGCAGAAGGCCAGCACAGAAATGGAGCAACGACAACGAGAGAACGCTACATCGACCCCCAAAGACGAGCTGCAGAAGTCCATTCTGTTGTCTTCGACCGTTCTGAGACACCACCACCAACACAGACCAGTCCCGTCTCCCCAGAGATCCTCCTACGCTCCGTAACATTCTCCTCCTGTCTCCACCATTTTCTCCCCGCGAATCTCAGTTGCCGAGAATTTTTTCAATCACCGAAACAATCCTCACCGCCTAAATACATACAGAACAGGATAAAAAGACGGCTTTTTATCTCACCACGACGGAATAACAAGCACAAACACCCGAAAAACAGCAAATCCGCCCCCAAACACAGCAAATAACACACCAAAAATCCACGTCTGATCCGATAATACACCAAATACAGCTAGCATACTTCTCCTTGCTCCTTCGCTCACATTATCCAGCAAAGCCCCGATAGAACACCATCTGGGTGCGATTTTCGGCCGTCGACGGACGCAAAACCCACGAAATGTTCCAAAAAACGGGTAAACGCCGTCTTACGCTTATTTTGACCGCCCTGCTCGTCTTTTCGTCGACAATGCTGTTTCTGTCGGCCAATTACGCCGATCTGCTCGAGACTTACTCGGACAAAAGACCGTCTTTCGACCGCAACTCGGAGAAAACAGCGCTCTTGAACGCAGAAAAAGCCGATCCCGCCATTGCACGTGAAAACGCCACGTTGATCTCGCTCGTCCGCAACTCGGAGCTCGCCGGAATGCTGTCCTCGATCCAGCACGTTGAAACCAGATTCAACCACCAGTACCACTACGATTGGCATTTTTTCAACGACGAAGACTTCTCCGACGAGTTCGTCGAACAGGTAGCCGCACAGGTGTCTGGCCGTGTGTTTTTCACCAAGATCCCGCCCCAATATTGGGACGTTCCCGACTGGATCGACCAGGAAAAGATGGAAAACTCCATGGCCCGAATGGCTGCCGAAGACGTTTTGTATGCGTCGCAGCTCTCGTATCGACAGATGTGTCGCTTCAACTCGGGCTTCTTCTACAGACTTGATGCTCTCAAAGGCTACCGCTATTACTGGCGTGTGGAGCCAGACATTCAGTTCAATTGCGACATACCCTACGACCCGTTCACTGTCATGAGAACGCAGCGCAAAAAATACGGCTTCAACATGGCCATGACAGAAAACAAGAAAACCATTCGCCAGCTGTGGACAACAACGCTTGCGTTCTTCAACGAACACCCGGAGCTGCGCAGCCCCAACTCGAGTCTCAGCTTTGTCACCCACGATTACACGGACGGAAAGGTAATTTTGGACCAAGAAAATAAAAATTATAATCTCTGTCATTTTTGGTCCAATTTCGAGATTGCAGACCTCGATTTTTTCCGCGGAGAACAGTACAATCGCTACTTCCAAGCTCTCGATGCCACGGGAAACTTCTTCTACGAGCGCTGGGGAGACGCCCCCGTGCACACGCTTGCCGTTTCTTTCCTGCTGCCACCGCAGGACCTTCACTATTTCGCAGCCACAGGCTACTATCACAAACCCAACCAGGACTGTCCGGTAGACGATAAATTGCACCAGGAGCTCAACTGCTCGTGCAAAAAACACCGCGACTTCAGCTTCCACCGGTGGTCGTGTGTACCGCGGTATTTCGACGTGTTCCAGCTTCCAAGGCCGTAAAAGGCCGGGAAAATCGAGCAGCTACATGCAGCTAAAGAAAGCTCTTGTTCAAATACACTTCCTAAACACAATTACCTAACCTTCACAAATGACAATAAAAATCCCAAGAAAAATCCCCATAACAAAATAAACAAAAGCCCAACTCCTCGCAGGCCGAGTCGGCCGAGTCGGCTGTAAATGCAAAATATATCATTCCATAAGCAAATAGCATCATCTGATCCCTTGTTTCTCGATCTTCTGTCTCAGAACCTTCAATCTATTGCCGATGCTGTTGATGAACAGCTCAACGGTCTTCTTGTCCTCCGCGTCGAGCTTCTCGTTGCTGATCCCTGTGGCCATCAGACTCGACCCCAGTCCGTCCACGCTCGTTGGCCCGTCGTCGTTGTTCAGCAGCGCCTCCAGCATCCAGATCGACGTCGAGTAGCTCAGCTCGCATCCGAGCAGGTCCTCGTTCCGCAGCTCGTTCATCGCCGCCGTCCGCGACATCTCCAGCGCCCGGTCGAAAATCAGCTTCTCGGCAATCACAGGCTTTCCCAGCGACGATGCCGAGTCCGAGCTCATATTGATCTGTTCCGTGGCCTCCGCCAGCCGCAGCCGCAAAAACTCCGCCTTCTCTAGCGACTCGTTGAACCGCGACCGTATCCACTGCACCAGCTCGTTCAGCTTAGGCGACGTCGCCGGCTTGAACGAGTTCAGGTGCCACCAGTCGCTGGCTATTGCCATCGCTTTGGCCAGCAGAGACAGAGTCTCCACATACAGAGCAACACCCTCGCTGCTGATCGTCCGGATCATTTGTGGAGGCAGTCCGTCGTTCTGTAGCAGAACCTCGTCCGAATCTCCCGGACCGCTAGGACCGTTCGGGCCGCCCGCAGACGACGAAGGAGGCAGGGGAATCAACTGGCTGAACTTCACCTCCGCAAAAAGAGAAATGGCGTGAGCCATCGTGGCCAAGACTTCCAGTTGATTGATCACCTCCGAGTCTTCCATCGATGCCTGTTGGCACGCAGGCAGAGGTCTCAGAGTCTTAGCAGCCAGAAGGTTGGCATTCAGGTGCGAAAGCGCATTATCAGCACTGTACGTTTGCAAGTGCTGCAGCTGTCCCGAGTTATCTGGGTGCAAATGTTGCTGCAGTTGAGGCTGCCCGGCCACGCCAAACAGTCTATTTGAGGTGTAACCAAGTGCCTTAGTCAGCGCATTTGTAGGACTGATCGAAATAGGCATCTTGCGGTCACCGAAACTCGGCCGGCGATGTGTAGAACCGTTTGACGAAGATCTGCTCGAAGCAGAATAGCGGCGGAAAACTTGTCCTTGAGCAGTCGTGTTGCTATTTGGTACCGCATGGCCTGCTGAGCCAGGCGTCGGGATCGCCACTGCTCCAGCTCCAGCCTTTGCTAGCTCGTCTGCCAGTGCATTAACCTCCACCGTCCGCTTCTCCACCACCACGTAATCTCTCTCATAAACGATGTCCTCCTTATCCTTCCGTCTCACCGGGTTTCTCTCCGGCGGACTGTTATCCGGCGGACTGCTCTTGTGGATCAGGTCTTTGATAACTTCGTCGTTGCTCGAGCCTTCCATTGGCCGCGGAATCTTCAGACCGGCCTTCCCAATGATCAATGAATCTGTAGGAAGCTTCTGATTGTCGTTGTTATTATTATTGCTATCGTCTTCTTCTGTCTCTTCTTGGATTGGCTCCGGAGCCTTGGATACTTTGCCGGCCTTGGGGTTCGGAAGATACTCGCTGATAAATAGCTGTTCGTCCACGTTGGAACACTCCAGGGGTTCGTCGGCACACTGGACATCGTATACTATCAACGGGTCGTTGAAAAACTCCTGGAATCCCATCCTTTCGGTCGGGTTGGCTTTCAAAAGACCACAAATCAGTCTCACAAGGTCTTCAGGAACCTGCGCCGAAGTCGGGAACGAGATCTCGTCTTTGGCCTTTTCGATCTTGCGAAGAAGTTCAACATGGTTCGACGCCCGGAAGGGCGGCTTTCCCACAGCCATCTCGTAAATCACCGCTCCAACGGACCACAGATCTGCCTTGGCGTTGTACTTCTCGTATCGAAGAATCTCTGGCGCCATGTAGAGCGGGGAACCGCATAATGTCTCCGCCATCGATGTGGAAGGCAGAAATCTGGCAAAACCGAAATCTGCGATCTTCAGAACCGGTAGCTCCCAGAGTCCGGAGTAGCCTAGCTGCTTGAACTCTTCCTTTGAGTGCACTGGAGGAGATAGCAGCAAGTTCTGGGGTTTGATGTCTCTGTGGACGAGGTTCTGAGACCTCAGAAACTCGAGAGCCGACGCCAGTTGCTTGAGGAAGTTTATCACAAGAACCTTGTTGAGACCGTGGCTGTTCGGTGGCGACGGGTATCTGTCAAGAATCGAAGAGATCAGCGGATGGGACTTGACAAGCTGGTCTCTTTTGCGAATGAAGTACGACAGGTCACCAAGAGCACAGTACTCCATAAATAGATGGAAGTGCTGGTCCGTCTTGACACAATCCAGAAGGGCCACAATGTGTGGGTTTTTGAGGTTTTTCAAAATGGAAATCTCAATCTCAAGGTTCTCCACAAGCTTTTGGTTCTTGAGTCTGCTGCGGAAGACCGACTTGATCGCCACGGGCTTCTTGGTTCGGTTGTGGTAGCCCTTGTACACGTTGGCAAACGACCCACGCCCGATTTCCGGGCCGATCGTGAACTCTCCGATCACTGTTTGTTTGGATGGAGACGACATCGTCACCAAAAGGGGACACGATAACTAGACACAAGGGGAAACAGGGGCAACAAAAGGTGTTTGTGATGTGTCCGTCTGACTGCGCAATCCTGGCTAATAATAAGTCGGGATCAATCACGTGCGCGTAAAGGCTCGCTGTCTGCCGATGATGGCGCGTTGACTGCCGGTACTGCGACTATGGCACGCTCAGCTCGCTCCGCTCGCCTTTCTCGCCTCGTAAATTCCAGACAACCCGCACTTAACTCCGCTGGACCGTAATCACTCAAACTGGCTTGCACGGTGTTTTGGCAGCAAAATCCCGGCACTTGATGTTGTTCTTGAAACAAAAACGAGGGGTAAAATAAACAATCTCCTTCTTTTGCCCTTGTAAAGAAACAAAATATAGTCTCTACACAATCTAAACACCTTGTAGGGCAAAATCAGTCACTGATAAAGCCTCTGCACGCTTACGTAATCGTCATGTGGGAAGGTGTCATTGTCGGTCGGGAGGGTGTGGCGGTGCAGCTGGCGCAGCTGGCGCGCTCGGGCGCAGCGAGCCAACTGTGGCGCGGGGACCGAACTGAGACGTTCAGCCAACCAGAGCTGCTAGTCCCCACCAGACAACAGCGAAACGCTCACGTGTCTCAAAAGTAGCTTTGTTTTGGCTACCGCCACCCTTCTCCATGTTTCTCGTTGCTGTGATGCTCCCCTCACCCTGCCCCTCCCGTGGCTAGTGAAAACTTGTGGCTGATGACTCACGCGCCTACTGATAAAGCAATCTGCCTTTTTTTTTTTTCCCAGCTCCCAAAACGGAAATCCTGTGCCTCTATCGTTGGAAAGCGTTTTTCCGCTTGACGTTGCACGCGGAATGACATGATCTTACCGTGACTGAAACAGCACCGTTCCATGTCATCGCTCCAAGTTCTCTCCACGGTGTTTTCGGTGGTGTCCACAATCAGCTGGATTGTCGCGCAGGTTCCGCAACAGTACGAAAACTACCGCAACAAGTCCACCGACGGGATCTCTGTCCAGTTCCTGGTGCTCTGGTTTTTCGGAGACATCACCAGTTTTCTCGGTTGCTACCTCACCCATCAACTGCCTTTCCAACTGTATCTGGCCTGCTACTTCTTGTTCAATGACGTGATCCTCCTGTGCCAATATCGCTACTATTCGCCAAAATCAGCACCATCAACAACATCCTTACACCCGCTGCGCAGATCCATCACATGGATTCTTGCGTTTTTCGTGGCTCCGGTGTCATCTGCCGCAATTTCAGAACAACCAGCGTCCCTTCTCGATAACATTGGCTATGAAATAGCCTGGTGTTCCACCTCGATCTACCTCGCCTCCAGAGTGCCACAGCTGATAAGAAATTTCCACAGAAAATCCGTCGACGGAATTTCACCACTCCTTTTCACCTTCGCACTCATTGGAAACTTGACGTACTCGCTCTCGATATTTTGCTCCATCCAACTCACTGAACCTGCTGAAAGAGCCTCTTTTGTCCACAACGAACTGCCCTACATCCTGGGCAGCTCTGGAACGGTCCTGTTCGACTGCTTTTACTTCTACCAGAGATGGCTCTACGGAACCGGCCATCTCCACAGATACATCGTCATCGATGAGATCGCCGATGAGCCATAGATTTGCCGTGACCTACCCGCTCGTCCCGCCGTCTCGATAGAGTCCGCACTACAGCGTATAGAGAAGCCGGGCCTCAAGAAAAGGAACTCTTGGTCCCTTTGATTACCTAAGCAAGCATCTCTGCTTACATAAGCACATCGTTAGACTATTTTCTTGCACAACCATCAGGCAAAAACAAACCAACTACATTAACAAATCTCCCGCATTATTGTCCCTAAAAACCTGTAAAGTAGCCCGGCTGTGTCTGGGCCTGGGCCTGGGCCTGCTGCGGATAGCCGAGCTGTCCGGTTTGCATCATCTGCTGTTGCATCATCATCTGCTGTTGCAACATCTGTTGTTGCTGTTGCTGCTGTTGCAACTCGTTCAACGACGGAGCAGCCCCAGCAGGAGATGCAACTCCTGCCGAAGACATTCCCGTTGGGTTCGCCAATGCAGATCCCGGAGTATTGTACATGGAAAGAACCTGAGAGTTGGCCATCTGTCTAGTTTGTTGAGCCATCAGTTGCTGTTGAGCCAACATCTGCTGTTGTTGCTGTTGCTGTTGTTGTTGTGGATCCATATACTGTTGTCCGTTCGAGTCAATGTAGTACACGGCTCCTGTGTACGGATCCACGTACTGATAGATCTGATTGTCGGAGCTGTTTGTTCCGGCCGAAGCTGGCTGGCCCGTTGCGTCTCCGCTCAGCCAGTCAAAACTGTTGCCACCCGTCTTTGTCGAGTCCAGCAACGCTCCCGCAGTTGGTCTCCGTCTTGGCAGAGGCGGAGCCTGCGACTCGCTGGAACTTGGTCCAGACCGCGATCTGGACCGCGATTTGCGCGACAGAATGTGCACGGCCTCCTTCAAATCGCCCCGAACAGACGCAAGAACCTCCACGTTCTGCTCTTCATCCTCGAATCCGTAATCGTACTTCAACTTGCGCGCTTTGTCCGCGTATTTCTGTCTGTCGTAGTAGCTGTCGTGGTGGCTGTGGTGGCTGTGGTGGCTATGGTGGCTGTGCGAAGAGCGCGATCTCGAGCTCGAACGCGGCCGCTCACGTCTGTGCGATGGTTCGCGGTCCAAATTGTAGTCTTCCTCGCTGATCGGAGTGGTCCGGAACTTGCCGTTCACGTACTTGTCCCTCAAAAATAGTGTAATCGCGTCCTTGTCCTCGTCATCGTAAGGAAACGGAACCTTGCGGTTGTTCCAGATCCTGTGGTTCTCGCGGTTTCCAATCGACTCCAAAACGTCCAGCTCGTACGTCGACCACGTATCAAGACTCAGAGACTTGACCCGGGAAATCTCGGACCCCAGTAGCCGGTGCACGGATGCACACCGTCCGCACAGAAAAACACCCAAATTCCACGACGCCCACGTCGGATACGTGCTCGAACACTCTCCGCACTTGTTGGCGTTGCCGTGTCCGTTCAGCATCCGTAAAAGACGCTCCTCTTGTTCTGGTCTCTTCACCATGACGGGAGCAAAACGATGTTTTCAGGCAAATAAAGCTGGCAATGGCGTAGCTGGACTGGAAATACCCTGGTACCCGTCTTTCTAGCTAAAAAAAAGACCGCAAACTCGCTCAGAAAGGTGTGCTCCTCTTCTTGGGGGGAACAAAAGGGACACAACTTTCATTTATTTTATCTCGAGATGCGCACAGGTGATGGATGAAAAAAAAACTGAAATTACCTAATTGCTTATGTAATCACATCAAGGAAATCTGTCTCACCCTGGCCTGATTCTGTTTTTTTAGATCGGTCCCAAACAACTTCGAGCTTTGACAGCTCCCCTGATATCGAACCAATTCACGCCCAGTTTGTTGCCTAGCAATCCGCATCGTTGCATCTTCATTCAATGGCGTCTCTTAAGAAACGTCCGTCCGTTCCGTCGTCTCCCAACAGTCGCCACAGCTCCACCTCGACCCTGCTCAGCGAAGAGCCCCAGACCGCCGTCTCCGATGCCGTGCCTGTCTCTGCTGTTCGCCGGCTCTATTTCTACCACGAGCTCCCCGAATGGCAACAGGACAACCACTACATTGTTTCGGGCTACGTGCGGGAAACAAACAGTTTGAAAGCGTGTTTTCAATCTTTATTCTACATGCACAACGAAACAGTTAACATCATGACCCATCTTTTCCCCGGGTTTATCGTTCCTCTTCTGCTGATCGTCTTCACACCTCTTTTGGTGCGACACGACAACCTCATCCGGGCAATTCCTCCGTGGATAATCAACATCCCTGTGTACGACAGCACCTCTCCCCTGGATAACTTCATGTTCAATCTGTTCTTCATTGGTTTTTCCTCGTGTCTGTCGTGCTCTGCCACTTTCCACGCCGTCAAGTCGCACTCCAGCACGTACATGTCCGTTGGCTCGCAACTCGACTATGTTGGAATCATCGGACTCATCGTCACGTCGATGGTGGGCCTCATCTACTATTCCCTGTGGGACGAAAAGACGGCCCGTGAGACGTTCATATCCATGGTGGCTGTCATTGGTCTCATCTGTCTGGTTATCACGCTGAATCCGGAGTTCAAAAAACCGCGTTGGAGACCGTTCCGGGCAACAATGTTCATAATCTTTGGTGTTTCCGGCGTCTTTCCCATCAGTTTTGGATTCTACCGGTTTGGAGCCAGCGAGGTTTTCCAACGAGCCGGACTCAAATGGGTACTTCTCGAGGGTGTCGGATACATCTCGGGAGCAGTGATATACGCAGCCAGAGTTCCCGAGAAGTTGAGTCCCGGAGTGTTCGACCTGTGGGGAAATTCGCACCAGATATTCCATGTTCTGGTCGTGCTCAGTGCTTTTTCGCACTTCAAAGGATTGGTCCAGGCGTACAGATACGCCCACGAGTACCTGATGTAGACAAATCCGTCAAAAAACTGCTCCACCCGATATAAATAGCCTCTCTTCGTTCTTCTTGCACCACTTTATGATATTTTTGCATGCACTCATCAGGATATTCTTGTCGACAACGCCGCCGTTGTTGATCATGTAGACCTCGTACGCCGGCGTCGAAATCAACAATCCCATCAAAATGTCGTTTTCAGTCTTCCATTTGATCAAATTGATAAAGTTGCTTGATTCGATGAAGGCGCCGTCGTTTTCTCCGTCGCTGGACCCGTTCTGGATGGTCACGTTGTTTCGGTTGTTGAGCACCATTTTCGAATGCAGATATGAGTATATCATCATTATCTGGCCACGAACAACACTGTCTTCAAACTCCAGACCCTGAATACGCGAGTAGACAAACTGAGTGTGTTTTTTGGACTTGAAGATGAAATGTTTCACCAGCGGAGCAGGAATATCAACCGGAGACACCTTTCCAGAGGGAGGGCCAGTCTCGCCGTTTTTTCCCTGGGTTCCCACCAACGAACGGAAAAGCTCGCGGTAAACGACCCTGTTCAACTTCACGGCCTTAATGACGTTGTTTGCAATCTTGCGCATCTCAAAAAACGAGTCCTTGTATGCACTCACCAAGATGACAGTGATTTTGCTTGAGTCTGGCGAAATTGTCTTGTCCTGGAGCACATCCAGGTTCAAGTCATGCAATTTCATGAGCTTCTCGTCCTTTAGGTCAATGAACTGGATAAAAGAGTAAAGAAATCCATTAGGATTGAACTTTGGAAGACAGACAGGAACCCAAAACTCTTCGTTTGCTGTTAAATACTGCTCCTCATGACCCTCGTGAGCGTTGTCATCTCTGAACGACGTTTTGAAGGTGTTGGTATTGAAAATCATTGAGAAAAGCAGCTGCAGATCCGACGTGTGAAGTGTGTGTCTGCGTGGTCTCAGAACAGTGATTAATCTTCCATTTGGAGCCACCAACAGACCGTACAGCAGATTGTCCGACTTGTTGTCCAGCAGAATCTTTTCGATCTTGTGGCGGATCGTCTTGCGTACTTTAAGACAATCTAACCCTCCTATTATCAGTCCCGGGTTGTTGAAGTTGGCCAGATCGTTGCAAATGGAGTCAAGACACGCAATGTCTGCTTTTCCCAGCAGTTTTCGCAAATCAAAATTTGCTCTTCTCATGAAAACCTTGTCAATATGTGGCTTGCTCAAGGCCGTGAGCAAGAAGTTGTACAGAAAATCCAGTTGTTGGTTCAGTTGGATATCGGACTCGCCCAACGTCGAGCTCGCCATCATGATGATCGGCGACTTATTCAAAAACAAAAAGCGCACTTTGTTTTTGTCTCCCGTCACGAAAGACCGGAGTTGCTCTGTTTCTCCGTCAGGACTGTACTGGAAGAACGAGACTATTGTCTGGATTATCCCCGAGTACACAGTGAGAATGTCGTCTGATCCATGCATCGAGTAGATCGGCTTTCCCGCTGATGAAAGTATGAAGAAATGCTTGCTGTTCTCAAAGAATGCATCTTGATCCGAGTTATTATCGGCCTTTTGAAGCTTGAATTGTAGATCTATTGGTTTGTGTTCAACGACATTCTCTTCCGTGATGGTTTGCAGAGTCGACTCCTGACCGCTGAAAATGCTGGCATTGATACTGGCGCTCATGCTAGCGCTCATGCTAGCCTCATTTGCGGAGCTCTCGTCGTGGTTCGATTCATTCAGACTTTCTGCGTAGAACCGCAAAAGAGGCTCTCTTCGCTGAGGGATTCCTGGGGGTGCTGCGTCGGCTGAAGTCGGCTCGATCTCGTCACCCATGGCGTTCTCCAGCGTTATCGCAGTCGTTGATTCGGCCGGACGCGCAAGCTCGCCCAAAATCAGCGAGTTTGACACCAAAGACACTTGCGAGCGACGGTGGCTCAGACCCGTGTAAGGATGAATTGGCGGCTGATGTGGGTCGAAGTGAGTCGGGGAAGAGCTGGAATCGTCAGCATCGCTGGTGTTACCCGCCGAGTCGTAATCGTGGTTGTGGATGTAATCTTCGTGGATCGTGATGGGACTCGACGAGCGTGAGCAGCGAGGATCTATAGGATCTATTTCGGCCATGACAAACCCAATGCAATTGCGCAATGGCGGGGGGAACGGGTAACCGGAGTGTGGGAAAACCAAAAAACGATTCTCAAGCTGTTATTTTGCAAAAGCAGAAGCGGATATTTCTTTAAAAACACCGGAGGAAGACAGAGAAAAGGAAAACAAAAAGGGAAACTATGTTTGGATTTTGGTCTTGTCTGGGGCTCAAGAAAAAAAAGATCCCAAAAAAAAAAATTAGCAAGTCGATCGACGCGTCGATCGACTCAAATTTAGAAATCTACAAACAAACGAGTGTAACAAAAAAACATTTCCTCCTTTTTGTCTTGTCTTGTTCTTTTTTGTTCTGTAGACGCTTACGAAACTCGAATAGTTGACCACAAAACCCCGCTCTTTACAAACCAAACTGATGCCTCACACGAATTGAAATGCTCAACACGTCGAAGTCGAGAAGATCATCGTCTTCTGGCTCTCTTGGTAGAAGTCCCCTTTTGCCTACGGAGGAGGAGTTCGAGCCTCAGACTCAAGGGCCGGTACACCATTTGCGGATCAAGACCAGGGACTTCCGTGGCAAGCGCAGCAACAGCAATTTGTCAATGAGCTATGCTGAAAGCCCGTTTAGCCCGAAATTGCCCTCTCAACAGAACACGGCATCGAATGTGGAGTTCAACAACGTGCGTGCCAGCATGGATATCCCCGAGGAAACAAGTCCACATATACATCCATCATTGCATCGAACTTCCTCGTCGTCCACAACGCTGTCTCGGCTCGGAGGGCGCGACAACAAGCTCTCGCGGTTCTTTAGCAAGACGGCAGAAATCATGCGCAAGTCTCCCGACGACGCGAGCGCCGGACACACCCAGCCTAGCTCAGCAAACTCATTGCTGGGGACATCGCCATCGATAGATAAAACTCTGGTTTCGGGAGGCGGGTTTTCGGCCAAGTTGAAGCGGCCAGAGAACCTCTCGATTCAAACTACGATCCTTCCCTCCTCAAAAGAGCTCAAGTCTCCACTTGCCAGGACTTCCAAAGAAGTTGAGAGAATCGCAAACATTGGTGGGCTGCCTTATGGCGACAAAAATGCCTCCACAAACTCGAGTCTGCAGCAATCCAAGACAAAACACAAGCATCATTACCACAACATTTTACGTTCAAGAAAGGACTCAACAAAATCTTCGTCCAACTCTAACTCCAAAGTTTCCGCAGCCAACGGCGGAGAAATGATGTACTCTTTCCATCCCTCGTTGGTCAATAACTCAATGACCGTCGACGAGCTACAAAATACCATCACAGAACTCGAGAAATTGAGCGTGAACAACGTGTCTCTCAGTGGAGATACTGATGCCATTGCCGATGAAGCATGGACTTTGGTCTGCTCGCTCGTTTCTCCTCTTTTCAGATGCGAGCGTCTCAAGACCCCAATAGAGGAAATCAACAAGTTGGTGTACCTTCATCTGCGACTCCGCACAAGCCAAATCGTCCCGACGCCACTTGCGAATCACCCGGTTTCGCCAATTGCTTCGCCCAACCAGGGGACAATATCGAGTTCGGCAGCCTTGTCATCCGCATATGATTCCAATATGGCTCCCAGTGTCCCGAAAACACCGTTCACTCCTCTAGGAGCCCCTACGCCGACTTTTGCTAGCACTGGATTTGGAAGATCGCCGTCAAGCTCACATAACACCTTGTCGCCTGTTGGGGGAGGCCCCAATGTGATTTTGAATGAAATTCAAGAGTTTCTCAAGGTCGGAATGTCCACACTGATGAACCACCTGTACTACGACGACCAGTCAAAAGAAATCAAACTCAGTCGAGAGCAAACATCCTACAGTGGCCGGCGTGGTTCGCCTTCTAAAAATGCAGTTATGTCGTTGGTGATGTCTTCCAACCCCAACTTCGAGAAATGCTGTGCCCTGTTGTGGGATTTCTTCTACAACGATGTTTTCTTCTACTTGCAAGGGGTCTTTCTACCTATGGAGGACGAGTGTTTCGAATCTGTTTTGTGCAGTGGGTTTGACGTTCCCGGCGGAGTCAAGCCATCGGTCCGCAATACAATTCTCATCTCGTACAGGGACAACATCGTGATTCCGCTCTACGCACAGATGCGACAGGTCGATACAGAAAAAGAGCGCAAACGAGACCACGGAACAATGTCGTTTGGATCTGGATCAAACTATTTTGCGTACTCTGCCGGAACAATGGCCGGATCTTCGATCTCGTTGAACAGACTGGATTCTGCAATGGAAAGCCAACTGACATCACACAGACCGAACTGGGGCAGTGACACAAACGGATCTTCTGTCGAAGACGAGTACAACACAAATCTGATTCTATTGCAATGTTTCTCTACTCTAAATGGTGTGCACACGAGTGATACAAATCAAAAAATTGTCGAGAACTTGATGCAGCGGTCCAAGGAGAAGTGTCGACAATACGAGACACGTGGTCAATGAAGCGTGCAGTAAGGACGGCCATCGTTGACCTGGTAACTGCAAAGAGCCGGCTCCAAAAACATGGCTATCGAAGCCGCGAGTACAATTCCTGCAGAGTCACTGATTCCAACACATCCCATGGCAAACTCTCTTTCGGCGAGAGAAGTCTTTTCGCTCACCAGCATGAATGTGTTGACATATGAAGAGCCCCCCAGAAGGCCTTCGTAGAAGATGAGACAGAAGAGGATGTATATGTTGGGGATGAACGAGTACAGCGATTGGAAGATGCAGATAACTAGGTTGATCACTTGAAGGATCGAGGGAATTGAGACGTTTTTGATACGCACGACAGAGCCAGAAGATCTCGAGATAAACACTCCGAGTTGGTAGAGCGTGCCGTAAGTGACGTATGCGTCCCTATAGCTGTGGAACGGCATTTCCTCGATAGGAAACAGCAATGTTGGGGTAATTCCCTGGTTGATGATGTACTCTGAGACGTACACGGTAAAGAGGGGTACCATGTATGGAATCAGGTATGGCTGGATACGTCTGAGTGTGATGACGATGTGAGCCACTAGAGTTTCTTTGTTGATGAGCGGAGCGGCTTTGAGAGTGAGCGGCCGAACAGCGTTGTCCTCAACGTTCAAAGGGTCAATTGGTGTCAAAGAGTCTGTTTGTTGGTCTCCCGACAAGGGCTCCGACTCCTCGGGGTCGTCCGACCGGATGATCTGTTTTGGTGCTGGGGGCAACAGACGGAAATAGCAGAACAGGAAGGCGAAGGGCACCGCGGAGAAGAGCAGGAGCGTGTTTCTGGGGGAGATCGAGCACCAGGTGGTGAGCACAAGGAACACAAACGAGCCGGCGAGTCCTGCTCCGCCTGTTCCGGAAGACCATGCACTGAGCGAGCCCTCACCGAAGTAATGGGTGAGCTGTAGAAACGTTGTTTCGCCGAGTCCGGACGAGGCGGACGCGAGCACGATTCCAAACAGGATCAACGGGACGCCGTTGCACAGCGAAACGATCAGCATTCCGCAGAAACTGAGCGCAACCAACACAAACACGCGGACATTGTATGGTATGAGATGAATGAAGAACGGAGCGAGGATCTTGAGCGTAAAAGATGGCAGAACGTCTGCCATCAGAACCGTGGCCTTCGGAGTCAGGGGGCCCACAAGGTCAACCGCAGCGGACAGAATCACCACGTACAGAACGTTGTTGACCAGTCCGAAGATCCAGAACGCAATGAACACTCTGTTGGCCAGCATAGAGACTTTTCACGTCGAAATTTTCAGCACTTCTATCCTGATAAAAGGTGTTTGGATGTCAATTCAAGATAAGAAATGCACACACACTTGTTTTTCGATACGTAATTTTATTATGCGCGGAGGGAGGAAAAAGTTTTGGGTTTTGCACACTACCAACTACAAAAAAAGTCATTCGTTCGAGCTGTTGCTCTCTCACATTTGTACTTGTCTCACTATATACAGTAAACCAACCAGCCCGCTATGACTATAGACAGACAGCACGGTTCAGTAAGGACGACGGGTCAATTATTTACTTAGAATCCCATTCCTGGCATTCCACCCATTCCGCCCATACCACCGGCTGGAGCAGCAGCTGGACCCTTTGGTTCTGGAGCGTCGACAATAGCGCACTCAGTAGTGGCCAGCAGAGAAGCGACACCAGAGGCGTCAACCAGTCCGCTCTTCACCACCTTGAATGGATCAATGATACCGGCCTGGATCATGTCGACAAACTCGCCCTTAGCAGAGTCGTAACCAAAGTTGAACTGGTCGCCGTAGGTGTCCAACACCTTTCCGACAACAACAGCACCTTCCTCACCGGCATTGTCCACGATTCTCTTGGCTGGCTTGGTGATGGCAGCCTTGATGATCTGGACACCCAACTTCTGGTCAAAGTTGTCGGTCTTCACGTCGTCCAGGACTCTCGAAGCCTTCAGAAGAGCAGTACCTCCTCCTGGAAGAATACCCTCCTGGACAGCGGCTCTGGTGGCACACAGAGCGTCATCGTATCTGTCCTTCTTCTCTCCAACTTCCACCTCGGAAGAACCACCGACTCTAATCACAGCAACACCGCCGGACAACTTGGCCAGTCTCTCGTGCAACTTCTCCTTCTCGTAGTCGGAGGTGGCAGCATCCTCAATGGCTCCCTTGATTTGCTCGCATCTTTGCAGGATGCTGTCCTTGGAACCGGCACCATTCAGAACAACGGTGTCCTCCTTGGTGACAGTGACAGAGCCACACGAACCAAGCAGCTCTGGGGTAGCATTCTCTGGCTTGATGTCAAGCTCCTCGGTGAAGACAGTACCTCCGGAAAGAATGGCAATGTCTCCCAAGATGTTCTTTCTGTTGTCTCCGAAACCTGGAGCCTTGACACAGGCAACCTGGACCTGGCCTCTGAGCTTGTTCAAGATACAGGCAGCAAGAGCCTCGCCGTCGATGTCCTCAGCAATGATCAAAAGAGGTCTTCTCAGCTTGTTGGAGATCTCCAGAGATGGAAGAATGTCCTGGATCGACGACAACTTCTTCTCGGAGAGCAAAAGCAATGGGTTTTCAAACTCAACCTTGCCGGACTTGGCGTTGGTGATGAAGTATGGAGAGATGTATCCTCTGTCGAATCTCATACCTTCGGTCACCTCCAACTCGTCCTCAAGAGTCTTTCCCTCCTTGATGGTGATCACACCCTCCTTACCAACCTTCTCCATGGCAGAGGCAAGCAACTTTCCGATGTGCACGTCACCGTTGGCGGAGATCGTTGCGACTTGCGCAATCTCGGCCGAGGTGGTGATCTCCTTCTTGTTCTTCTGCAAGAAGTCAATCACGGCCTCAACGGCAGCCTGCGATCCTCTTCTCAGGTCCATTGGGTTGCAACCAGCAGCCACGTTCTTGACCGACTCGGTGAAAATCGCTCTTCCCAAAATCGTGGCAGAAGTGGTTCCGTCACCAGCAGACTCGTTGGTCTTGGAGGCAACATCTTGCAACAACTTGGCACCCAAGTTCTCGAACTTGTCTTCCAAGTTGACCGATTTGGCCACCGTCACACCGTCCTTGGTGATTTTTGGAGCACCAAAAGGCTGTTCAATCAGAACGTTTCTTCCCTTTGGTCCCAGAGTCACTGCAACGGCGTCAGCAAGGGTCTCAACACCCTTAAGGAGGGCAGCACGGCCTTCGACGCCGAACTTCAACTCCTTGTGTGCGTAACTCCGGCTCAAAGTGGCCAGAGTCTTCTTCACTTGTGGACGTGCAAATCTCAACATCTTTTCACGGTTTGTGGCTTTTTATATGTCAAAAATCAACAGCTCAAGAGAACAAGACATTGTCTCTCCGCTTAGAAATTTCTTTCCTCATTATATATTCCCTCTCCAGTTTTCACAAAAATTTTCCCGTCCACGCCGTCGAATTTACTCGAATTTCCCCGCGAAACTGGGACGTCCGGGGTTTGCAAAAAATAAAAAAAACACTGATCGCACCCAGGATCGAACTGGGGACTACCTGCGTGTTAAGCAGGTGCCATAACCAACTAGACCATGCAACCAGAATTGATTGTTTTTTGTGCGGAACAGTTTATCACGGGTTGAATTTGGTTTTCCCTGTTGTGGATCCTCCCGACTACAGTTTGGATTGCGGATCGTGTGACGACATATGACTTGACAATCGCAGAAAGAGATGTTCAAACGTCAACAAGACATCAAATCCCCACGTCTGGACCCAGTGTTGTGGGTAGATTTTTCAACACTTTCTGTTTTTTAGTTTACCTGACTTTCTAGATTTGAGAACAAACTATCTCATCTTCCATACCACCAGGTGCAATTTAGAAGATTCCAGCCACTCGGGGCAATCAAGCCACTGCAAATCGAAGTTCTTATCCAAAACATTAGGCTCCTTCTACTAAAGAAGCTTTGCAATTCGAAAGCCGATAAGACGTTGGAAAACGCCGCACCGCCGCTACACCAAACAATTTATTTATATTTTCCTCGCAAAGTTTTCCTCGGTGTGTTGAGGAGATCCCATGACGCACGGGAAGAAGGTGATGACAAGTGCAATCCTAAAGCTCATCTGAACAGTATTTCAACACCTTTCAAGCAGCCTTTTTCCTTGAAAGCAGCGACTTCGCCGTTAACTTTCCCTAGTCATTCACATTTACGTTTTTTCAGTCACCCGTGACGTAGCGAGAAAAAGAAACGATTTTTTTTTTTTTCTAATTTTTTTTTTCACCCTAGAAAAAAAAAGATTTATTCTACTTGTGTTTCATTGAACACCTTCTTCTGATTCATTAACCCCATCCCAGAATTATACCCCCTCGCCATGTCCGTCCGCTCGATCAGAAGAAACTCGTCGTTTAGTGAGCCACACAGACCATTTTTCGCCCGCTCCAGACCTGGGCTGATCTTCAGATTTCCCCTGGATAGATTACCCCAGAATGTGTTGATGAGCACCTTGGCTCAATTGGACGCGCCAGATCTGGTCAATTTGATTCAATTTGGCGGAAATGTTGCCAGCGCGGCTCAATCGGTTTTGTATCGCTCCATCACGCTTACATCGAACCAGTCAAAACAACAAACTCCTGTCCTTCAGTCAACTGTGGTGGCTGACCACAAGGCGTTTTTGCAGCTGGTCCATTCTACCATGTTGAATCCAAGACTCGGAGCGCTCATCAAAGAATTGAATCTGGAAGACATGGAAAAAAAGATGAGTGTTGCCATGTTCAAGTTCGGTGACCGGAAAAACTCGAGTTTATGGGATGTCAAGCTGTCTGATGTTCTGACGTCTGTGGAAATGGCTTATCTTTCAGACTCTCTACCCTTTGAAATTGACCACTTGACTATGAAAGACGCCCTGGATATACTTTTAGAACGTGCCACGAATCTGAACACATTGACCGCACCATCTCTGAGTTTCAAAGGGATTTGCGGACTCAAGTGCGAGAATCTGAAAGAACTTTCGTTTACTCTGAGAAAAGATGACATTGACAGTTTGAAATTTTTCCGCAACTTCTCCTTGAAAAAACTCTCTGTGCATTTCGAGGCGGAAACAGAGTCTGTTCTATCTGCTTTGGCCAGCAACTGCGATGTTTCCGGTTTGGAATCGTTGGAGTTGAGGTACATCAAGACCGACTTTAACGAAGTCATCAGACCCACATGGTTCTCTTTTTTCGAAAACCTTGAAAACGTCCGTTTTTCGAGCCTGAAAGAACTGAAGTTTGTGGGCTGTCAATTTGGAGAGGACCAGTCGAGCTTTTTGACCAAACTACACCAATTGATTCCATTCGAACAGATCGAAACCTTACACCTGAAAATCTACGAATATTCACACAAAGGCAAAAGACACCACGATTTGCAATGTCCAAACACCGTCATCTGCATGCTGGCTCCACACCTGCGCAAACTCACAGATCTGACGATCCAGCCAAGCGGCAATTGCTTCCAATGTCAGATCGGCTCCATTATTAACCTCATGAGAAGTGGAATCAGTCTGGAAAAACTCTCGGTGTCATTGAACTCGCTCAATGAACACAACTACTTAGCTGTTCTGTCTGCTATCAGCAGTTGCAAAAGCCTGAAAAAAGTGGCAATTTTCGACGAATTGATGCACATGAAGCTGGATAACGCGCTGAAAAAATGGTTTGTCTACGATAACCTGGTGAAAATCGACGTTTGCAAGAACCGGATGGCCGAACTGGCTATGCAGGGAGAACTTGTCCAGTTTTCGCAGTGTGCCACGGTCGAGTTCGAGAGCTTTTTGGAGCAAAACTCGACTCTTTTGGTTCTGTTTTGGCGGTCATTTCTACAGGACTGTCAGTTGGACGAGCTGATCCGCAGATTGGAGTCCGGTGTGTGTTTCAAGCTGTACGGATACGACTTCAAAGTTGACAGAAAAAAGAGATTGGCGCAAATCTACCTTGGACACCGGCTTGGTTTCACTGATCTTTTGTTTTACTAATAACGAAAACGAGATATGTAATGTTTGAATAATGAATCTGCCAAATGAATTACGAATTTTTGAAACGAAGATCCGCCAACTAGCGACACTTTAAAGATTTTTAAACTTTTTTTTCGAGACATGTCAATTAATTTTGCTGCGATTCGGTTCACCCTTTCGAGGCTAATAATAGAAACTGTCCGGGTGGCTTTTATGGCTGTGAGTGGCTCAGCACAGGCCAGAGAGTCGGAATGTGCGCAGATCGTAACAGGTCTGGATCTCTTTTGGCATCGTTTGTGGGTAGACACAGATTTTTTCAATTCAAAAGGACCGTCTCTTTCCGTCGCTTCTGAGGCTGGCTCACTAACCAGCGATTGGCCTAGCCTTGCTTCTTTTATCGTTAAGGAATTAACAGTAAAACTTCGATATGCTCAAGCTGCTTATCTTGCTGCAACATTCATGTGGCCGCCCCAAATTCTCGCGCACTAGCCAAACTTTAAATCAGGTGCGTCGTTCCTTTTTCGGCAGGTGAAAAATCTCGTTTTCAGCAAGCTTACGACGAAAATGGTGTCTTTGTAGGCCCTACAACGTGATCGAAGGGAGATATCTTGCAAATAGTTTACAAAGGTTGTGCCTCACATATTAACCAAACAACCCCGAAAGAACCGGCTGCATTCACCTCGAGATCAACAGATCAATGAGCGCATACGAAAAACTGTCTCCGTCGAGGACGGAAGGTCGCATGAAGACCAGGGTCAAATACTGTCTTTTGCTAGCAGTGGGATTTATTATTGGGGCCACCAGCACCTATCACAATCCACAGATGAAAATGGGCCGCAAACTATCCAACAAAACAGTTTATTACGACGATTACGTGCGAAGCAAGGAATATCTCGAGAATTTACCGGCCGCAGGAGGCTCCAATCCCTTCGACGTGAACGTCACAACACACAGATTACTCTCCGCTTACCCTTACGATTACAATGCCACTTCCCCGATTGAGAGAAACATTCTCCAGATGTGGAAAGTTGGACCTGAAGACGAAAACTTCCCTTACAGAGAGCAGTTCCAGAGCTGGGACGAACAGAATCCAGGATACAACCATGTTCTCATCACCAATAGCAAACTAAAAGAATACGTCATTGAACAGTTTAATAGAACGGTCCCTGAGGTGGCCGAGGCGTTCAAGATGTTGCCGAAGATCATCCTCGAGTCCGATTTCTCGAGATATCTCTGGATATATCTCAACGGAGGAACGTACGCGGATCTGGACACTACTTGCAAAAGTCCAATTGACAACTGGGTGGATGCGCACGATCCATCGATAGGTGCGATAGTCGGGATGGAAGACGATTACAACGTTCCCGAATGGGACCGCATGCCCATTGTGCGGCTACAATTGCTCAACTGGGGATTCAAGTTTCGCAAACATCATCCTGCTCTTGCAGTTCTCATAGCAAACGTGGTGAAGATGACGTTTGACCAGCACGCGTGCGAGCAAGTTCTTGCAGAATTCAAAGATCTGGATCTTGGCGTCGACAGATGTAGACCCGTGGGGATCATGGAGTGGACGGGTCCTCACGTTTTCACGTCCTCGATGGTACAGTACATGAACCAGAAAAAGAATCCAACTGTGGTGGATTACGACCACTGGAAATGGACGCACAACTCCGAGTTGCACGGACCGGCCGTGGAGCCAGGCGAGAGAATAAACTGGAAGCTTTTCACGGGAATCGAGAGTCCCGTGGTGGTGGAGGACATGTGTGTCTTGCCGAGAACCGGATTCAAGTGCGAGACAGATGTGAACAAGTATTGCTACATTCAGCATCATTACTTTGGCGTGTGGAAAAACGACTAGTTGATTAACCGTCGAGACGATGGCCCCAGATTACAAATTCACAAGCATTGGTGAGGTTTGGCCAGAGATTCTCTACAATCTGCAACCGTTTGCCGAGGGAAAAAAAAAATAATGTAGCATGCAGATTTGGTAGCAGGAAAAAATAGTTAGATTATTTAGTGGAAAGGTATTCATCTCTCTATAACAGACCTTCGACTGTTCTATAGCGAGAGTCGCGAGCGTCTTGGAAGGTGCTTGCATAGTGGAAACTTCTGTAACCCCTTGAAATTTCGTCCTCTGCATCACCGTTTGGATTTGTCTGTTCAAGAGTCTTGAGACCGTTGAACGAGATTTGTGGAAGAATCACCACGTCCGCCACTTCAGCCGGAGCAACCGCTTCTGAAAACGACGCATACGAGAACCGCTCACCCTCAACAGGCTCCGGACCAACAATTTCGGCGTCTGTCTTTATGTGACGGCCCGTGCTGTCCTTGTAGGTGAGACGATCCGAATTCTGGAACAAATACACCTGTTCCTCTTTGGCAACCTTGACGAACATAGCGTCGTCGAGCAGATTCAGATACTCGAATAACGTGTCAGTGAAAATCGACTCTCCGGTGAAGGAAATCGTAGGCTCGTTGTTCGCATCTGTGTTCAAAAAGGCCGAATCCCAGTCCGTGCTCTCGATCAACTCTCTCTTTTCGAGAGTCAAATAAGTGATTTTCGCAATCAATCTACCGAGATACGGATGATGAGACTTGGCCATAAAAACGTTGTTTGCGAACGTCATTCTTCTATTGAAAAGCTGATTCCAGTTGAGATGGTTGAAGTCCACATTGATCCCAACAATCACATTGGTTTCCATTGCTCTCGAACGGTACCAATACTTGACCGGCTTGAAGTTTGTTGTGTCAGGGTCTGCGTAAACTCCTCCATTGTTGAAAATTACCAGATACTTGAGAAATTCGTATCTGAGTCTCTCATCCGGTAGAATTTCGAGGGCCTCGGCGACTTCAGAAACAGTCGTTTTGTACTCGTCCACAAGGGTCTGGTATAGCACTTGCGTGCTGTTGAGATTGTGCTTGTATTCCCCAGAGTTGAGCTCCGACCATCTTTGTGTCAAGTTGACGGTTTGAGGATTCAAATCGGAGTATAGCTGCCAGATGTTCTTCTCGATCGGTGCCTGTTCAAAGGGGTAGTAATGAGCCAATCTGTCCTGTATGGTGCGGAAACTAGCGACGTTCTTCGGTGGAGGCGGATATTCGACGGGTTTTTCTTTGAGGTCAACTGGCTCGGATGTGGCATATCGTTCGCTAACGGTGTCCAGCGATCTCGAGACGTACGACTTGTCGGCATTCTTGATCACATCAAACAGAATCAGGAGCACAACCACGCTCAGAACAATAAATTGATATGGCTCTGTCGCTCTTCTCAGCCGGACCAGCAGCATGTTGGGGGAGTTTGCGATAGAAAGCGTCGGTGTGTGTAAAAGACGAAGCGAGATGGCCTATGACTCTGTTTCTCTGTCCTCATCAAGTGATCTCAGTCTCAAATCCGACAGGCACACTTTGCTGCGGCCTGCTGCGGCAGCCCTAAACTAGAGAATCTTGCTGCATCGCACATAATAGAAAAAAAACTTTGACCCGCATGACGGAATGTGCGGCTCAACGTTACTTTTTTTGGTTAAAGGTACGGACGGCAAGCTATTCCGGAGTCGATGTTCATTATGAGCTTATTGATTTCGGTCAGGAGTATCAACCACCGACCTTCTTTTAGACATCAACGATCAACGATGATCAAGAAACGAACCAGAGTGATCACTCTGGCGACAATTTTAGTGCTGACTGTGGTGTATCTGTGCACGAGTTTTTCAGACTACTCTGATCTGCACCAGACCACCCATAAATATGTGTCAGCAACAACTCAGACCTTGAGCGAGAAGCTCGGGAAACTCAGAGGAGCCAAGGTGGATCCCGATCTGTACTTCAGCCACACAGTGACGAAAAAGCCTACCTTGGATCAAGAACATTTGCTGGTGTTGAAACAGCAGGAACAGGCCAAGTTTTTCAAAGAGCAGCAGCGGTTGCAGGACGACAAGCAGCTGGAGGTTTTGAAACAATTGGAGAAAGAAAAGATCAGATACAAGGAAGCCTACGAGGAGGGGAAAAAGACCTACGAAGAGTTGGTTTCCATGAAACCGAATATGATCCGGGTTCAATTCAATGCGTCTGATTTCGCCACAAAGGGGGAAATCATTCTCGGAGAGAACCTGTTTCACCGTCTGATGCGCGCATTCTTCAAAAAGGCCGAAGAAAACGCTGTTTCGTTCAATCTTATCCAGAATCAGGACCAAAGTCTCTCCTGTGAGCAATCATCCGACAAGGTGATCTCGTCGGCTGACCTGTATCACGTGACCCAGTTTTCTGCGTCAGAGCTGGAAAATGCTGCTTCCAAACACCGTGAATTGGTGGACTCCTTACCTGGAGGAATGCCCTTTCCGAGCCTATACTCTGGGAACGGCTATGTGACAATTGGTGGAGGAATCCACTCGTGGGGGGCATATCTGATGATCAAGGCTTTGAGAAGAACAGGTTCGAACTATGCGGTGCATGTTTTCCTTCCTAGCGATCTGGAATGGGACACAGCTCTTTGCGAGGATATTTTCCCATCGATGAATGCAGCTTGTGTGCGGTTTTCTGACGTTTATGGACCGGAAAACATGGTTCATTTGGAGAAGCTTTCACGCGAGCAGCTACGGAATTTTGCCGTTGTTGGCTCTTCTTTTGGCAGCGTGATGTACATGGATTCAAACACTCTTCCATTGGTGAACATGGATCCTTTATTTGACTCTGTGCTGTTTAGAGAGTACGGGCTGGTTGGTTGGCCTGGAAAGGGCAGAAGGACCACATCCCCGGGATATTATGCGATGTCGGGGATCAAGGTTGGCGAGGAAAGGGCCCGAAAATTGAACGATCTGTACACAAACCCCGCTGATCTTGACTCGGACGGCGAAGTGTCGTTCCATGATCGTTCCGGAACGGTTGGCGAATGGAGTTTTGAGTCGTCGCAGCTTTTGGTGAACAAAAACGTGAATTTCGACGTTCTTTTGCTGGCAATGTACTACGATATTCATGGTCCGTCTGGCTACCACAAGCTTTTTTCGGACGGAGTTTGCAACTCCGGAACGGACGAATCCGTTGCTGTTGCCGCAAATTACTGGTCCAAACGGTTTTATCAGGTTCACAAGAAGTCTGACGTGATTGCAGGAAAAACCAAGGTGAAATACGATCCCGGCGTTGACTTTAGTAATCTGGTGGAGACGGTACAAAAGAGCCAGCTCGACCCGCAAAACTATGATTACAAGGCCAATTTTGTGGACTTTTTCACGGCGAGAAATTCCCGGCCCATGTTCTACGAGGGGCCAATTCTGGACCCCTACCAATCGATGGACTCGGACGTGAAATCGAGAGATTTTGGCAGTCATTTTGCTCTTTTTGGGTTCGACATCGAGCTGTTTCTATGGGAGACCATCGACCTCGTTATATGTCGAGAAAGACCTGAGTTTGACACTCTTTTCATCCACAGGGACACCGGAAAGCTGTGTTCGCATGTTGTTCCCGAAAAGCTGAATTATCTGATGAGAACGTCGGGCGAGATCTCTGAAAAGTTCAGGGAGACCGAGGGAGAACACAAGTTTGGTCCCGAGGACAGTAGTCTGGAGGTCAAAGGTTTTGATGACACATCGGAGACGGCAATGTCTGTCGTGAAAGAGGTGATTTTGAAAGGTGTCAGTAGAATGACTTCACATGGGAAGTTGGAGGGAGACATGGGAGACGTTTTGCGTAGATTGGAGGCCGAGGGGAGCGGGAACAGTGTATAAATGGTGTAGAGAAGAAAATGGTTGCAATATAAGGTTTCAAATAGAGTTATTGTTTCAAAAGAGTGATAATGGTAGCTGGAGACTGGGATAGTAGGTATTTGTAGTCAAGCATCGTTTGACCCAAACAGAGTTTAATTAGCATCAAATCACACATTTTTTCTTTCCAATATCCAAAATACCTGCTACCAAAAATTCATCTATCTTTTTATTTTATTTTTTTTCTGTGCCGTTTCCTGGTCTAATAAATAATCATTGAGTCTCTATATACAATCTGCTCTGCTCATTGCTTTTTCAAGCCTGTTTTGCCCCCCTCGATCGCCTTCTTATCCGCACCATCTCCAACCAGCTCCTTGAGTTTGGCCACGTCCTCAATCAACAGCTTTCCCTTTGCCTTGGTCTTCCAGCCAAATCCGAGCTCCTTCTTGAGCTGGTTTTGGTTCTGTTTTTTCAGCCTCAGAACGTCGCCGTACATCTCGTCGATCTTCTTGGAGTTTTCCACCGTCTCGATCGAGTCCTCGCTGAACAAAAGGTCAAAAATTCGGCCGTCTCCCCAGAAAAAGCCCTTTCTGTCCACAATCCACGGGAACCTATGGCCCTGTTGTTTCAAAAAGAACATGAAAAACGAGTCTCCCGTTCCGTAGAAGCCGTCACCGGTGTAAATCTTGGCCCTCTTCAGCTTTTTCAGCGCAGTAACAGGCATGGTGTGCACGGGTGTTGGTCGATATGGCAAAACGGGATGCGTGGTGAAGCGAACAAATGGCTCTTTTCCTGGAAGATACCACATTCTTCTCACCAATCTGGACGGCATCAGTGCAAATCCCAGCCCGGTAGCAAACGGAAGCGCCCCGGCAAAGAACACAATGCCCATGTGCATTGCCAGTTGCAGATTATTCTGCCACGCAACCAAATTCATGTCATTTTCCAGGTAGATCGTGGTGGCCATGTCGAATCCTATGGAGAAAGCGTTCATTGCATAGATCATAAAAACCAGTGCAAAACAGTAGCAGAACACAAAATACAGTTTGTGCGGCTCGCTCTCATAGATCAGCTCCGGTTCGTTCTTTTTGGATAGAATCTCGTACATCTGAGCCAGCGGAAACTTGGACGGGGCAGGAACATTGGGTCTTGGTAGCAACGTTGGAATCGCATGTTTTTCAAGTTTCAGTGAGTCTGGAAACCGGTCGGCCAGCGTGTTTGTGTGTTTTGTCTCTCCGGGGATCCTTGTGTTGATAATCTTCTGTTTTTCGTGTATTTTGGCGTCTT
The DNA here is from genome assembly GCA_003709205.3 of Ogataea zsoltii. Classification (NCBI taxonomy): domain Eukaryota; kingdom Fungi; phylum Ascomycota; class Pichiomycetes; order Pichiales; family Pichiaceae; genus Ogataea; species Ogataea zsoltii. Next base: position 82,024 of record PPKH03000023.1, read on the forward strand.
TCGGTGGAGAAGGAGGCTTGCTCAGAGAAGAGTTGAATCGAAGCAGACACGAAGACGACAAAACCGGTGCTCTTTGAACACCAATCAGATTCACGCTTCTCCGCCAAGGAGTAAATCCCGATTTGGGCAGTCCCAATGGTCTAAAGAGTAACATATTTGGTTGGATGAAGGGGTTTTGGGGTCGTAATTTGTGGTGCAGTTGAACAAAAAAATCTCCATATTTTTCATTCATAATTTTTTCGACACGAAAAAAAAAGTTCAAAAAAAAAAAATTCTTCTAGTTTGGTGATTAGATAAGAGGAATTCAGAACTCTTCTGGTGCCCAAAATCCATCGCCAATGTCGTCGAAATACCCGCCCAAACCGAAGAAAATCATCAACAACACAAAGGCGTCCGACAGAAGAGTTGCCGCGGGCGCAAAACCCACAAAGTTCCTCCATAGCAACCAAAAACTCACGATAAATGATCAACGAACGCTGGACAATTCCATCCAACTGCTGGGGGAAATAAAGGGCTCGAAAACACAGCAACCTCTTGGGCCCAACAGATCGCAAACGCCCGATTGGGACCCATCTCATTTCCGTCTTTTCATAGGAAACCTCGCCCAGGATGTGGACGAAGAACTTTTGTTCCGCTCGTTTGTCAGCTACCCATCTGTTTCAAAGATCAAGATCCCAAAAGACCCCAAAAAAAGCGAGCATAAGGGCTACGGGTTTGTTTCTTTCAGTGACCCCGACGACTATCTCCGCTGTTTCAAAGAGATGAACGGGAAGTACATCGGCTCCAAACCGGTGGAGCTGAAGAAGGCAAAGTCCGAGGTCAAACCAGGCAGAGTAAGCAAGCCTCGTGGGAGGAGATAGTGCTCAATTACTGTACACTAGAAATGTTGACTATATTACGTAACACGATAAGAATTTTTCACTTCCGATCTGAGGCTGTGCAGGGAAAAAGATTACTCGAAAAAAAAATGTCAACTTGATATACGCGTAAAGTGTGAGACATCTTAATGTCTCTCCACATAGGACCGATGATTTAGCGATGAGCGATCTTGTTGAACGAGCCATCGAGCTGGGCTTAAAAGAGTTCCAAAACGGCAGCTATTCGCGAGCGTTGAAGATTTTTGCCCGAGGAATCAGTCTTGCAGAGCAGAACGACGCGGGCACGTCGAAACGACACCCTCGACTTGGCTCGTTGCTCGAGTATAGGGCAGCGTGCTACGAGAAACTGGGAAAACTGGACCTGGCTCTTCAGGACGCGCAAATACAGATCAAGCTGGAACCTTACAAATGCAAGAGCTATCTGAGAGCCAGCAAGATCCTGGGTCTGCAAGGTCACCAGGAAGCGGCGTCGCGTGTTTTAGAGGACGGGATTTGCAAGATCGAGAAGGGCATGGCCAAGTACAAGGACAGATTGCAGGTGAACCAGAAACTGTTCCAGAAAATGAGGGAGGAACACATTCGACTCTGTCCGGATCTCGCGTCGATCGACGCGTCGATCGCGAAACGACGCAAGATTCAGAAAGTCTCGACGGATCCATTGGAACGGCTTCCAATTGAGATTTCCACTGCAATTCTGGCGAATCTCGACCAGAACACGATTCTAGACTGCTTATTGGTTTCCAGGAGATGGTATGGAACGGTGAGCTCGATTCCCGTTCTGCACCAGGTCCCACTACTGAAACGCAACGTTTCACTGAAGAATTTTGTGAAATTCCTGCGTTTCTACCAGAAATTGAACCGCGGACGGCGGGAGAAGACCATTCGCAGTCTGTCACTGGAATGTCGGATCACCGAGGAGTCGAGCGTCGTAAAACAGCTGCTGACGAGCGGCTTATTGGTGCGTCAACTGTCACTGACCGTCAACAGATTTGACAGCATCGGCATCTTACGAGTTTTAAACGACAACACCAACTCCAGAAAGCTGTTTCGGGGTCTTCGGGAGCTAAATCTCAGCTTGCCGGTTGTGGAAGCCGGTGCGGGTATTACAGATCTTTTGGGATATTGTTCGCCGCATCTGAAGAAACTTACGGTTGTTATCAACGGTGTGAGTAGTTCCAAGTTGGTGCATCCTGTTCCCGTTCGGACAGAGTGGGACGATCTTGAAAGCTTAGCCTTCGTTTTCAGACCTAAACTCAATCCCCGGATATGTGCTGAGATTTTCGAGAGGTTTTTATGTCACACGACAACAAAAAATATCCACACTTTGCACCTTGTCAATTGCCATTTTGAGCCAAATTTGCTGCAAGAATTTTTTCACCGCATGACGCGGCTCAAATCTATTGTTCTGGACTCCAATCCCACGTTGACTACGGAATGGCTGCTTAGTTGTTTGGCTGCCACGGGCTTGAATCTGACGCAATTAAGCATTCGGGAGTGCACGGCCTTGCGCACACAACAGACTCCACCGTCCATCAGAAACTTAGAGCTTGCGTTTCTGGGCGAGTTGCAGTCGTTATCTTTGGAGAACACGTCTTTATGCTACGCAGGACTGTCACAGATCCTGCGCGCCACAAATAACCATCTCCGGGTGCTGCGGCTCAACTCAAATCCCAGATTGGTGTTCCAGAAAAGCTCGTTCGATGTTGGCGACGGCAACGCACGTAACATGCTGGTGAATGTGCGCGAAATGGTGGATTGTGTGACTCAACTTGAGTCGTTATCGCTGGTGCAATGCACTAATCTGAGCGACTACACGCTCAAGACGCTGGCTACCACGCTTGCAGAGAGCAATGCGCTGCGCGGAATCCGGCTGCTCAATCTGTCGCTGAATGACATCACTGGCGTGGGTGTCGTAGCGCTGTTTCAAGGACCATGTTCGTGGCTTAGACTGGAAAAGCTCGTAATTGACGGGTGCAACGTGAGCCCCGACACGGTTGCTCATCTGATCCGCAGGGGATACTGTAGGGCGGTGCAAGCAGCGGCAGAATTTACAAATAATTATGTTTAAGCTCATTAGTGCCGTAAAGAATTCTAGTTCTGTGTATATTAATGTAAGACCGATAGAAAGACGCGCAACATGCCTGTTGCACCTAAAAGACGTCAAAAAATAGAAAAGAGATAAGTGATCAGCCTTTTATGCGCGCGTTTGACAATACACTGCATCCTCGTAATTGTTTTCGCGCATGACTCCTGTGGAAACAATGCAGATCGGGATATCTCTTAGAAAAAATTAAAATTTCAACACATGGGAGCTCAAAACAGATCTGCCTGCGGCTTAGAAATGAAAAATTGGAAAAGATACCAGACGTATCATAGACCCCTAGAAGGGCATGCGCGGCCAAACTAACGGGAGAAAAAGATGATGAGCTGAAGTGCTCTGCACAACTGCGGAACGAGATGGATATCGCGATGCTAAGATGAAAATGTTGTTCGAGTAATCGGAGGGGTGTTACTGCTCTCCGGAAAGCAGGCTGGAGACCCGCGTGTAGTGTTCGTTGATGAGACGCATTTTTTCGCCTTCGGAGGTCTTGACAGAATCATGGCCCTGGTTCAGCAGTACCGGAGGCTGTGCGTTAGCCTGGATGGAGTGAGCATCGGTCTCGAGAGTCAGCGCGCCTCTGTTGTCCTGCCCAACCACCTGGCGGTCTGCGTAAAAAGAGCCGGATCTGTGGTGGAAAAGACACGCGGTTTGGACAATCGCGAGTCCCATAACCAACGCGAGCGTCAGCACCACACCCAGCACCATTCTGGTCTTGCGACTCCGGTTGTACGAGCGTCTGTAGTAGTAGTCGTCCTTGTGCTCACGGAGGTCTCTAAGCTCGGCTTTTTCGAGTTCCGGTGAGTCCAGGGTACGACTGCAGTTAGAGTATTGCCGTTGTCTCTCTGCTGCCAGAGGAGACTCGATCACGCTCTTGCTGCGTCCCAGAACAGGAGTTTTTGGAAGACTCATCTCGACTTTGGAAGCTGTGTTGATTTTTTGTTCGAAATCCCGGATTATTCACCGGCAACTTCCAACTCTTTATATAAACAGTCCAGAAGCTAAGCTGGCCAGATCGATTGTCACATTATTGTAACAGAAAATCGATTTCTTTTTATTTTCTTTTTTTTTTTTTTCGTGCATATTTTCATGCATGTATGGTGGGTCCGATGAACAATCTCCGATAACATAATAAAATCTATACCGCATTAGTAGTGTAATTCGATGCACGATGGATCAACACCCCGCCCGTTATGGCCACGATCGACCCAGTTTCCAGTTCGGGGACACCATCCCCAATAAATACGCCGATCGCAGTTGAGTGGTGCCATGCTGCACCTCCGAAATACCCATTTTTGGTGGACATCGTTCCAACCAAGTTGCAGCAGCGGAATTTTGACCTGTACAACTCCTGTTCGGAGACTCCGTACCTGGGATTCGGTGTTGGCGTTGCCACGTTATGTCCCATGTCCGTCACATAACCGTTTCAGGAAAGTTCCCCTTTCATGTGATGCGTCGCGGTTTTGTAATTGGATATGAAAAAATAATTGTTCGTGTCTCTGCAAAAAAAAGATGCTGCACCTTTACAGCCACTCCTTGGATTGGTGCATATACCTGCATATACGGACTATGGAGCTTGGGAGATAACAATAATCCCAACAAACAGCGGCAACTGTGGACTCCTTTCACGATTCCAAAACTCCTTTCTTTCTATTGATTTCTACGGACAACCGTACGGGACCCTTTGAAGGAAAATCTCCTGCTGCACGACCGGGATGTTTGTTTTCCTTGGCCCATCGGGCCGCACACCGGCAAATCTGGTGGCTATTTTAGCGGAGATAGAATTCTTGGCTCTATTCATACGATTGACATGCGATATTAAGACGTCCCAACACGGAACGATCGACGGATCTACACAATTAGACTCTCCCCAACAACCCCAACCCTGTGCTAAAAATCACTCTGATAGCCCTAATTTTTTGCGCTTTTTCTATCATGCTCGACGCTCTCCCGTGGCGGCGGTGGCTCTGAACCATGCCCGTTTTCCGCGTCCATTTCGCTCTCATTATCGCTGACGGGCTCTGAAAGATCTTCCGGATTCTCCGACCTGTCTGCTTCCTCGTCCTTTTCTGCGGACTCGGAAGGGGGCAGCTGTAGACCCCTGTCCTTGATAAAGAAACTCGTAACAAAACACACTGCAACCAGCGGGAAGAAGAAGATGAACACCGTGTGGATGCTCTGGTAAATAATCTCCTGCAATTTTTGTCTCACCTCCGGAGCATATGCCTCGAGATTTATCCGTGCAAAGATGTTTTTGTCCAGATACGCGATCTCTGCGGTCGAAAGTCCGAGATCTGCCTGGTGGAGCTTTCTTTTGAACGTGTTGGACAGAATGGCCGTCGAGCAGGCGAGGCCGATCGACGCGCCGACCGACCGATTAAAGTTCCGTGTGGCGATCACCACTGCACGGTCCTCCTTTTTGGAGTGCGCCTGCAGCGCGATGATTGTGGGCTGGAAAACGCACCCGATTCCGATGCCTTCCACCAGAGTGATGAAACAGATCCCCACCATCGACAGCGTCTGGTTGAACAGTCCGAGCTGCAGCCCGAGTCCGAGCGTCCAGAGCGCAAAACCAGGGATGATGACAAAATTGTACGCCTCGTACTTCGAGATAAGCAGTCCCATCAACGAGCTGCCCCCCGATTGCATCACCACCATGGGCAGCGTCAGACACGACGACTGGATCGCCGTCCAGCCGCGCACCAGCTCGAAATAGAGCGGCATGAAGTACATGTTGGACGAGTAAACCATTCCAAACAGAACGTTCTGCACCAACATCAGCGCCACGCTGAAGTTGCTGTACAGACGCAGAGGCATCGTTGGTAGCGGCGAGATTTTCCACTGTGTGAAGATGAACAGACAGAAAGAAAACCCGCCCACTGTCAACAGAACAATCACCAACGTGGAGTCCCACGCATACGTGTTCCCGCCGCCGCTGATGGCCACAAGAATTAAAATTGTTCCGATGGAGCTCGTGAAAAATCCGTAGAAATCTATTTTTTTCACGTTTTTCCACGACGCATGGAAGCTCGGTGGTGTAGGCAGAAAAACCCACACCACCGCGAGAGCTATCACTGTCAGCGGACACATCAGCCAGAATCCGCCCTTCCAGCTGATATTGCGCGCGAATCCGCTCGCCAAAAACGGCCCCACAACGTTGCCTAGTCCCACACAGCTACCGAGAATCCCCTGGTATTTTCCACGCTCCTGCAACGTGACGATGTCGCTGACAGAAATCATGGTGAGCGAGGTGATTCCGCCGTTGGCAATGCCGGCAAATCCGCGGAAAATGAACAATTGGGTCGCTGTGTGACAGAAAGACGTGGCCAATTGGGTCAACGCCAACAGTCCCATGCAAAAAAGAAGGACGTTTTTGCGGTTGAAGATGTCGGAGAGCCGTCCGGAGACGATCTGGAACATGGTTTGGCCAATCATCATCGACGTTCCGGCCCACGACACCGTCGAACGCGCGTCCAATGCGTCCGCGATCTGCGGCTGGATCACACTGATCGAGGTCTGGTCCAAAAACGACACCAGAAGCCCCAGGGCCAGGGCCCCAAAGGCCATCAGGAGCACCTTGAACGGCAGGATGTTGGTCTGGTCCTGGAGGGTTACCACTTTTCTTGCCTTGGCCATTTTGTTCGGTTATGACTGGGTGTTTTTTTGCCTGTTTGGTTGATTCTCGCACATTGACAGCAGATCCGAACTGCTAAATAGTCGCTTTGGCCAACGGAGTTGAAATAAGAGGTCATCTTGCACACGATAACTGGAAAAATTTTTGCGGAAACACTCCGCACTGCGGAAGCACTCCGCGTGCGGCTGTGAGGCGCGATAACAGACTTTTTGCACCTCACGCTGCAAAAAGTGAGGGGAATCTTGCTGGAGACCTATTCCGAGACCGGAGACAGTGACTACGGACTGGTTTGAGCGGGTTCTGCCGTTCTCCGGAACAGGATGGCATTTTGGGTACCGAGGACCCTTTGGGCTGGCTGGAGGGTCTTTGCGGAGACGTTCCGCTGTGCGGAGAAGGGGTGGTTTTGGGTGTCCGCACAGCAGAGAAGGGGTAGTTTTGGGTGTCTGGAGAGCGTCGGAGAGGAGACGTTTTTCCGGAGATTTTCTCGGAGTCTGTTACGGTGGGAAACCAACAAACTTGACTCCCGTCGACGTCTGCTCGGTACAGAGACTCGCCCGTGCGGCTCTTATTCGGCCTGAAAACGGTCTTGGCCTGAAAAAATTTCTGACACCTGCCTGCACCGCCAGAGTTCCAGGGTTCCGTAACCATTTATGCGCATGAGATATGGTAATTGTGAAAATTTTTTGTAAGGCAAATAAAAGAAATTTGGTTTTATCCTTTGTTAACAAGAACGACCTAGTAGATTCAGACATTAGACGAAATTGTTGCGTGATCGCACCCTGGAAGACGAACCGTTCGCCCGCATTCTGTCTCGTCTCACACGCAAACACATTTCACTGGACTCTCCGGTGCGTTTAGACCGTTTTTCCCCCTGATTTAGTTTGTGAGAGCCCACAAGAGAGCAGGGCAAATCAACAGAGAACAGTCCATTTTTGCATCCAACAGCGCACTTCTTTTACTTCAAACAACACAACATGATGTCGGTTCAGAATCCACCGCCCATAGCGAGCCTGGCGTCGTCCAGCGACAGCGCAGTCCGAAAGAGGGCGTCGTCCTCGGTATTGGAGGAGGACCAGGGCCCGTTTAAGAAGCAAAAAAGCGAGCCACAGGAGTCTTTAGGGCCCAAGAACGATTTCTCGGGCAAGATCTACTCCTCGATCATCCGATCCGCATTGGAATCATTGGAAAAGGTGAGTGAAACCGGCGATTTTTGGCTGTTTGAAGATACTAACACCCGTTTTAGAAGGACAATACGGCCATCGAGGCTCTATCATCGCAATTAACGCTTCCAAGTTCGAACCCAGAGGCGATTTCCATCGAAAACTTGACGCACATTCTGACCGTTTTGAACGGCGAGATCTCACGACTGGACAACAAGGCGTCTTTCCCGCTGGTTCAGGCCATTTTGCGGGTCGATTGGCTCAGCCAGACCGAAAACAAGGAGTTTGTCGAGAAATACTCGACTTTTTTGTCGGTTCTGGTTTCCGGCATCCCGAAATGGTGGAACGAGGTGGCCGACAAGCTGATTTCGGACTTTACTAAGAACACAGGTGATAGTCTTAAGATCCACCACAACACATTGCATTACATTGTCCAGATCATTCCAACGTCGACGAACGCTCTTCCGGGGCTGTTGAAGAAGAACTTTCCCAACAAGAACGCTGCCAAGAAGGAGCTGGTGAATTACGTCAGAAACTTGCTCCAGCTGCTGGGCTACTGCGACGAGCTGCGGCACCCGGTCTGGAAGCTGATCGTGGAGAACTGCATCAAGCTGGACGTCGAGCTACAGAACGAGCTGGAGGACGTTGACGACGAGGATCTGGACGGGGCTCTAAACAGCGACTCGGACGACTCCGAAGACGACGATTCTGACGACGACGAGTCGGAAAACGACGACGACGACGACGACGACGTGGTTCCGAGCGCACACGAGAAGAAGATGGACGCGTTCAACGCGAGCGACGACGACGAGGAACTCATGCTCGAGGAGGAGTACCACATCGAGATCCAGAGCGTTTCGGAGCTCTCTGCGAAACTAGACTCGATCATGAAGATTCTCCTGGACAGCACACAGTCTGTTTTCACGCCCGAAAACCTGAGCTCTGGCGACGCGATTGTGCTGTTCAACACGCTGGCGTCGCTCTTCAAGTCGCACGTTCTTCCGACCCATTATACCCGGTGCATCCAGTACCTGATGTTCCACGTTGCGCAGCAGCACTCGGACCTGGCAGACTCGTTTTTGGTGATGTTGATCGACATTGTGTTCAACGTGAACGAGATCACGTCGAACCGGGTCAAGGCCATGCAGTACGTGTGTTCTTTCATTGCCCGGGCCAAGTCGTTGACGAAACAACAGCTGCTGTTTGTGCTCAAATATCTCACGTCGTGGTGTTCGGTGTTTGTCTCCGAGCGGGAGAGCGAGATTTCCAACGGAGAGGGCGGAATGGAGCGGTTCAAGATCCTGTACTGCGTTTTCCAAGGTCTGCTGTACATCTTCTGTTTCCGCCACAGAGAGCTCAAGAACGACCGCGACGAGTGGGAGCTGAGTCTGGACAAGTTCTTCAACAAACTCATCATTTCGGGCTTCAACCCGCTCAAATACTGCAACGAGACCGTGGTTCTCATCTTTGCACGGCTCGCTCAGCAGGTGGATCTGTGCTACTGTTTCTCGATAATCGAGCGCAACAAGAGAGAAAGACTCAACGGAATCAAGAACCTGCGGTCCGGAAACGGAGCCACGTTCGAGAGTAAACAGGAGTTTCTTGATCTCGAGGCATACTTCCCATTTGACCCGCTCATGCTCAAAAAATGCAAGAAGGTGGTGAACACAAATTACATCGAATGGCAGAACATTGACGACAGCGAGGACAGCGAATGATTTGTCCATATATCCCATTTTATGTCCTTCACGATATCATTAATTCATTATTCATTATATCATCAATCTCCGCAGTCCAGAAACCTTCCACTCCTTGGACGAGCGACTGTACCGACACCCGAGCAGTCTCTTCCCCGTGACGGGACACCGTCCACCGTTGGTCTCGTCGCCGTCCTTGAGATGTTTGTAGATACACGTGTAGCAGAAAACGTAGCCGGTCTCGATCACGGCCGGGTTGTGTATCTGCTCGTGGCACAGCGGACAATCCCCGGTTTTGGTCTGCAACAGCTGTCTGACTTTCTTGGACTTGGCCAGCTCTGACGTGAGCAGTTTCGGAACCTGAGGGGTCTTGTTGACTGCGTTGTCTGTCTTGAGATTCTTGTTGATTTCCGACGTGTTCCACCACTCCAAAAACTTGAGCAGGAAGATAGAAACCGGCAGGATCGAGTTGGACGTGACAAGAAGAGTCTTTTTGAGAGGATACATCGCGTTGCCGTACACTTCCAGCAGTGACTCGCTAAACGACGGTGGTCTGACTCTAGTATCGACAGGAGCGCTCTGATTCTTACCCAGGAAGGTCTCCACACGCTTGTCCTCCAGATTGTAGTCGTATTGGTTGAGTCTCGAGTACTGGATGTTGAAAAGATACTGCAAAAGACTTGTGGATTTGAACTTTCCAGAAAGATACAGCACCTTGAAAAGTAGATTCGCAAGCTTCAGAACCGTCTCCACGGACGGATAGATCTTCAAAAACCAATAGCGGAAGAAATCACGCAGATTCTCCTGCGGTTTCAACTGGTTGAGAACGAGACTTGGATACAATCTGTCGTAGAGAGCGTCGAGCTTCTCTTTCAGATACGGAACTCCGAGCAAATCAATCAGCGAAACAAGAATTTGGATCTTTTTGAGTCTTTTCATGCTCTCATACTTGCTGAGAGTGCCCTCGGAGCCGTGCAACTTCAGATGGAGGCCGTTGCAACGCTTGAGACCGTAGAACTTCTCGATAAAAGTCGAGTTCCATGCGGTCAGAAACCGGTATTCAACAAACCCACGCACCAGGAGGTTGATATCATCAAACCGGTTGAGAATCTTGAGCAGATGACGCGGGTATCGGTTCGTGTAATGGACAAGAATGTATCTGATGGAGGGCGAGAGCAGATTTTCAAGCTCGGTGGCGGATATCACCTCAAAAAGCGTCGGCGTGTCTCTGTCGAGCGACCGCGAGTCCAAGTTCGAGTAAAAGTCCATGGTGGAGGCGGTTTTGGGTGATTGATAATGTTTTTGTAAAAGAAAAAAGAACAAAAGGGGAACAAAAGAGGACTAGAAGTTGATTTATTTTCTGACGGTTAGTGTTTCCATAAACGGGGAAAAAGTGGAAACAGTTTGCGCGTCGATCGACGCGTCGGAAATGTTTTTTGAGATTCGAGCTACTAATTTTTTTTTTCCTTGATGAAGTTTATATGTTCATCTAACTGACTTTCTACCCGATTGGCCCCCATCAACACCGCAGAATGACCGACAGACTCACTCAATTGCAGATATGTCTTGATCAGGTAAGTTTTTTGCACTGTTGATTGAATTTCCTCTGCTAACACGTGCAGCTCTCGGACATGTTCTTTGCCTCGCTGACGTACGTTGACCAGAACCACATGGCCGTTCGACTCACCGAGGGCGACGAGATGCAGCCCGATCCGGATCATAATCCTGTTTCGGAGTACGACTTCCAGCAGAACCTACAGGAACTCACGTCGGACATCATTCTCAAGACCAAACAGATCCTCACGATCATAGACACGCTTCCCGGCGTGGGTGTCAGCAAGGATGAGCAGCTGGCGCGGATCGAGACGCTCACCAAGGAGCTTGATGATGCCGAAATGCGAAAAAAACAAGCCATTCTCAAGAAGGACAAGCTCAAGAAGTTTGTCGATGAGCTGATCATCGATATCAGCAACGGGATTGCAGAAACCAGAGATTGATCGTACACATCTAATTATACACCGAGCAATCCATTGGCTCGCTCAGAAGACTGTTGGCAGCACGGCAGAAGTGTCCGTTCCACTCCAGACCGTAAGAAACGGGAGAATAAATCCGGTAGCACGCCGCGATACACAATCCGGAAAAAATCATCGCGACTTTGCACAATTTTGGAGTTTTGGTTGCAAAATATTCAAAATGCTGCGAAACCAGCAATATGGCGAAATATAGTGCCGGATGGTAGTGGAAAACGTACAGGTTCGTGGACAACAGCATGTAGGGCACGAAGTTGACAAGGAAACCGAGCAGGAAATCCACGGAGTGGTAATCAAATTTGAGGAAGTCGCCGGAGTAATCTGGGGAGACGTTTGGATTGAATGAGACGATTTGGACCAATTTGAACAGAACGAAACCGGCTATTCCGAGTGCTGTTGCAACATAAACAGCTGGATTTCCCGTGAGACGCACCATGGCTCCTTCTTGCAACCAATAGGTGATTCCCTTGTGGAACAGGGGCCACTGGGAAGGCACACTTGTGAACGGATCGTCGTGGGTTCTGTTCTTGAGCATGATCCACATCACGTGACTGATTTCCCTGAATTTTTGCCAGAAAGTTAGCGGGACAAAAGTGACTTTTGGGTGTCGAGAGGTGAATTTTTCGTGGATGTTGGTTTCAAAATACCACAAGGACCGTTCAAAAACAGGCTTTTCGATGCAAACCACCTCGTTTTCGCCCTCGGCCCAGCTGGGAAGCATGTTTTCTGTCCCAAGTAGATAGCACTTATTTTTCACGTTGTAAAGCTGGAAAACAGACTCTACAGCACGCACCTTTTTCTTGCCCACCGGGGTTCTGCAGTATGCCGGGGCCAGCAGAAGCTCGAAATTCAGGTAATTCTCACCGGCCCACGTGGCATTGCCCATTGCCGTCACTTCTTTGTTGTAATCTGTCTCAGAAAGAGGCGGTTTTTGATCGGGATCGATGTGCAGATACTTCTGTGTGGAGTTATGGAACAAACGGATTTGTCTGCCACTTTCAACCGTCTTGACATGTCTTGCTAGCTCGCCCTGGTTGGATTTCACTCTCATTTCCACATAAAATAGATTTTCCGGACTGTGCTCGCTAGTAGTTGTCACTCTTTGGTGTCCGGTTTTCGGGTATTTTTTGTCCTGAGAGTTTAGATATTTTCCCGTGTAAAGGTGTCTGATGGACACGGTGGAGCCGAACGACACCTCTGCGGTGATGTTTTCCAGATGGGTCTCGAGGAGATCGTGTTGGAACTCGGGAGACATGAGATTGTAGCCTGGTCCTGCTGCGGGAAGAAGGTCTAGATGGATTTTGAAGACCCACAAATAGAAAACAGCAGGAACAACCAAGATTATTGCCAAACGCGGCAACATGTACCGGAAAAATGACCGTTTGAGGCTCGATCTAACGTCTCCGGCGAGATACCACAGTCGTCTCAGGGTGATCAGGACGAGCCAGACCACGGTGAAAATTCCGGTCCAGGACGAAGAAACCAAGAACGCGGCCCCCAGTGCACAGGCAAGCGTTTGTTTGAGCCATTGGGCGCTCAATGGCCGGAAATTGTCAGAGTTTTTGGACATCCCCACGGCCAAACTGGTGAAAAATAGAGCCGGCGCGGTCTGGAAAAAAAATCTTGATTGCGTAATCAGCGAATTTTCAAGAGCCACCAAAATGGAGCCAAAGAGTGCGATTTCGTGTCTGACAGCAGTTGATCTGAGCGTTTTGTAAGCCATGAGGACGGTTCCTGCACCGCAGACAGCCGAAAACCCCCGCAGAACAACATAGGGGAAGTCTGACGGGAAATATGACTGACCAGTGGCAAAAAATGGAACATTTCCTGCGTAATTGAGTGTCTGTGCTATGGCCGTGTAGATGATGTTGGTAAAAGGAGGGTCTGTGTCGACAAAGAAACGGCCGGTGAGGTAATTGTTTATGATGTTGGATATTTCAAGTTCATCGAAGACAACGGAGGATGGGTGGTCGATTCTGCGCAGTCGCACGAGCAGAGAGACGACAACGACGGCAATAATCTGGAGTTTTTGTGTTCTTGACTGCGAGGCCAAAGAAGATTCCTGGGGCAATTGAAGGTATTTTCGCACAGGGCCTTTCTGCAGCGAGAAGCCCGAATTTGGTGCGGAACTGAGCGGTGGAGTCGCCTCGATTTCCGGCTGTTTTTGCTTCGAAGTCATGGTTGGTCCGGGAGTCATTTGGGAAGAGGAAAGGACCGGAGATCAAAGCATTTCAAATTTTATGTTGAAGCCACTGGGACGCGTCGAACTTCGGGAATTTCTTGCGTCGATCGACGCGATGTTTTTTTTTTTTATCTTAGAAAAAAATTCCAAAAAATATTTTATACATACTCATCTTGTTATCTTGCTTCTCATCCAACACCATGGGAAAGGCGGAGTTCGGCACGGCAAAATATATAGCAAACCAGCAGAGAAAACGAGGTCTACAAAAGACCAAATTTTACTGCCAGGTTTGCGAGAAACAATGTATGGACGACAACGGGTTCAAGTGTCACATCCAGTCGCCATCGCACATCAAACGGCTGGGGATGAAGCTCGAGAGCACCAACAACAACTCGCGGGCACTGATCCAAGAATACTCAGACAAGTTTATTGCAGATTTTGTCCGGCTTTTGCGGATAAATCACGGCGAAAAGATGGTGGGAAGCAACAGGTTTTACCAAGAGTACATTCTCAACAAGGACCACATCCATCTCAATTCGACCAAGTGGAAAAGTCTGACCGCGTTGGTCGGTTATTTGAAGGAATCCGGACTGTGTAGGGTGGAGGCGAACGAGGAAATGGAAGATACAGATGCGGAGAAGTTTTCGATAGCGTACATCGACCGATCGCCGGACTCTCTTGGGAGAAAAAAGATGTTGAAGGAAAAGAAGTTAAAAAGCGACGAGGAGGCCAGTTTGAGGGAATTGGAGAGACAGATCGAGCGGGGGAAGCAATTAGCTGCTATTGAGACGACAGAAACGAGTCCAGCAAGTCTTCCCGAAAATCACGAAAAAATTAAAATTTCCTTATCAGCACCTGCACAACCCGGAAAGCCAATCATGAAATGTGGGATGAAAATTATGCCGAGCGATTTAAAGACCGGAGAGGAGGGCCGGGTGCTTCAGACGGGCATACGGAAGCCGATGAAACTGAAGAGCAGGAGTCTGAAGGTGCGGGGAGGCAATGTTCTCGAATAGAGCAGGGAAAGGGGTCGATTTTGTTCTACGTATTTACATTGAACGCATTAGCTGATTGACTTACTGTCTGGAGCGGTTGAGACAGTGTTGATCAGTTGTGCGGATGGTTGGGTGGCGAAGTCAAGTCAAGAGCGACGTCGTCTCTCGCAATAGCGCGTGCCACGTGATAACCCGCTTTTACCTCGTGGATTGGAAGACACTCAAATTCTGCGACTTGAGCCCGATGTCTTTTTATGGGTCTTTTATTCCCGATTTGAAAGACCTATGGGACGTGGGCTTTAAACTTTTCCTTACGTAACAAATAATATTCTTTATCATTACAGAAACGTGTGCCCGACCCAGATTACTGCTTGGTGTAGCGGTGAGTCGAGCTTGCCTGGGCAGTAGGGAAGATCAGGGTGTCTGCCAGAACAACAGTGGATCTTCTGGTCGAGGCAAACACAATCACTTCCGCAATGTCCTTGGCCACAAGAGGATCGTAGCCTTTGTAAACCTTTTTGGCCGCCTCAGTGTCTCCCTTGAACCGCACAACAGAGAATTCCGTTTCCACTGCACCGGGATCAACTTCTATAACCCTGATTTCGGTATCGATCAACTCTTTTCTCAGGGACTCGGTAAAAAATTTAAGTGCGGCTTTTGTCGCGCAATAAATCCCACCTCCCGGATACGGGTCTCTCCCTGCAATAGAACCCAATTGGATGATATCACCACTGTTTTTGGCCTTCATCTTAGGCAAGACCACCTGGGTAAGTTTGATCATTCCAAGAACATTGGTGTCGAACATTTCCTTGACGTCATTGTCGGCGATTTCGCCCACTTTGGCCACACCCAGAGCCTTTCCTGCATTATTCACCAGAATATCAATGTCCTGAAACTCTTTTGGCAACGACTCGATATATGGCTCAATTGTTTCCGGTTTCGAAACGTCTAATGCGCCACTGTAGACTCTAATACCAGGAAATTGACTCTCAAGCTCTTTCTCAAGCTCCTGGAGTTTTTCGAGTCTCCGTGCAGAGAGAATAAGTTGGATATGACCGTTAGCAGCCTCCGCATACTCTCTAGCCACAGCCTGGCCAATTCCCGACGACGCTCCGGTGATGAGCACGGTTTTATCTTTCAATCTCTCAGCTGCCTTGGGTCCGTACGACATAGTAGTGGAGTGAAAGTCGAGGAAAGGATGAAGAATACAGAGCAGGTTTCTGGTGCTAATTTTTTTTGCCATGTGCCACAGCTGATGTGACTGATAAGTGAATTTTTTCGTGGGATGCAAAAACCCAAAATCACGGGATATTTTTGTGGCTCACCAGCCACACCTCTAATTTCTACATGTCCTCTGTGTTTCCTACGGTATTATGATATGCATTAAAATGGAAAAGTGCTTATTGTAGCGGATGCAAAGAAGATAATTGAGCAGAACTGACTGAATTCACCGTCATGTGAAACTCAGAACGATCTTTTTCTTCTTCTTCTTTCCTGCTCCGCCCTCTTTGGCCCGTTGAATCACCAACTCTGCCTCAAAGTCGTCCTCCTCGTCCTCGGGCTCGTCCTTTCTCGGGATCCGTGTGCCCCAGATCGTCGACTCGTACTTCACGCCCGTATCCTCAGCCGTCTCGGCCACCTCGCTGCCGAGCGGTGGGGCATCTTCGTCGGAAAACCGACGTTGCACCGGGATGTTGCCGTCATTGTATCCGTAATCCTCGAGTCTCATGTTGTTCTCGTTCGAGTAGAATTGCAGAGTCTTCAGCTCGAGCTCCTTCTCGAAATTGGCCTTGCTGCGATCCTCACGCAGCCGCTTGTGTCTCGAGGCACGCGACCGTTCCTGCAGCTTCTTGCTGAACCGGGAGTACACCTCTGGCGGGATCAACGGTGTCCGTGTGCGGTGGTCCATCCAGTCAAACTCCAGAAAACCCAGCTCTGTTCCCACGGGAAGATGTCCAAGATACTTGAGCTTGCCGATCAGCTCGGTTGTCAACGGGCTGTTCTCGTAGCTGATGTTCTCGACGCCGATCCGCAGCTTCAACGGGAACGTCGCATAGTCGCCGTACAGAGATTTGAGAATCTGAACGTCCAGAGCCGTCGGGAAAAACTTGACGGCTGAGTTGAAACAGCATTGATAGAAGAAAAAGCCCTTCTCGTCGCTGTCCACGCGGAAACTGTGCTGTTTCAGACTCAATTCGTCCAATTTCAAGTTATCCACGTCAAAATCAACCATCTCCGGAGCCGTCAGAACCTTCGACTGTGAAAACGACTCCGAAACAGCATCCATTTGCGCACGAATCTTGAGAGTAGCCAGGTCGTAATGATGAACGCTGTCCGCATACATCTCCTTGTCCATAACCTGTTGGCTGGCAATCTGGCTCAAATCGTACTCAAAACAGGACATGATGAACTTCAGATCGCACTTCATGATCCGCGAGTACTGGACATGTCTGGACCGCGAAATGAACGTCTCCACGCCGCAATTTGCCCCGATCCACGGAATATTGCCGTCAAAATGCGTCCCGTCCAGGAAATACCGGTACGGTTGTGCCAGAATCTTCGACGCAGGACGATACATCAGCTCTAGTTCCACCTCCTGTCCCGCGGCAGGTTTCTCGAACGTCTCATCCACAAGACTGATCAGAACAGGCAGCAACGTGTGTTTCTCCTTGATGTCCTCCGCACAAAGCGGACAGCTCACGGTCCCCCGGTAGCTTTCGTCGCCTGAAAACGCAGAAAACAGCCGCAACAAACACGGATAACAGAACAGATGGCCACATTTAGTCATCCGCGGAGCAACAAACTCGTCTCCAAGACAGATTGGACACTGGTGATCGTTCTTGTTCACCAAAACACGCACAATGCTGCAGTCGTCCAGCGGAACATTCGGGTCGATAATCTGCGTTCGGTAATCTCCGCGATAATCAACAATGAACCGGTAATTAACGTTCACATAACTGCGTCCCGTCAGGTTTAGATGAACACCGTTGTTGTTGCGATTTCGCCTTCCATGGTTTCTCCGGGGTGGATTTCTGTCCGTTTCGTGTTCTGGAAGCTGGAAATCGAGAAGATGACTAATGTCAATCCCCTTTTTCCCGCGGATGATCGAGTTCTCAAGATAATAGTCGTCCCTTGAGAGAACCGGCTTGTTGTCCCTTTTGTTGCGCTGGCTATTCTTGGCCTCCCGGGGCCGTGTTCGTGTTCCCGGCAATCCACCTGACCCGCCAGATCCCCGTCCGTTGGCGTGAAACCCGCCGCTGCGATTTGTCGCATGGTATTGCGGGCCGGAACCGGTAAAAACGTCCTGTTTAGAGGCAGCCATTGTGGGGAAAAACCAGCGTGCTCAAAAACTGGTTTGAGCGGTTGTGATGCGGCAAAAAAAGGTCAGCACAGTCAAAACCAGATGGAAGAGCCTTCCGTGCACGTTCTCTGGCCGAAATCACCGATATGTTGTCGTTTCAGAGCGTGATGGAACTCTGTGCCACCCGTCAACAGAAGCAAAAAACTCACACTTTATTAGAAATCAAAAAAAAAAAAAATGAGATTAGGATTTTTTTCTGATAACGTAAGCGCTTATGTAATATTATAGCGCAGCACCGGCGTGCTGCCCCAGGGTTCCGTCTGTATGTACAAGTTTGTCAGTTTCTAGCCTCCCAAATGTCCTCGCTGCTCCCATGTTTGAGCTCCTCCATCAACCGGTTCTTGTAGAACTCCTGGATGTTTTTCTCCTTGATCTCGCCCGTGTTGAGCGAGTTGCTGAAGCAGAAGTTCAGCTTTTCGGACTGTTTGTCGCACATGCTGAAGTCTCCGTAACGGTAATAGTTTCGCACCTGTCCTCCGAGCGACATGCACTCCATCAGCTCGTCCATGGCCGTCACGCACGACATTTCTTTCTGGTTGGTGTTAGTAGGGTCCGTTCTAGACAACTTTTGTGGGTGTACTTACAGGAAAACGCTGCAACGACAGCTTCTCGGCTCGTCTGCTGGCCAGTTCCCGCAACGACGTTGGTTCCGGTGTGTCTGTCTTCTGACTTCTTGGCGAGTATGCCGACTTGGAGTTGATGGCATCAGAAAGAACACCCTTGAGATCGTCCAGACCGTCAGTGGCGTCTGTTTGTGGCGCAGCAGGTTCGTTCTGTGGCTTCGTCTGGTCCTTTTCTGCCTTTCTCCACAGCATTTTGAGGCGTATATTTCAGTTTTTAACCAGTATTACAAGATTCGACTATCATCATCTGGCATTTTTTTTTTACCGATTGATTTTTCAAATTTATTATTACTGCAAAACGCGAAATTTGCCTCGATCTAGCCTCCTAATATAATTATTGGGTCGGGGTCTTCTAGCTAAGTTAATATATATACCATCGTGGCGGGAGCGAACACGCTAGCGAGCACGCTAGCGAGCACGCTAGTCGAATCTCTACAGACACCGCTGTGCCACTGCGCCGTTGTCTTTTTTTCGTGTATTTTAGGTTCGTTTCTACTCCTGGGAGTCGTTGGTTTCGGTGTTGAGCAACATTGTTCTCTCTCCAGATTCCTCCTGTTCGGCCCGACTGGACTCGCCGTCCACCTCACTCATTCCCAGCTTTGCAAGCTCGGTTTGCATGCGGTAATGGGTCTGCTCGACGAGCTTGTTGACGTCCTCCTTGGTCATTCCAGTGGTGTCAATTGGGTCCAAAACCTTGATGTTGATGGTTCCCGTGTTGAAGTTTCTCTGTCTGATGCTGTACAAGTTGGATGTGTTGGAGACCACGAGTGGAATGATAGGTATTTGGGCCTGGACGGCCAGATGGAACGCTCCCTTCTTGAACGGAAGAAGCGTCGGTCTAGTGGAGTAGGATCTTGTTCCCTCCGGGAACATAAAGAGACCTCCCTTGGTGGATTTGAGGTCTTCTAGAGCCTTGTTTAGCGTAGCAATTGCCTTTTCTCTGTTGGATCTGTCGAGGAAAAACGTTCCGGAAAGCGACATGAACCAGCCTAGGAACGGAACGTATTTGAGTTGTCTTTTGGCGGTCACAACACACTTTTTCGGAAAGATCCGGCCCAAAATGAGGATATCCAGCTCTGATTGGTGGTTGGAAATCAGCAATGCCGGCAAATTATCCAGCAATTCTTCACCCTCCAGGTTGATTTTGATCCCCATGATCCGGCTGAACAGCCCATAATAGAACCGCGCAGTGCTCCATTGCGCCAGACTGCGTTTTCCCAGCAGGGTGAGGATCACAGAGCACAAAACTCCGTATGCGGCACTGAAAAGCAACGTCCCGAGGGCAATGAATCCCTTGGTGAAGAACTTGATCTGTTTTCCCAGAGCAGAAAGCGACGACATTTGGTGTGTGGGTGTGGAACTATTCGGTATTACCACCCAAGAAACGAATGTGGCGGTGGTTATAAGCAAAGAGAGAGCTGTGTAGAACAACACTGTGACGGATTTGACAGACGGAGGCAAACGGCAGAGATTTTGTTCACCAAAGTGATGAATCAGAGTGAAACGTTGGACAACACGTTAAAATCTTGCTTCGTGTGTCAAAAACCGTTCGGATCAGATGTATTTCGGCGTGGTGTTGGGTCTGTTTCTGAGTCTGTTTCCCTCTTTTCCGCCCGGAAGCATGGAACTTTCTCGCTAATCACCGCCCGCAAAAAAATTTCCCTGCTTCCTTTGGTTATGAGCGCTGGTTTTTCTAGGCCGGAATCTCGCTAGTAAAGACGTCTGGGACGACAAACAAAGACGCCAAACAGGTCTTTTTGCGGCCCAAAATACGGTGTATCACACATGTTTCGTTCGTGATGCAAGCATCGATATATATATATACAGTAGATCGGTTTCAAAGACGCAAGAGGGCGGAAAAAACGATGCATTTTGAAGTCTCCAAAGTCCGAAAAACAGACGGCAAATCAGACTAAATATAACGTCCATCATCATATCCTCCACGCTCCCTCCATCCTCATGTAATGCAGATCCATCCAGGGACTCCCGAAGACCCTTTCTTCCTCTCCGGATCCGCTCCTCACATCTTTCTGTCCAGCTTGTTGAGCTTTCTCGCGGTCTTGGCGTTCGTCTTGGTTCTTTGACCCCGCACAGGAAGACCCATGATGTGTCTGAGACCTGCATACGATCCAATCTCTCTCTTGAGATGGATGTTGGCCCTAACTTGCGACAACAACTTCGACTCGATGGTCATCTCCGAAAGTTCCTTCGTGATTGCCATTGTCTGCTGCTCCGATAACTGATGCATCCGCATCCCCGGATACAGACCGAGCTTCGAACAGATCTTGGTGGCTGTTTCCACACCAATACCGTAGAAAGTGGCTGCCAAACCGTACTGAACGAGTTAGTAAGCGAAAATCAACTCCACCAGCTAGTGTTACTCACATTCACCTTGTACTTGCCCCTCACGGCTTTTCCCAGAATGTGCACAACCATCTTTATGCCTTCGGAAGAACACCTTTCTGAAGCTAGCTCACCATGCTCATTCTTGATCAAAAAATATTTCGACCTGGTGAAAAATATTTGTCCGGGTAACACACAACAAAATCTCCTGTCGTGTCTACAACTTTCGTTTCGCCCAATGTAAACGCACTTACAATACAAACCCATGCCTAATTACCCAAAAAAGAACACCCATGTGCTCTATCAACCAGTCTCTCTCTGTGCAGTCCCAGGTCACATGATCCCCACCTCGAGCCGCATGATCAGAACCAGCCTGACCAGCCCGATGACCGTGATGAAACTCGCCAAACCGATCGGAACCACGGCGAAGACGACAATGTTGTACAAGTCCACCGTGCGCGGAACCTTCCCGGCCGCCGTCTCAGCGTCGACGGTCTCCCGCGCGTGGACCCCAGCCGGGCTGCTGTCCTCGTCGCGACCGCTCTCGCCGTCGTCCTGCTTACCTAATTGCTTATTCAGCAGGTGTCTGTCGAGACGCAGGTTCGACGTGACGAAGTTCTGGATGATGTAGATCAGCGTCATGATGCAGCTGATCATGATCCACGTGGGCAGACAGTACTCGTTTTTCGCGTTGTTGAACATAAATGAAACAACTTCCACCAGGGAAATAATGAACAGAGACATGCTCAGCATTCTCACAATCGCGGCCTGGATCGCATACATCACGATCCATCTCACCATGAGGCCGTCCAGGATCGAGTACGACAGAAATCCCGAAACCACGCACCATATTCCGGCCAAAAAGTACTCCGATGCCCGCGCGGACGTGACGTTTGGCCGGTAAATCTCCTCATTTACCATCAAATACCAGCTTTTCCAGAGAGTGAAGAGATATTTCGACATGACAATCAGCGAGCAATCGCGACAGAACGCCACTGCCAGATGTTGTCGAGGTGTCAGACGCTTGAGTCCGAGCTCCTTGAGCGAGTTGCGCTGTCTGTTGAGATCGGACGTGGCCGTTGACGATATTCCGAACAGAATTGCCTGGTTTGTGAGGTCTTCCTCGGCATTTTCGAGGGCCTCAGGCACCGTTCTTTGCGGACTCTGTAATTGGTGTGGCGAGTCCGAAACCTCGGTGTTCGGCGTTCCCCGGTACGAAACAGACCGCGACGAGCCTCTGTGTGTCACAAACGGGGCCCCTAGCCCTGTCGTCTGGTGGATATCTGTTGCTGTTGCCATCGACGATAGCGAGCTGGACGAGTTGATGAAGCCGGGGAGACGCTGTCTGTCGACCACATACTCGATCTCGGCCTCCGAGTCTGTGGGTGGCGGATGATTTGCGTAGTCAGAGTCGTAGTCGGCAAATTCTTGCATGTAATCGAGTTGTTTGTGGACAGAAATGCGTGGTCAGTATGGTGATCGAGCCGGTTTTTGGGGAAAAAAATGCCAAAAAAAAAAAATTCTGAGGAGAAAAAATGAAAAATTAACGTGAGAAATTAGCCAACTACGGGGCGAGAAACGGTAAAAAACGACACGGGGCGATTCCTCGCCGTCGTGAATCGCAGTAAACGTGGACAACAAGACACCCGCGGTCTACGAACTTGTAAAAGACATCGACCTCGTCGTGTCATCGCTTTGTTAGGTATCAGAAATATACTAAATACTCGTCAAAACAAAAGTAGATCGAGCAAATGCAAAGAACTAGAGCCTGCGTGCCGCGTTGCACACCAGAACAATGCGGCAAACCACACCGTTCCTCATTTTTTCGGCACCGCGGGCCGCGGCTTCTCGGGGAGAAGAACAACATGTCACTTTTGTCAATTCGGCAGTCTCGACAGCCCCCATCACAGCTTCCTGGCCAACACAACCACCAGAAAACACGCAACTAGGACCTCCAGAGCAACGCGCAGTGGCGTGTTGTTGTGTGGCAAGGCCTTATCCTGTGTCCCCTTAGCCACCTCCTCCCACTCAGACCTTTATAATGACTCCAATTGGGCGCTGATCTCCTCCAATTCGGCCTGGGCCTGCTTGTACTTGGTCTCCAGCTCCTCAAACTTGGTCTCGAGGTCGGCCTTCTCGCTCTCGAGCGAGGCGACCTTCTTCTCAAGGGTCTCGGCACGGATATCCGTCTCTCTCAACTTGGCAGTCGTCTCCTTCAGGTTGGCGTCCGAAGCCTCCAGCTCCTCCTCCAACAACGAGTGCTTCTTGGTGTAGTTCTCGTTGGCAGAACGCAACTGGTGGGCGTCACCGGCCACCTTCTTGAGCTCACTCAGCTCCGTCTCGGTTTTCTCCAACTCCTCCTCCAAAACCTGGTTCTTTCTGGTCAACGCCTGGATCTGGTTGTCCTTCTCCAAAGCCTCCTGCTCCATCTCCTTGATCTTGGCCGCGTGTTGGTCGGCCTTCTCCTGCCATTCCTCGGCGTCCAACTTCAACTTGTTGAGTTTCTGCAAAGCGTGTTAGTCCTGTACCGTACATCTGTCGAGCCTCGCCAGCCCATTGCTACTTACATCCTTGAGCTTGTCCATTTTGCTTGCACGTGTAAAACAATTGTGTTTGAAACAGGTGTCAACTTCCGACAAGTTCCCTCGCCTTCTAAATATTTATATGTTTGTTGTTGTTTTCCATTCCGCTGATTCAGATTTCGTGTAAGCCCGGGTAACCTTCAGAAAAAATGCCGCGACAAAAATTACGGTCGCAACCCCTTATAATTTTCAGGGATGTATACTACACTAAAAACTCGGCCGTGTGTCACTCAAAACCTCGAATACTTTTCTTGGTTTTTGCTGACTAAGCATATTACTGACTCACCAAAAAAGAAAATAGTCACGTGCTACAAAGTCGTACCAAAGTTCAACTCCTCATACTCATCAAGCTCTTCGAGCTCTTCGAGCTCTTTCGGAATAGGTATTCCCAAAAACTCAACCTCAGGAACGTTTGCTAAGAAGTTTCTGACAGTCATGAGTTTCGATAGGCTGTCTGACTTCAAATTATGACGCCGCAAACCGTAAAAATCCCTCGCATAATTGAAGGAGCTTTCCAACTTTGTGTTCGAGATTGGAACGTCAGCATAGTATTGGTAAACATGCTTCAGTCTGGATAAATAACTAGATGATTCGCTGGTCCAGAATTTGTGACTAGTAGCGACCGGATCCTCGCTCACGCGTTGTTCACTGACACCCATATGTTTAAAGTCAAAGAGGTCGAAATTGTTGAGGAAGTTGGAATATTGTGTTTCTAAAACGTTCCTTTCTTGTTTTTCGAATTTGAGACGAGCAAGAACAGTTTCAGCCCCTATTGAGTCACTGCCAATGTAGCCTTCAAGTTTGTGTTTGTACATTTCTGACTGCTTGTACTGTTGGAACAGTGTTTCGAGAATTTTCTTGTGCAGGGCAGCAGTGCCAAACTTTTCATCGTCGTATTCGGGCGAATTTTTATTGATCGTGGCAATCAAGGTCTGCATACGATCACCAATGTTGTAGAGTGAACCTATCAGAGAAAACTCATCTTCGAACAGTTGGCGATAGTAGTCAGTAAATGTTTTGTAGGCTTGGGATATTGCCAGCAAAAAGTCAGTCGCCAACGAGGAAAGAACTCGTTTGAACTCCATCAAGTCCTTGTCCTCCGGGAACGGAAAATGAAACAGTGAAGTTTCGATGTTGAAAAAGTTAGCGGAAGAGTTTGAAGCAGAGCTACCACTCAACTCACTAGCCTTTCTAGCCTGTATGATATCAGAAACTGCTTGATAGAACTTGAGCAAGCCGATATAAATTGTTGTAATGTTGGTGAGTTTGTTGTTGGAATCCTTCTCTGTGCGCACGATCAACTCTTCAAATCTTTTCAGCATTGCATACAGACCTTTCAATGATTCTGATGATTCAATGATTTTGATAACCCGGCCAATGATTTTTCTTTCTTTCTCTGAAAGCGTGATAGAAGGATGTTCTCTGTCGATCTCAATAGATTCTTGAGTATTGTCCAGAAGTCCCCCGAATTTCTCATGAATTGAGCTCGAGTGCTCAACAATAATTCTGAACGCAGTCATGCAGCTGGTCCACCGAGTAGAACAGGGAAGTATAGGTTTTTTTTTGGTCACCTCCTCATACCAGTAATGTAAGAGTTGAACATTGTGACGAATGCACTTACTGAAATCAATCACAGCTCTGTAAATGTCTGACTCTTCGAATGCATCTGGCTTACCGTCAACAATCGAACCTTGCTTCAAAATATCCTGGATGATAATGTTGAGAACGTGCGAGACACATCTCACAGCCCTCACTGGGCGCAAACCATCCACTTTTCTCTGTTTGTTCAGCTGATTAATCATGCATAAATTGGTCTTGTGATTGTCCATTGTAATGCTGCTGACTTTTTCTTCAACATCAAACTCTCTGAACACGTCCCGCAGGCTCTTCATGATTGATGAGACGTCATGCTTCTGATTGCCGTATTCAAGATAAACCAAGGGAACATTAGCCCCATTGACGTTGGCCATCACCCCCAAGAATGACTTTAGCTCATGAGTCCAGATGTCCACACAAAAGAACACAGATTTTTGTAGACTCAATGCATGCTTGATGTCCGAAATCACGCATGAATATAGTTTGTCAATGCTGGTGGGAATATTCTCACTGCTTGGAACCATCGACCTGACCAAACTTGCCAGTTTTGGCGAATCAGGTGTCACTTCGACACCAAAAGCACGCAATGTTTGCAGTGCACAGGCATGTATCATATCTTTAAAATATGGGGAATCAACAAGGTCAAATGAAAGATGCTGGTGGATGAGCAGATTTGCCACACGAGAGCGCATCCGCCGATCGGAATTATTATAGTGTCGATAGAGGTTTCTGATGACCGGCGGAATCCGAACACTCTCTAAGTCAAGTTTTGGAGATCTTTGTCGGTTCT
This sequence comes from Ogataea zsoltii, assembly GCA_003709205.3. Classification (NCBI taxonomy): domain Eukaryota; kingdom Fungi; phylum Ascomycota; class Pichiomycetes; order Pichiales; family Pichiaceae; genus Ogataea; species Ogataea zsoltii. The sequence continues at coordinate 107,993 of PPKH03000023.1, forward strand.
GAAAACCATAAAATCTTGTGTGCTTCATGAAATGCTTTCCCATTATGGTGTCATGCCGTGTTGGGTTTTTCCTTCCATGGAAGCGATACATCTTGGGACATTTTGTACACTTAGCCCATGTCACCAATTTATATGGATTTTCAACGGGGGAAATCGCATCAAAAACCATATGTTTGGTTTCGATGGGTAACAATCCTGCTTGGTAATGAGTATGGAAGAGAGTGTAGCAACCCTCATTCACAAGCCCAGTAACCCAGTTGTCATTGAAGTAATAGTATGGATCAATGCCTTCCTTATTTGAGTGTTTCTCCTCAAGTTGAATCATCCCTTGAATTTGTTTCATGCTGAGCTCAACCTCACTTTGCCGGACAGAAAACAAGCGCTTATTCGGCTTCGAAGTGCAATCAGTTGATGAGTCCGAACTGTCGTCATCAGTCAAACCCTGATGATTTGTCTCCGTATCAGTAGCGACATCTGGTGTTTCGGAATAATAATCCTCAGAAGCTTCCTCAGAAGTTGAATCGATCGGCTCAATAGGATCGTTCAATTGGTGGAAAACAGTTTCACCTGGCATGCTTTTACAAAAAACTGAACAACGTGTATCAGAAGAAGGAAGTTCAAATCTCTGCAAGGCAGATGCCAAAAAAAATTGAATTAGACGCCGAATACAGGACGCGTTTGCAATTTCGTGTTTGTCACGTGACCTTTTTCAGCTGATAACCTTGCTGGTTCTTTTTTTACGTAATACATTTCCCTGTGTTTTTTTTCTACGCAATGCTCGTATTTTTCCATCATTAACATTAGTATTACAACTCCAAGAAAAAACAACCTTACCCTATCGAGTCTTGAACCTCTTGGTGTTTTGTGTTGGTTCTCGCTCGCCGCTGTCGCCGCTGCCAGAACCCTCGTCGTCGCCGTAGCCGTCCGACCCGCTGTAATCCGTCAGATACACAACGTCGCTGTCGTCCTCGCCCTCTTCCTCTTCTCCTTCCTCTTTTTCGTCCTTCTGCTTCTCCGTCTCGTCCGTAGCCTTTTCCTGGACAGTTCCACGCACACTGGCCGAGCCACTCGTGCTCTCGCTCGCACTTGTGTTCATACTCATCGAGCCCGTCCGTGCATTGCTCATCAGCGGAGAAAATCCATCCATCGAAACATCATCCGACGAAGAAGAACTCGACGAAACGTTCTTTTTCACCCGGAAATTTGGATCCAATGCCCGGCTCAACATGCTATATTGTCTCTCACTCAACTCATCCATCCTAGGGAAATCAATCGCAAATTTGATAATAAGGTCTCCGTACGCAGTATCGTCTCCGCTCATGCCTGGAACAGGCATTCCATATCCCTTGGCCACCTTCAGGCTGTTTGGGTTCGCCAAATCCCCCCGATTTATGTATATCTTAACTGTCTCTCCGCTCAGATGTTGTAATTTGAGTAATCCTCCGCACAGGGCCTTCGATAACGAGATGTTTGCCACTGTGTAGAGGTCGTTTCCCCTGCGCTTGAACTTTTTGTTTGGCCGACGCTTGTCCTCTTGCAATGTGATCACCACGTCTCCCGGTATCAAATTGAATCCTTCGTCTGCCTCGTTCGCAAAAACAATCTTGTGTCCCGGCTTAGCACCCTTTGGAACTTCAATGTCCAGAATCACCTTCTTGTCAATCAACTTGTTTCCCCGACACGTCTCGCACACAAACTCGTTTGGAATGAACTTTCCGGTCCCCTGACACTGTCTACACGTCGACTGAACACGCTGGAACAGCAATCCGGATCGCGTCTCGTTCACAATCATGCCCTGGCCCCCGCAAACCGCACACGTGAACACTTGGCTACCGCCTTCGGCGTTGCAATCCGGACATAACACCCGTTTCGTCAGACTCAGCTTCAAAGTCTTGCCCATATAAAAGTCGCTCAGCGTGCAATACGACGTGTGGTGGATGTCGCGACCTTTGCGCATACGCCTGCTGTTCTGTCGTGACTCTGTCCGGAGCATTGGATCGGCCAGACCCGTTATATCTTCAAACATGAACCCCAGGTCGGGCGATCCTGCGCCTGAACTGGCCCCAAACAGGTGATCGAACAGCGACTCGGCCTGCGCAAATGCCGACGACCCGGCGTAATGTTGTTGGGGTTGTGCAGGGGCCTGAACTCCACCACCAGAGACAGCTTCCTCGCCATACGTGTCGTAAACTGCTCTCTTGCTGTCGTCCGATAGTATCTCGTAGGCCGTAGTGATCTCCTGGAAAAGTTTTGTGGCCCGCTCGGCATCACCGGACCCGCCTGCCCCGCTACTGCGAATCTTGTCCGGGTGATACTTGAGCGCAGCCGCGCGAAACGCCTTCTTCAAATCGGTGCTGTCAGCGTTCGGGGAAACGTTAAGAAGGTCATACAATCTAGTCTCCTTCACCATCTACGGGGCTTTCGCAAGTGGTGTAACAACTGATCTAAGTAGCTTCTCGCAGTCCTGTTGTTTGCCCGCGCTGCTCAGCAGAACATTCGCGGGTACGTAAATCTTCAGTACACAATCTATTAGGAAACAAAGGGACTAATAGAGGGTTCCTCTTTTCAATTTTTTTCTAACCTTGTGATTCTTTTATTTTGTCGCGTTTTTTTTTTTTCTGCGGAGCGGCTCGCGACGGTTTTTCCATCGGCTTCCATGCATGCTTATGTCAGCGGCAGTGTGTAGTCATCTGGTGCGGGATTAACTACACGGGAGTCGCGCGAGTCAGACGTATTCCGGTCACGTGATACAAGTAGGGGCAGTAGGCCCCTGGAGACGGGGAGGAAGGAGGAGACAGAATCCAACCATGACACAGGAGGATGCTGACGGCAGGGGAAGCAGAGATGAAGCAATTTGTGTCGTCCAATTGGAGGAGAGAAGGATTTTCAAATTTGAGTAGACATGACCACAATTGACTTGTGACATTATGTATTAACGTTGATGTTCTTGTTTGATTTTTAAAAAATGATCTTTTCCTAAAATCAACCAATCTAAACGAGTCGAACAATTACTCCTGCACGCAGCCCGTACTCCCTTCCACACAACCAAACACGCAAGACACTCAACGAGGCCTTTCGCCAGTTCTCGACATCCTTGTACACCCATGGCAAACCCAGGGCAGGGCCACGGCAGGGCCACGGCAGGGCCACGGCAGGCCCACGGGAACACTGGTCCCTCTCCCACTCACTGTTCTCCGAATGCAACTAACTACACATGCCGATACCATCATGTGCAGTCAGACTACACATAACTGACTACGCAGGCAAACTTTGCCCGACTTGCCCCTCCTCCCCATCGTGTGGGGTAAAACACCCTCGCACCCCTCTTTTCCCCAGGCTGACAAATTAGGCAACTAGACTATTTTAATTTTTCACTCGGAAACATAAACCTGTCAAACGGTATATAAGCACACGTTCCCGCCCCCATCGACAAACACACATCTTTGGGCACTTCTGAACACCCAGATTCCGACTACACAATCACCGTCGACTACACACTTAGGGAACCGCATCTTTGCACCCACAATGTCAACACCCCCTGTTCCACCCCCTCTGGAGTCGCTGGCCTTCACCAACCAATATCTCCCCACCAGCTATGATCTGGCGCTCGAGATTTCGCCGCTGCGGCCAAACTATCTTGGAATTGCGCTGATGAACTTGGCCAAGAATCCGCGTGCGCCCGAGCCTAGTGGAACTTTCCAAATGGTGCTCAACGCTGTTGAGACCGTTGTCACCGACTGCTATTTGATTGGCGAGAATCTGCACGAAAAGCTCAAGGTTGTTCAGAACAAACAGACAGAGACGATCACCGTGACCTCGTCGACCGACTACACGTCTTTGTCCGGCCCGTTGCAGCTGCGAGTCCACTTTCTGGCCGTTGTGCACAGCTGCATGCGCTTCCAGGACTTCACGCGCGGTGTTTTCAAGACAAAATACCGCGATCCAAAGACCGGCCAGGACCGTCATCTGATCTCCACGCAATGTCAGCCTTCTTTTGGCCGCCTGGTGTTTCCTTGCGTGGACGATCTGCTCGTGAAAACGGCAATAAAGCTGTCTCTAACGACAGAGAAGGATTTCACGTGTGTCTCCAACACCCCAGTGGAGTCGCGCGAGGTGACCGACGATGGCCGCCAGCTCGTTGTTTTCGAAACAACCCCGCCAATGTCCGTGTCGGTGTTTAGTTTTGCGATCGGGGATTTCGAAGTTGCCGAGAGAAAAGTCCGGCTGCACAGCCAGGAAAACTTCCCCGTCCGCGTTTACACGCAGATCGGCGATTCGGGCCGGGCCCAGCTGGCGTTGGCGACGGCGGCGGACACATTGCCCGTTCTGGAGGCCAAGTTTGGCGTCGACTATCCGATCGCCAAGCTCGACGTGATTGCTCTGCCATTTTTGACCGACGGAGGTGTTGAAAACTGGTCCATGATCCAGATTCTCAAGGACCACGTTCTGACTCCAGACGAGGAAGACCCGGCACGCGTTCTCACGATCACCAACATGATCCGAAACGTTCTTGTGCACGAGATGGTTCACATGTACATGGGAAACACCGTCACTTTCGAAAGCTACGATTATACCTGGTTGAACGAGGCGTTTGCAACCTTCATGGCCAATTCTCTTCTCAACGAAACCGCAACGGACAATCAGATTTGGTTTGACCAAATCACCGGTGAAATGTTCAACATGAAACGGTACCAGGCCTTGGAATCCATGAAACCGATCCACGTGGAAAACGTCCCCGCAGACACGATCCAGAGCACATTCAGTAAACACTCGTACGAAAAGGGAGTGTTTGTGGTTCGGATGCTGGCCGGACTTTTTACCCCGGATTCTGATGGCGCGGAAAATTATGATAATTTTTTCCGCGCTGTCGGAGATTTTATTGAGAGTCGGAAATTTGGACTTTTCCGTCCGCTGGATCTGTGGACGTTTTTGAAAGAACACCCGCTCAACACCAATGGCTATGACATCCCGACAATCATGTACTCGTGGACCCGGCTGCCCGGTTACCCGGTTTTGTTGGTTTCGGGCGAGGCCAACAAGCTTGTTGTCGAGCAGCATCGGTTCCTGTACAACTCCAAGGCCGATGTTGAGGACGTTCCATACCAGGTTCCGTTGGTTTTGAGACGTCGGGACGGCACCACGGTGCGGAAATTGCTCACTGATCGCAAGCTCGAGATTGTGGACGAGGATGTTCTTGTGGTGAATGCCGGAAGTTCGGCAATTGCCACGGTGAAATACTCATTGGAGCAATACAGGGCAATTGCCGAACGGTTTGGAACCCTGTCGGCAATTGACCAGAGTCAGATTCTTCTGGATCTGTCCACTATTTTCAGCGAATCGTACCAAACCGACGACGATATTCTTGGATTTGTCGAGATTGTGCGTGTTTTGGCCGCCGACGCACACGTCACGAACGCCGTCACTTTGACGACGGCTCTCTCGTTGCTCGACACGTTCGTCAAGTCGGTGCTTTCGCTCAGCTACTTTGAAAATCGGGCTTTGCATGATGTGGCGCGTGCGTGGCTGAGCAAGACCGCGTCGGCATTTGTGGCGCAGTTCGAGTGGGACGGCGATCTTTCGGGTCTGCCACCGACGGAACTGGCTGCTCGTAGCGCGGTTCTTGCGCTGGATCCACGCAACGAAACAGCCCAGACGGTGTCGAAGAAACTGTACAAACGGCTGATGCACGGCCCAAAACGGTCTGTTCCCAAAAGACTTCTTGGGGCTGTTCTGGCCAACGTTCAATGGTCGGGTAACGCCAAGGACTACAAGGACATTCTGGCGATTGCAAAGAACCCTATTTCTGTGGCAGATAACGTCTACGAGCTGGACGGAGCTCCAGATCTCCGGACAGCGGCCATTAGTTCGCTCGGATACGTCGAAAAGGACGATCTTCGCCAGAAAACTCTCAACTATCTGCTGTCCAACATGGACCTTTATTCTGCAGAGACTGCTCTTCTTGGTTTGAGATACCAGCCGGAATCCTACGGGCTAATTTGGTCGTGGTTTAACATGAATTTCAGCTCTTTCTACGCCAAAATGATGAAGGAGGGCTCGAAAAACGGCAACTTTGTCAAATGTTTCAAGGCAATCGTCCAGTTGGTGTTTGAAAGTTGTTTGTGTTCGAAGGAATTGACCGAGAAACTTGAACAGTTTTTGAAGACCCGCAAGATTGAGGTTCTGGACCGCGAGTTTGAGCGTGCCCGTTCTGGTTTGAACGATCGCAAACGACTCAACGAGGCCAACGGAAAGTTGCTCACCCTGCTTTCCAACTAGGAGGGTCGATTATCAGGATTGGTGAAAAAAAAAAAAATCCTGCTACCATTTTACAGCGTGAAAAATATAAAAATGCCCTGCTAAACCTAACTAAAAAAACGCCTGCGACACGCTTTTCTCGTGAGCGTTCTGTATTCTGTATGTGACTACACCTGTTCCTGGAAAAACTCCATCTGTTGAGTGCCGTAGACCGACGTAATGAGCCTGCGAACGTCGTTCCAGACGTCCGGGTTTCCCTTTCGGGCCTGGTCGATGCCGAATTTGACCGCCAGACGGGCCGAAATGACGCGACGGAGATAGATCTCGAACATGAGCCGCACCATCAGATAGTCGTTGTCCCAGATCTCGTCTCGGGCACACAGATGGCCCTGCAATTCCATCCATGTTCGGTAGTTGTGGTCGAAGATCTGTTTTTTCAGCTGGCTGTAATGTTCAGAGTTGGACGCCAGACTGATTTCTGCCATGGTGCTGAGTCTATTTCGCGGTTCGTTGAGCTTGTAGCTTGATCTGGGCAGCTGTTTGAGGGAACCGATTCCAGCTTTGGACAGATCCAGCGAGCCCAGTTGGCGTTTTCCCGACGAAACTCGGCGTTGTTTGAACGTTTCGGAATGCAAATACCGCTCTAGAAGAACAGGCGATTTTGGTGTCTCGAGGAGAAGATCTCCGCCGACAAGACTGGCTTTTTTCACCTGATATCGTAGCGTCGGATTGATTTTGTATTGGCTGGTTTTGGCAGCCAGACCGTATTGCAAAAGATAAGCCGGGGGTTCGCTCTGTTGGCCCGGCGGAAGAAGTTTGAAAACGGAGTCGAGATGCCGTTCCTCGGCGAAATTAGGTGTTGTTCGGGCCGTCTTTTTCTGCTGGCGTGGCAGCCGGTGGTAACCTGGCTTGTTGAAGGCTTTTTTGCGACTCACACGGAAGGTTTTGGAGTTTTTCGAGCTCGTGGTGCTGGGATTCCGGGCCAGAGACGTTGTGGAGCTGGCTGCATGTTCGGTGAGACGTTTTCGGAGATTGGAGGTGTCGGAATAACCGACTCCCGTGGAGTATTCATGGTTGTCAGCGGGTCGCAAAGACTTTTGGACGGGTTGTGGAAAGCGAAATAACTGGGAATTGTTGTACTCTTGCGGGTCGAAGCGGTCAAGATGTCCGAGATGGAACTGGCTTTGCTGTGTAGACAGCACCGACGCTGTCATTTCCTGAGATACAGGGAAACAAACTGACTGATTCCTGGTGCACTCGCTTCTTTCAATTCAACATCATGAAAGTAACAGGTGGTGGTTCCATGGATCGATCCACAGGGATCATGTGATTGACTTTTCATCCCTTTAATAGTTGGCTGGTTTATGAGATTTTCCAAATCGGGGCGCGATCTCAGATCTGAGGCTTGCAGAAAAAGAAAAGAAAAAATTTTAATAATATTTTTTTCGAGATCTGAGATCTGAGATCTGAGATTTGCGATCAGATCTGGAGGGCTGCGAGTGGAGTATCCGCCATGGACGTGGACTGGTATGTCGCACAGTTTGAAAGAACGATAAAAGTACTGGCTAGATCCTGCAAATCTGTGCAGGATCCTGTGGTCACGTTGTCGCAGTTCAAGGATCAAATTCTCCCGGAGTATCGAGATCTGCTGAAGTTCAGCGGGAGGCAGAGCCTGGCCGTTGAGATTTTCACCGAGTTGGGGCAGAAACTGACCAATATTGCAGAACAGGTTTGCATGTTCGACATTCTGGTGTGTCTTGCACGTTTGGATGCAGCAAAGTTCCAACGACTACCCGGTGAGATTCTTTGCCGGACAAAACAGAGCAGCGAGTTGCAGGAGATTCTCAGCAGCTCCGGCAGAGATAAGAATTTTTCTGGCCCAGAATCCTCCGCGTCTGAAACGGATTTGGACCATCTGACGAGATCCATCTACGGGAAAACTGAGGAAAGCGAGCGCGAGACTCAAACAGATCTGCAAGTGGAAGACCCGTCGATACAAGAGAGTCAAAAACCTGAACATGAGGACTCCAAACAGACTAAAACACTGTCAACCGGAAAAACAACCCCGAAACCGGTGTCCACATCCAACAACAAACAACTTCAGTTTCTCTACAGACAGATCGAAACACACATCCCAGACCCGGTTGAAAAACAACCTCATCAGACCGACAAACCGTACGTGCCCCCCTTCTACGAGATCTTCACCGAGAAGAACGACCTCGCCCGCGGTCTCAACACGCTTTTCCACGACTTTTCTATCCAGATTTGTCGGAAAGCCGTTGTTACCCCCTCATATATACACGAGCTGGAACACCAGTATCTCGTGAACAATTTGCATATTATCCAAAAAACACCGCTTCCTCCAGTCAAGTTCGACTCCTCCAAATACCAGCGGGTGTATTCAGAAGGGTCCACGAGGAAACACAAAGTGAAGTCCGAACCGCTCACCAATCTTTGTCGGTTAACTCTCAGCCAGGACGAATATCGGGACAAAATTGGATTGGTAGCTGAGGACCAGATCTCGAGCCGGGTTGATCTGATCAACTCAATTGTTACGGACGGAAACGAGCTGTTTTTCTTCCAAGGAACTCCACCAACAGTCTCGTGCGACGATTTCACCAAGATTCTCTCGCTCAAAGACTTTCTTAAGACCGTGGCGAATCTGTTTTTTCCGGATCTCAAGATAGCCAACAGAAAATCGTTCTCCTCTTCGGAGAAAAACCTCGCAATTTCCTCGTATTCCCGTCTGTATTCAAACTTCCAGCCACCCCAGCTTGAGATCCTCTTGAAAAGCCTCGACTCATTTTTCCGGAACCCGGTTTATTTCCGATTGAACACCCTTCTTTTCGAGCTGGAGCTCCGGGAATTGACCAAAAGACGCAGGAAAAACACCTAGTCAAGTACGGAATGACACTTTTACACAGGTTTCCAGTACGCAAAATACATTTTTTTATAGTGCAGTTATTACAGGCTTTTGCCAATTATACAGTAGAAGATTGATGATGATGCTGATCCAGCTCAGGCCACCAAAATGCTCTCCTTGTCGAGAATCTTCTGGGTCTCGAAAGTGAGCTTGTCAAAGCTCTTTGAAGAGCCCTTGAGGTTGGTAAAGATCAGCTTGGAGCCGGCCCTGGCGGCCTGCGAGTTCCGCGAGCCCGGACCTGTGATCTCGCAGCCAAACTTGCATGCCTTCAGACCAAACGAGTTTTTCTTCGAGATGGTAGCCACGATCTTGCGGGAGGTGTTTTCGATTCTCAGCTCCGAGATTCCGTGCTGTTTCCACGAAACCAACAGCGACTTGAGAGCCTCAAACAGATCTTCCTGCGAAAGAACCGTGTAAAGCTCCTTGGTTTCCAGATCGCCCGGCGACTCTCCGGTGAACAGGTTTAAAAACGCTTGTCCCAGCGAGACCTTGCGCTTATTCTCGCTCTCCACAGGCTGTTTCTTGCCGAACGACAACTTTCTGAAGAACGAGTTCGATCTCTTGTTGTGCTCGTTGTCCTGTCTCTTCTTGGTCTGCTCGTCAATCTGTCCCAACGGCTTGCGCTGTTTGTTGAACGTCAGCTCTCCGTTCGGAGTCTTGTTGGCAACCACGGCCTCTGCGGTCCGAACACGCTGTGTTGGAACCGACTCGACTGGCTGCGTTCTCTCTGCTCTGTCGGTCTTCTTTTCGCCGTAGATCTCAAAGTCGCTCTGCTGCGACTTTCTCTTGGCCTCCTTGATCGGAGATCCTGGAATCTCCGGCAATCTCAGCTCCTTGTACAGACTCTTTTCGCCCGAGTTGGTCGAGATCATCGTGTCTCTGGACTCCTTGAAGTTCAACTTTGGAATGTCTCTGTCGTTCGGAATCATCGACTGTCTCTTAGGCTTCTTGGCCGAGTTGTTAACGTCGACAAAGCACAACTCGTCGTCGTCGTCGTCGTCGTCGTTCGGCTTCAATTGCAAGTTCATGTCCACGGTCTCGCTCTCGTCCTCGTCGTTGAAAATCATGCTCAATCTCGTGGCCTTCGACAGTCTGTCGGAGCTCTTTCTGATTCCCTGGCCGTCTCTGTTGGCGTTTCTCGACGAATAGATCGACAAAACACTCAATCTCTTGTCGTTTTCCGGGAAATGCTTCGACCGTCTGGTCACCTGTGGAATCGTCACGTCTGCCAGCGTCATTGGGGCTCCGTTCTTCTTCTTCACCACCGTGTTGGACGATCTCAGACCCTCCTGCTCCTCGTCAACGATCGGAATCTCCTTTCCGCCGTCTGATCTGTTGAAAAGATGGCTCTTTTTCACGTCCGACATGAACTCTCTGCTGAATGTTCCCGCAACCGACTCGTCGTCTTCCCCGTTGTTCTCCTCTTCCTCCTCCTCCTCCTTGTCCTCCTCGCTCACCGACAACATCGCCTCGGCACCCTGCGACGCTCTGCGCTGGTACTGCTCGTAGACGTGGTAGCGCGGATCGAGCTTCGAAACAGGCTTTGGAGGAGGCCCAACAGACGGAATTCTGCGCTTGGTTCCGGCCGAAAGCGAGCGTCTGTTGAGGTTTTCGAGATCGCTGGCGTTGAGAATCTTGGAGATCCGTTCGATCGGGTTGGAAGAAGCACGTTTGGTTGTCTCTTTCGACGAAGTGTCGTCGAAAAGCGACGCAAACGTCGATTGTCTCTTCTTTGCGTTTGCCAACGACCGTCTAACAGGCTTGGATTTCGCCGTTCTCGACGCTCTTTTGCTGGCTCTTTTGTCCTCGGAGTCGAACAGAATTGCGCTCAGAGTCGCCAGAGACCCGGACGTGCTGATTCTCGAGCCTTCTGCGGGCTTTTCGCCGCTGAAAAGCATGTCACACAGCGTCGCAAAGTCCGCGCTCGTGCGTTTTCCGTAGCTCTCGACGGTCTTGGAGCTTTTCTCGTCGATGGCCGCCAGTTTGGCGTACGTCGACAGCAACTTGGTGGTGACCGAGTTTCTCTTGAGTCGCGAGTTGGACTTTCTGCGCGAAGCGGTGCGGACAACAGGCCGTTCCTCCAGCACGGACGCTCTCTTGGTGTCCGTGAACAGCATCGAATTGCGGTTTCCCGAGTCGTTGAACAGCATCGAGTTGCGCTTGTTGGAGAACGAGCTGTTTCTCGACAGACGCAGCTGCGACTCGCGGTTCGGCCGCCGCTCCCGCTCCCGCTCCCGCTCCCGCTCCCGCTCGCCGCCGTCCAGCTCCCGCGACAGCTTCGTCGACGACGGAGCAGACGCCTTCAAACTCTGGAACGAGACCGGTCTCGAATGGTGGCTGCTGGCCGAGAAGTTGCGCGACGTCCGCTTCTTGCGCGGAGAGCTCGTCCCGCTCGACGTCGGCGTCACCCGCGAGATCACCGAAGACGACCGCACCAACGGTTGGTTGACACCACCGTTACCGGCGCCGGTACCGGCGCCCGAATGGTCGTGCCGGTAGCGGAGAAGCAGCGAGTAGAACGTCTTCTCCGGACCAGCTTCCGGACTCAAAAGCGACCGCACAATCGACTCGCTGTCGCGACCGTGCCACAGAATCACCAGGTTCTCCAGAATCTGCGCGTCGATCTCCTCGCGAGACCCAACGGGTCTCGTGGCCGACGTTGGCGACGGAAGATTCATGTAATCGTCCAGATCCTGCTTGTTGAACGGGTATTTCTGAACCAATGGGTGTTTGAGAATGTCACGGGTCTTGATTCTAGTCTGTGGATCAACCGTCAACATCTGCGAGATCAGATCGCGTGCCTCCGGCGAGAGATCCTCCGTGATCTCGTACGAGCCCCGTTGCACCTTCAGCAGCAATTCGCGGATGTTCTCGTCGTCAAACGGAAGTCTTCCCGTCAAAAGAGCAAAAAGAATCACTCCGCACGACCAAACGTCCGACTCTGCTCCGTGGTACTGCAGTCCGCTCACAATCTCCGGAGCGGCATAATGCGGCGACCCGCACGACGTCTCCAACAGCCGGTCGCTCGACTCCAGAGCGGCCATTCCAAAGTCCGCGATCTTGATGTTGTATTGCTTGTCCAGCAGCAGATTCTCCGGCTTGAGGTCGCGGTGGCAGATCCCGAGACTGTGGCAGTACGAAGCCCCGAGAACAATCTGCTTGAAAAACACCACGGCGGTTTCCTCCGGCAACGGCCCGCTCTCCACGAGCAGATCAAACAGCTCGCCGCCCTCGACGTACTCCAGAACAAGATAAAGGGCCTTGTCGGTCTCCCAAACGTCGTACAACCGCAGAACATTCTTGTGGTTCAGCAGCTTCATGATGATGATTTCCCGCTCAATTCCGTAGCTCAGACCCGCAGTGTCCTGGCCCTTGCTGGCAGCGTCGCTGGACGCGCTGCTGGCGCCCTCGGAGTTCAAAACAGACTTGGAAACCACCTTGACCGCGGCCTTCTGGCCCGTGTGAACGTTGGACGCGAGCAAAACACGGCCCGTGGCGCCCTTTCCGAGCGTCTTTCCGAGCCTCCACGGCCCAATCTTCACTGGGTTGCGTGGCGGCGTCGTGCGCGTGCCGTTGGAGATCCCAAGGCCCAGCGCCGACGACGACACGAACGACGAGGCGTACGAGTTCTGTCGTGTATGGCTCATCTTTGACACTGTTAGTATGAATTTGACCGGCAAAATGGCTCCAACAAACGTACTTGCAATGCTTGATGTGTCTATAAACGAGTGTAAAGGTTGGAAACCAAAAGAAGTTGCACGTAGAAAGAAACAGACAAACCACAAAAGAGAAAACTCAACCTTGAAAAAAGATAGCTCATAAAAAAAATACATACATACAAACGCGAAAATTTCCAAAAAGTTGCGATCTTCGGGGTTAATAACACTTCCCAATAAGGAGACCCCTTTGGAAAGCCCTGTTGGACTGGTGAACTGCCACTGTGTGCTGGCTTTGGCTGCGGTTGTCCACGAGCCCCCTGCAGCAAATGCCCGCGCCGCCCGCGCCGCCCGCCCTGCCTACGCGTCACCCCCCGGGAAGGGGCCAAAGGGGGAGAGAATAAGCCCTATTTTTCACGACGCGTCGCAATATTTCAGACCGTGTTTCGTGTCGGTCTAGATTGGTAAACACGGGTTCCGGGGCAACCACGGCGTCTGGGACGCGGCATCGACGCCGAAAACACGTTAGCACGGGCGTTTTGAGACCAATTAGTCGGGGACCGTTCACACCTCGCAGATTCACCCGGAAACATCCGTACACCACCAAAAAGACACCCCTCCCACCAAAACATCCCTACACCGTCCACCTCTCGGACCCTGCACTACAACAACAACTGCTCTTGGCTGCACCGTTCGACTGGATAAAATTACAAAACTATAGAAGCGACTGGACACGGGCGGGGGAGATTGCCACAGACTGCGTATCGATGTCCAACGAGTCCGTAAAGCCCCGCAACACCGACACACGTCCCCAATTGCCCGGTCCCTTAACAACCACCAACCTGCTCTCTGTGGGCCTCAATCACGTCGCTCTCCTCCATGTCTAGGTCGTCCGGAGTGTCCTCTGGGTTGACGCGGTGTCCGTCAAACAAGAACCGCAGACTGCTGGAGTCCTTGCCCTGTCTCTTGCAGAACGCGTCCATTAATCTTTTGAGCGGAGTGGACCGTTTAATCTTGAAAAACACCTCCGAAGTTCCGTCCGAAACCTTGAGGTTGATGTGGGTTTCGCTCTTGGTCTCTGGCTTTGGCGAGGTTTCGTCAGACATGGCTGTTTTCAATCGTACTGCTACCACCAAAACATAAAACACTGGAGAAAATTCACTTTTATTTCCGCACAAAAAAAAAACTGGTGGCAAAACAGGAGATTCCCTTCTGCTTACGTAATTGCTACAAGAAGGTACCAAAAAAAAAAAAAAGTCACCGAGTGATTGATTCAGACGGGAAGACCAGTGTCGTCTCTGTGGTCCTCCAGGACCTGGCAGTCGTCGTCGAAGCTTGTGAGGTCGCAGTCGCAGTCGTAAACAGACCGGAAAAACTGCAGATAAATCAGTGTCGAGACGACGAGCCCGAGAATGGTGCCCGCACTTATATCTATGTAGTCGTGTCTGTAGTCCTGGGACCTGCTGATTGAGATGTGGAAGCTGCACAGGATTGGCGGGATTGCGAGCAGCTTGGAGATGCGGAAGCGGGCGACGTCGGCGACGGGCGAGCCTGTTGATTTTGATCCGGCGTAGATCTTGAACTGGCCGGCGATCCACAGGTTCAGGAAGTTGTAGCCACACCAGGCGAACGACGAATGGCCTGAGGGACACGACTTGAACCCGTCCATGAACAGAAGGTCTCCGAGCGGCTTTGTGCAGACGTCCGGGGCGTAGTTTCCGATTGTAGAGAGTCCTTCAGGGGCTCCACAGCGGGCAAGGAAGTCTGGTCTGAGTTTTCCGATGCGGAGTTTGAGGAATTCGGTCAGAAACCCATTGATTGAGAGGGCCATCAGGAACGCAACGGTGGTAATGTTTGCTAGATGGAGGATTCGGCACCGCTGGGACGGCGGCACACCGACGTATCTTATGAGGATGACGGCCAACATGAGGGTGTAGGGGAGCACCACGGAGAAGATTCCGAGTTTTGTGTTTGTGAATTGCTCGTGATGTTGAAACGGGTAATCAATTGCGGCGTTTCCCAGCGAAAACATGCGTTGGAACGGCTGGATGTGGGTCTCCATGTAGGCGGACACAGAGAGTATGAGGATCGGGAAGATCCACAGCGGTGCGTATTTGCGCACATAGCGCTGGTATTTGATGAGTTTAAGAGGCGGCATTTTGCGGGGTGTTGGGGGATTGAGGGGAAGAAACGGATGTTTCCTTTTGGATTGATCAGAAATATGTCAAGTTAAAGGTGAAAATAACATAAAATTTGGAGAGCCGCGAATTTAAAAAAAAAAAAAAAAATTATTTTTCAAGAGCTTTGAAAAATGCTTCAAACAGTGGAGAAGGACGGCAAGAATACCCCATAAAAACACACCGGAACGGCCGGAAATGCCACGAATCTGTGTTTTTCCGGCTTCTCGAGCAGTTTTAGATGTCCTGAGACCTCGATTTCTGAGCACAACGGGCAACAACACTGCGGATCCCGCACGGGCACGAGAGTTTCTCAGCTCGTTCAAGGCCGATCCGGGTCTTTTGAGACACTTTGAGATCAGCTACGCACGCTCGTCGGGTCCCGGAGGCCAGCACGTGAACACGACGGACTCCAAGGCTGTTCTGCGGCTTGGAAGTCAGAATTGGTACCGTTCTCGCGGGACGTGGATCGATCCGACGGTGTTTGACGAGATCATGCGCAACTATCGCGACCCAAAAACACCCTCGGACAAGAGGTTCAGATACTTCACGGCGGCCGGCGACGTGCTGGTGATGAGCGACCGCACTCGGCACCGCGACGGCAACGTGATGGACTGTCTGGAGAAGTTTGTGGGTGCCGTTAAGCGGTGCGGCGAGCCGAAACACGAGGTTGACGAGCAGACCAAACAGCGATGGGCAGAACTGCACAAGGACGAGAACGAGACGCGATTGGCCAGGAAAAAGGGCCGCAAAGAGCGCAAACAATTGCGCCGAAAGGTCAACCTGGACGACTACTAGACGCGGCAAACGTCTCTTTTCATAGAAGTAAATGTACCAAAATCACACTATAAAGCAGAGAATCGTTTCGTCATGACACGGAATTGAGTAGGTTGGACATAGACTCGCTCAGCAGATGAGCTGACCATGACCAACACTCGGTACACCGGCAACTTCCGCAGCTTTTCGCAGCTATTTGACTGCTCTCCACAGCTCCTGCAGTCCCATGACACTTGTCACGACTCCTGCGGCTCCCACAACACCCTCGTCCACAGAAATCCACCGCAGGCCGCTCAGCGCGATCAGCGAGTCCAGCACGTTCTTCACAAGGTCGCGCTTGGTCTTGAGCAGCTCGATGTTCTCGGCATCCAGAGCACCCTTCTGCTTGTCGAGGTTCACCTTCTCGTCGAGCGGGTCCTTGCCCTCGTCGGAGGCCACCTCCTTGAGTAGAGCCTGTTTCTTCTGGGATGAAATGCGCCATTGTCGAACGTCCTTGAGGATTCCGCCCGACAGAGCGACAAACCAGAACAGATAACAGATCTGGTCGATCTTGGTGACGATTTTGCCGTGTTTGTTGCGCAGAATTCCCAGCAACTTGAGCCATTGGACCGAGTCGAACGTGAAGTACAGCGAGTAGCCGGCCTGCCGAATCGACTCAAACAGCCGTAGATATCCGTCCGAAAGCTGGTCGTCAACCGTAATAGACAGTGTTTTCAGATGGTTCAGTGGCTTGAGAGCACGCAATGGCTTTCTGCTCAGCGTCAGGAGTGCCTGCACCCGTTTTGTGAGCTGGTAGGTGGTGATGCTGTAGCCGCGTCTTAGAAAGTAGAACGACACCAGTCTTGCAACATATTGCAACGTCCGCAACAACTTCTCCCGTCCGCTGTTGGTTTCCAGAAACTGGATCAGCTTCGTCAGCGTGGGATGGTATGTTATCGAGTCGTAGACCATGTTGGCGTTGTTGTAGCAAGTGTCAATTGATAAAGAGATAAATGAAAAAAAAAAAGTTGCTGGATTTTTCGCTTATTTTATGTTTTATAGTTGCGGGGTGGGAAAACATGATTTTTTGTCTTTCAACATGCGCTGCCAGACGCGTTCTGCGGAATGTGCGCCAGAAACGGCACCGCAGAGACCCGTGGCCACACACTTTCCCCCTGGAACGCACAATCTGGCCCCGTGGAACGTCCATTTGGTCCCGGCTGCTCTCCGCAAAATAGCCTATTTCTTCCCCACAGCCAGCGGGGTCGGCTCTCGCGGTCGGTTCCCACGGCCGTTCTGGGAGACGGGAAAAGGAATGAGACCGGAGAGACGTGCGTGGTTGACGGCGATGACCAGGGAATGCGCCAACGGAGTCCGGAGCAGGAATGCGGAGCTGGTGTTCGGGCCGTGGTCATGTGACACACGATCACGTGACAGCTTACCGAAAAAGAACAGACTTGGAGGAGAGACGTCGTCAGCTACAGTGTGTTGTTCTATTGGTGTCTGATGAAGTGGACGAGACCCCAAAGTAGAAATGAGTATAGCCATTGAAAGTCGTATGGAAACTACCCAGTTGGCCGGGTCTGTATTTCCGGTGCACGGGTGTGGTACTTTTTCTGTGTTTGTGCGGTTTTTCACCAAAAAAAACAAAATAAAAATCGTACTAGCTAGCCATTTTCATTATCGCAAGTTCCCCCGGACTTTTCGACAAATACCAGCAAAATGCAATCGTCGATGCCAGAAGTTTCGGCTCCCGACACTGCCACGATCCCGTTCTCACAATATCCGCTGGTGAGCATCACATATTGTGTGCGTTGCAAATGGATGCTGCGGGCCACATGGTACCAGCAGGAGTTGTTGCAGACATTTGCCTCCAAACCTATCGATACAGACGAAACACGCACCACCATAGGCTCCGTGATACTCACTCCGTCGCTTGTTTCGGGCACGTTCAAAGTGGCAGTGAAAAAATCGGAGTCTGAAGACTGGAATCAGGTCTGGGACCGCGGTGAGGACGGCGGGTTCCCTGATTCCAAGGTGTTGAAACAAAGAATCCGCGACTATCTGTATCCGGAGCTCAAATTGAGTCATGTGGACAAGCCCAACCGGAACGGGGGGCTTTTAGCGGGTCAGAAGACGGGCCATTCCGCGGGATGTGGATCGGGAAAAACTCTGACAGAGGAGTGTTTGGAGTGCGCAAGAACGTGGGAAGGCTGATCGAAGCTCGTTAATAGTAGCCAAACCACTCCAAAAACCGATACACCGCTCGATCAAGCGGATTGAATCCATCAAAATAGCTCAGTGGAAGCCTTCTGTAACCGCTGGGAGCGAGCTCGTCGTATTCTCCATCGGTTTTGCTTGGAAGATCTGCCAAAAGCCCCAGTATATACGACGAAAATACAAGGACAATGACCAATGTGACCAATTTTGCCGCGTTTTTGCGCCATCTCTGTATCTTTTTCGATCTTTCCAGCTTGGCTTTGAACGTCATGAGTATCTCGTCCTGTTTTTTCACTGCTCGCAACAGTTTTTCGTGGTTAATACCGCCCGAACTCACTCCAATCTGTTTCTCATAGGTCTCAACCAATCGCTCGTAGCTATCCACCAATCGTCTGTTCACCTCTGCCTCGAGCGTCCCACTCGGCTCTCGTCCCCTCAGAGTGCCCTTTAACGCGCTAATCCGCTCGAAAAGTCTCGATCTTTGCTCCTCAACCGACAATCTACCGAGAGCAGCCATGCTAGCCGTGCTGTTTCGCATGCTCCGGGTCGTTTTCGTCAGATCTATCGACATCGTGGCCCCGTCATACCCGTCCTGAAGCAGACCTGTCAGCTCCACTTCAAAAAGCATCCGAAAAAGAACAAGAAACTCCGACTTGCTCAACATGCGACCCGGATGCTCCAGGATCGTGTCGATCCAGAACGACTTGTAGTCGGGCGGAAGAATGGTTTTGCCGTGTAATTTCTCGATCTCCTCCAGAAGAGCAACAGTCTGGGTGATGGGAACTTTGACGCTCGAGCCATTGACACGCGTCCAGGCCTGATCCACAATTCTGTTACCCAGAGACATTGTAGTTTTGCTTGTCTCGTATCAGAAACCTGCTATCTTATCAGAGGTGAAAAAAAAAATATTTACGCGTCTGAAAAAATATTTCTGCAAAACGTGAACTTTTTTTATACGCGTATCCTATCTATCGTCATACAAACTCATCAAACCCCATGGATCTTCAATATTTGCTTGTAGTCTATCATCGCATCCAGACTCACAAGCTCGCTCGTCACCTCCCAATTGTCAATATCCTCCACCTCCTTCATCAAAACGTCTTTTCCCCGGGCAATCACCACATACGGCTCCTTGAAATAGGTCTGCGCGCTTTCGTCGTTGATCATCACCTTGACCGCATAGATTCGGCCACGAATGCAGCCCTGACTCACAGTTCCCAGAACAATCTGTTTCCCCAGACCACCCAGCTCCTGTAATCGCGCATTTGACAGCTGGTTCTTGCCTATCAGGACCCCCTCGGCCTCGAAAATCAGCCCGTCCCGCTCCTCGGGGGGAATAAACTCGTCGGTAACGACCTGCGTCAAAAGACGACGTCGCGATTCCGCCGTCAACATGTAATACGACCAGAAAATGCTCCGACGAAGCTCTAGCTCGGGTGACTGACCAACAGCATTGCTGTTCCTCACGAGATCCTGAACAATCTTGACTTCAACCTCTGGCTGTAGAAACGAGCTCTGGAAAGCCGTCTCCACACAAAAAAAATCCACCGCACGCGTCGCCGACGCGTCGATTTTCGCCTGTTGCGTCTGCACCGAACGAAGCTCGACCGCGTCACTCGTGTAAACTGTAATCTCCTGCAATTGCGGGTTGTCACGAACTGCGCGACCAACCAACGTCTCCAGTCTACCCGGATCCTCATCCAGAACAATATCGTCAAATTGTAGTCCACGACACCCACAGATGTGCTCGATGATGTCTCCAAACCCATCTGCAGGACGCGGACTCGTGAGTACCGTGGCGGTCTCCGGGTCCTCCATCGAAAGATGCACCAGTTGAACCAACGACTCGTTCCAGAACTCGCTCCATGCCAGCGGCTTCTCCACCTTGTATGTTTTACCTGTGTTGAGCAGAACCTGGACGTTGGAGAACCAGCCCAGACGGCTCGTTAGAAGCTCCACCGAATCCTGGTTGAAAAGCAAATTGTTGGGAATGGGCGACTTGAACAGCGAGTTGTCGAACCGGAACACATCCAGTCGTTTGTAGGTTGTCCCCATGGTTGTGTGTGCCTTTTGTTTCTCTTGCACGGTTTCATCACCCAGAGCGAAGGAAAAAATCTCTGCACCGCTTGAAATTTTTCAAGGGAAAAAAAAAAAAATTCCATCCGTCTCCAAAAATTTTTTTTTCAACTATATAAATGGACGAGTTTACCCTCGTGGAATTTCTCTTCTCTTCTCTGTCAGACACTTTTTTCGGTAGACAAACCAAACAAAGCACCGCGCTAAGGTATGTGTTCCACACGGTACACTAACATGATGATTTGAATAACATGCATAGTTCAACTGATTACTATTGATGATAAAAATCCAATTTTAGTCTTTCACCCCTATCTGACTCTAGTGTACCGACATCAACTACAACTCTTTCGGAATTTTACTAACTCATTTCTCCAGTTCAACCTATATATCGCCTACATAGGCTTCAATGCATACATTCGAATAGGATAAAGCTCCTTGGGAACCCCCTTTTGTAGATCTGTAGCGATAAGTTTCCAGCCAGCCTCTTTAAAGAGTCGTCTGAAGTTCTTGTCTGACCGAGTTTTGCTCGAGTCTTCTGGGTCGTAGATGTCTTCGTCCGAGTTTGTGTTGTTCTCCTTGACCACCAGAAGCCCATTTTCCTGTAAAGCTTCCTTGCACCGGTCCAACCAAACCAAAAACGCCTCGTCAGGCAGATGTCCACAGCACCATTGACACCACAGCAAGTAGTACTTACCCGGCTCTGATGGGACCCAATCCTGCATTGGGATGTCATAGATTTCGCCGATTTGACCCTTTTCCATCAACGGAGCGAGTTCCACGCGCATCTGGCGAACAAACGGCTCCACAGGTTCGAGAAGATCCACTTTATCGCACACTTTGTGAAGAAAATCTCTGGTGACCCTGCCGATTCCGGCTCCAAAATCGAGTCCATATTTGATTTTTCCTGGCTCGCAAGAGAACCGCGTCTTGAGTTTGCGCAGGAATGTCGACGACCCAACAACGTCTGCTTTTGGAACGCTGGTGGACTCGCCAAAGCCGCCCAAAACCCCGTCAACCGAGGGCTCCACCGAGGTCCAATAGTTGATTGCGTCCGTATAATTGATCTGTGCGTCGATATCGCCGGCCGTTGGTCCCGCGGAAACCGTGGCTGTTTGGTCAACGGTGTGTGGTTCGTCCGTGTTGGTTTGCGTTGCGGTTTTGCCTCCCATTTGTGTCGTTTCGCCTCGTGCCAGACTGACAGAACCTGGTGGTGAGGCTAAAAACCCAAAAAAAAAAAAAAAACCGCACTGCCTGAAAAATGCACCTGTTTTCTGTGTGTGTAATTTTTTTTTTTTACCCAGCGCACCGCCACATGCACCGCCCCCAACCTCGCGGACCCGTGTGGCTGGTGGACAACCTCGAGATTTTTCGTACAACATTGTCCACAAAAAAGTCGAGCGAGGCAAACTGGACAAGATAAAGCGACAACATTGCTTCTTTTTTGCTAACCGATTCAGACCGTTGAATCCTGTATCAAAACACATCCGTTGCTGAGATGAGTGGCAGTAAGTGTCGGCTTTATTCACCGCCCTGGGTTTCGTTCCCGTACTAACTCTACAAGTTCGTTTATTGGACCTGGCTAAACCGCTGGTGTCGTTGTTGCCAGAGGTCGAACTTCCGTACCAGAAGGTCGAGTTCGACGAGAAAGTCGTCTACACGATGGTTTCCGCGGGAGTGTATCTTCTGGCGGGTCTTCCGCTCGGCGAGGTTGCCAAACGCGGAGTTGCCGATCCGTTCGGCTGGCTGAGAGTTCCATTTGCCTCGCAGGCCGGAACCGCCCTTGAGTTCGGTGTTCTTCCTGTTGTCACTGCGGGATTTCTGTGGCAGATTCTCGCGGGACTCAAGGTGATCAAGGTGAACTTTGAGTCGAGAGCCGACAGAGAGCTTTTCCAGTCGTGGCAAAAGATCACAGCCGTTGTTCTCGGCCTGGTGTACTCGCTTTTGCTGGCCTTTTCGGGCTATTTCGACCCGGTCGACGCCTTCGCGCTCGAGACCGTTCCTACCGTGTGGAGCAAGCTCACCATTGTTGCCCAGATCACCGTCATGTCTCTGATCACCGCTCTGCTCGTCGAGATCCTCGACAAGGGCTACGGATTCGGCCCGGGAATTCTCGGTCTGATTGCCGTTTCCGCTGCAACCAACTTTGCCACCTCGTTCGTCGGCCTCACAACCGTCGCCACGTCCCGGGGCTCCGAGTCGCACGGCGCCCTCGTCCAACTTATCAGAAACATCAGAAACAAACCGTTTGGACTTGCCATCTACGACTCCTTCACCAGAGATAACCTCTCGAATCTGACCCAGATCTACCTGGCTCTTGCTGCGCTCGGTCTCGGAGCCTGGCTCGGAAACTTCAGAGTCGAGGTTCCGATCAAGTCGGCTAAGGTCAGATCCATGGCCTCTGTTTACCCAATCAAACTGCTCTATTGCGGTGCTTTGCCATTGCTGTTCACATACGCAGTGCTCTACAACCTCAACATCTTCGGCTTCGCGGTCGCAAACATCTTCAAGACCTCTCCATACGTGTCTTACCTCGGAAAATGGACTCTGGACGACTTCACCTTGTCATCCTACAACCTGAGCTCGGGACTGCTCTACTTCATCTCTGCGTCCCCAGACTCGTCCAACACGTTGTTCTGGATCGTCAGACCGCTCACGTTCTCCCTGTTTGTCACGCTCGTGTCCACCCTGTTCGCTAAGAACTGGTCCGGCATCTCGGGCTCCTCTGGTAGGGATCTGGCCAAACAGTTCAAGGAACAGGACATCTCGCTCATTGGACACAGAGACACTGCTGTGTCCAGAGAGCTCAACAAAATCATCCCATTGGCTGCAACCACCGGTGCTTTTGTCACCTCGCTGATTGTTTCCGGTCTGGAGTCGTTCGGCTACGCCAACGGACTTGCCGCAGGAGTTCTTGTGGGAATTCTTAGTGCCATGACCGTCTTGGAGACAATCATGACCGAGTTCCAGCAGAACGGCGGCGCCAACTCCCAGTTTGGCCAGGTTTTCGGGGGTCAAAGATAGACTCAGAAGAGCTAGCTACCCTGCAAAAAAAATACAACCAGTCTGACCGAAATGGGTCGACGAGTCTCTGTTAATAACATGAGTTTATCTGATACAGTCTAAGTACGTTAATTCAATTACAAAAGTGCTCTAGGCCTAGTTGGGAGTGAGTAGTTGTTTCGTTTATTTATAGGAAAAAGACAGATACAAACCTGTGTTCGCTTACCTAAGCAATGAGTCAGCCGCTCCGCTCCGCCCCTCAAAAAATTTCTGGGGGCGAAAACACAAAGGACAAGTTAGTATCTCTGTTCCCAGGAGTTCTGTTCTTTGTCTAGCAATTACACGCCAACAACATGGAAAAGCTGCCGTTCAGAAAACACACGCGGCCAAGTGCAAAGCCATTGCTTGTCAAGAATTCTCCCGACCAGGAGATTGCAAAATCCAATTATGTTGCCGTGAGCCCCCAGGACTTTGAGAACAACACGTACGTGATTTGCGACAACAAGTTCGTTTTCACGTGCACTGCGACCACCAAAATGATGCCCGGGTCGATTGGTTTGAGTGGTAACCAGAGATTCTGGGGTACCTGGTCCACGGATCAGACAATTTCTGTTGCTCCGTTTGACCTGTTCTCTTCTAATGGCAAGAAAGGCGCATATTTGGGCACGCTCAACGTGGAAATCAACTTCTGGAACAAGAATAGAGCAAATAAGTTACAGTATGATCCGGACGAGATGGCCGAAGTTTTTGTGCAGAAGTTTGACACTCAGATCCTCCAGCCTACTCAGGTTTTGCTCTTTGAATTCAAAGGAAACTACTTCGAAGTCAAAATTATGTCCACTCAAGTGATAGATTTGGGCGAGGTGAATCTGCACGAGATTCCAACGTCTCCGGACATTATGAACAAAGGCATTGTGGTGAAACAGACGAAGGTGAACTTCTTCAAAGGCTCCGACGGATTGGTGAATTTGAAGGCTTCAAGCACAAGACCGAACGCGGACGCCATTATCCGGCCTGATTTCCGGTTCGAGGACATGGGAATCGGTGGTCTGGACAAGGAGTTCACGTCCATCTTCAGAAGAGCGTTTGCGTCGAGAATTTTCCCGCCTGGCCTGATTGAGAAGCTGGGAATTCAACACGTCAAGGGTATGTTGTTGTACGGTCCGCCGGGAACGGGTAAGACGTTGATTGCGAGACAGATTGGTAAGATGCTGAATGCAAGGGAGCCAAAGATTGTGAATGGACCTGAAATTCTGTCCAAGTATGTTGGTTCTTCTGAGGAGAACATCAGAAACCTGTTCAAGGATGCCGAACTAGAATACAAACAGAAAGGAGACGCTTCGTCGTTGCATATCATCATTTTCGATGAGCTGGACTCTGTTTTCAAGCAGAGAGGCTCGCGCGGTGACGGTACTGGAGTTGCCGACAACGTTGTCAACCAGTTACTGGCCAAGATGGACGGTGTTGACCAGCTGAACAACATTCTTGTGATTGGTATGACGAACAGAAAGGATTTGATCGACGGTGCTTTGTTGAGACCGGGTAGATTCGAGGTTCAGGTGGAGATCCATCTTCCAGACGAGGAAGGAAGACAGCAGATTCTGGAGATCAAGACCAAGAAGATGAAGGAAAACGGGTCGTTAGGAAAAGATGTCGATCTCAAGAGACTTGCTGAGCTGACCAAGAACTTTTCTGGTGCCGAGCTCGAGGGTCTGATCAAGTCTGCAACCTCGTTTGCTCTGAATCAACACATCAAAGTGGGAACAGTCGGCGAAATCACCGGAGATCTCTCCAACACGGTTCTTGACATGAACTGTTTCTTGAGCGCCTTGGAGGAGGTGAAGCCTGCGTTTGGTGTCCACGAGGAGGATCTTCACGACTGTGTCAAGGGCGGAATTCTCAAATATTCGCCCAAGATAGACAACATTATCCACAGAGTGGAAAGAGCTCTGATCCAGACACAAAGCTCGGAGAAGTTCAATTTCTCTTCTCTGTTGATGCACGGTCCGGCAGGATCGGGAAAGACGGCTCTTGCGTCGTATTTGGGATTGAAATCCAAGTTCCCATTTATCAGAATCATCACCGCTGACGAGATGATTGGAATGTCCGAGTCTGCAAAGGTCCAGTTCATCGACAACACGTTCCGTGACGCTTACAAGTCGCCGCTGAACATCCTGATTGTCGACGACATCGAGGCTCTGATCGACTACGTTCCTATTGGTCCGAGATTCTCGTCGGTGGTTCTGAGAGCGTTGATGTCGAGACTGAAGAAGTCGCCTCCAGAGGGCCACAGACTGACGGTTCTGGCCACGACGTCGAACTACGATGTTCTCAAGTATCTGGACATGCTGAACTGTTTCAACGACGAGATCCCGATCAACAACCTCACGACTCTGACGGAACTGGCCAAGGTGATGGAGCTGTCGTCGTTTGGCGAGAGTGCGGCCGACCGCAAACAGGTGTGCGACAAGTTGAAGGGCGTGTTCGGCACGGAGTCGATCAACATTCCAATAAAAAAGGTTCTTTTCAACATCGACACGGCCAAGTTCGGGCTGGACCCACTGGACGAGTTTGTCCAGCTGACGGTGGAGGCAAACGGACATTGAGGGTGGATGGTGTGACTTAAACGAACTAGAAGGCGGGAAACAGTGTCCCGCACACAGATGTGTTGAAAAAATAACAAACAGAATAGCAGATATAAAACAAATAAATGTATGGAGAACTAACGTTGATAATACAAAACAGGTGTTCGAAAGAGGGAATTATACACACAGATGACGATGGAGAGTTATGATGAAAAACCCTTCTATAACAATAAATGAGAATAATGCTATTAAATTAGAGGAAACAGTAGGAATACACGATGGATAAATCAAAAGCTACACTTATTCAGCTGGCTCAGATTGTTTTTGCTCGGTATTCTCCTCGGATTTCTCCTCCCCTTCTTGTTGCTTTTCTTCTTCTTGTTCTTCTTCCTCATCTTCTTCTTCAGCATTGTCATCGCTCTCCTCCTCTTCG
The DNA here is from genome assembly GCA_003709205.3 of Ogataea zsoltii. Taxonomy (NCBI): domain Eukaryota; kingdom Fungi; phylum Ascomycota; class Pichiomycetes; order Pichiales; family Pichiaceae; genus Ogataea; species Ogataea zsoltii. Next base: position 134,074 of record PPKH03000023.1, read on the forward strand.
TGGTCTCCTAGGGCGGCAAAGATGTTCTTGGATGCTTCTCTAGGCTCGTCAGTGGTCGAGCTAGGCGACGAGGCCGCACCAGACGTGTTCCCTGATCCAGCACTTGGAACCGTGGTGAACTGTTGCTGGCTCAACTTCGACGACGAAAGCTTCGACTTCTTGTTGTTGAACGGACCCAGCGATCTCTCGGACGAGTTTCTGACAATTCCAACCTTGGAGATGTCGTTCGACGAGATTTGGTTGCTGTTTCCCCACTTGGAGTTCGATCTGGACGAGTTCGACCTGGACGAGTTCGATCTCGTGTCCAGCTTGTTGCGTCTTCTCATGTGGTCTCTCTCTTCCTGCAGACGCTTGGCCTCTGCCTCCTGGTGGATCTCCGCAATGGTCTTTGGACCAGCGTTCTGCTGGGCGTCTGACCATCTCTTGTTTCTCAGATCGATCAGGTCCATCAGCTTGAACTTGATTCTCGACGAAAGCTTGCAGTTGGCAATGATGTAGTTGATCTTCTCGAAAGCGTAGTCCAGCGGAGCTCTCATGTTGGCGTCCAGCTTGGCACCTGTCGTCGTCAACAGCTGCGTCAACGTCTCCAGTGTGTCTTCGCTCGGGCTCTCCGTGTCGGCCAGCTGGTCGCGCAGACAGTTGATGATAATCTTCTCGGACAACAGATTCAAGTAGTACAGCTCTCCGATGAATCTCACCAGACCCAGTCCTCTTCTCTTCGCAGCAGCAAGCTTGTAGTACTCGTCAGACATCATCTCTGGCTCCAGAGGAGACCCGTCCTCGTTCGTAGGCAGCTTGTCGGACCAGCCCTTCTCGTATTCGGCCTGACATCTCGAAAGAAGCAGCTTCCGAACCAGTCCCGACGAGTAGACCCGTTTGAGCATCTGCTCTGGTCTTGGTTGTGTCGAGTCCTCGATGTCTTCCGACACCTCTGTGCACAACAACAGACAGAATCTGGCGTACATTGACGACCAGTGTGGCTCGTCACAAGCCTTGGCAAACGTCAGTTCAATCACTTGCTTCAACGTCTTACAATCGTCCTCCCACTTGGATTGGTTGGCGATCTGGATCATCTCCGCAGAAATCGAGTCAAACTTCTCCAATGTCAACTTGTTCAGATGCGACTTCACCTTCGAATTCACATCCTCGTCGTCCAGAAGAACCGTCACTCCGTCTGGAGCATACTTCACCTCCTTCTCCTTCTGTCTCTGCGATCTAGGAACCCATCTCGTGGCACTCTTCTCCAGAGGCTTCACCTCCACAGGAGGCTCCGCAGGCTTGTCATTCTCGTCTCTAGAATGGTCTCTTTCGTCGTCGTACTTGCCTCTGTCGCCGCGTGGTCTCTTGGAACCCTGTCTCTGGCTCTTGTCACGCGAGCCCGGTCCAAGCTTCTTCTTCGAGCCACCCTTGGACCCGTTTCTGGACCCGTTGTAGTCGCCTCTCATGGACTGGCCTCTAGGAATCTGGCCCGACGAAGGTCCACCACGGCCAAACTGGCTGCCAGAACGGCCAAATCCACGGTCCTTGTGGTCCTTTTTAGGAAGACCGATGATGTCGATCAGAGACTTGTATTTGTTGTCCCACTCCTCGTCAACGGTGAACTGACAAACCGGCTGGAACTGCAGCAAGAATGGCGGACTGTATCTCTTTCTCGAGGCGTCCTTCAATCTTGGGTCCGGCAGCTCGGCGCCCTCTTTGTATGCGAAAGCGTAAACGTCCTCTATTGGCTTGGCACTCGAGATCTTGCTGAAAAACTCAGTCATGTTGATCGAGTCCTTGGACTCGGTCTCCTCCTCTGCGGCAGATGGCTCTGGAGTGTCTGTGGCGCCGGAAACCGACGACTTTTCAGCAGAAGCCGGTGGAGTCTCGACGGACTCCGCTGGCGACTCGGTCACGGTCTCCTTTGGCTCGACGGGCTCAGCAGAAGGCTCGACAGAGGTCTCAGTGACAGGCTCAGAAACTGGCTCAGAAACCGGCTCAGCGACAGGCTCAGCGACAGGCTCTGCGACAACCTCTGCGACAGGTTCTGCCACAGACTCTGCCACAGACTCTGTTTTTTCGGCCGGTTGCTCAGACTTTTGTTCGGTCTCGACAGCAGAAACAGGAGTCTCTTCAGGAGTCTTTTCGACAGGCTTCTCGACAGGATTTTCTGCAGCTGGCTCAACAGGCTTCTCGGCCTCAACCTTTGTCTCCTTTGTCTCCTTTGGCTCCTTTGGCTCCTCCTTGACCGGCTCCTTAGTCTTCTCAGCCTCCTCCTTGACCTCCTCCTTCTTTGGCTCGGTCTTCTTCTCCTCGACCGCAATGTTCTTCTTCTTGAGCTGGGCAAGGAACTTGGCCTTGAAGTCCTCGTTGGCCTTCTTCACCTCGGGCTTTGGAGCAGCAGGGGCTGCGACAGGAGATGCAGTAGACCGCAGAGGAGACTGCGGAAGAACCACAGGAATCCCCGGCGAAGGAGGTATGGACGGCAACGACGCAGCCACCTGAGGCACAGGCGGAAGCGAAGGGTTCACCTTGGGCACCAGAGGCGTCGTGGACGCAGAAGAAGAGTGCGAAGATGTCTTGGAATGTCCCTTCATGAACACAACAGGCTCCCCGTTTTTGTTCTTGATGCTGAAATTGATGTGCTTGTTAGCCGTGGGAAGAGTCGGAGAGATGGCGATGGCTCCTGGGGGCGGAGTCGGTGCCGGAGCGTAGTACGCGCCACCGGGAACGGCCTGTGGGGCCGGAGTGTAGTAGCTGTACGCGTATCCTGGGGGCGCAGCCGGGTAAGGCTGGGCCATGTAGCCGGACCAGCCCTGCTGCTGGTAGTACTGGGGCTGTGGCTGGTTCGGGTTGTACGAATTGTAGTTGTTGCCGTTGTTTCTGCGACTGTTTTTGTGGTAGTTGTTGGTGTTGTAATGGTGGTGAGGGGTCCCCGTGCTGGAGCCCGAGCCCGGGGTGACAGGCGCACTGGCGGCTGGAGCCGCAGCGCTTGCCGCAGCAGGTGCGCTGGGTGCAGCGCCGGCGGCGGTGTTTGTCTGGTTATTTGACATATTATCAAGGGCGGCACACGGATCTGTGGCTTGATGGATCAATTTTTTGGTGCCACTGGAGACGTGCTTGCGACTGCGATTTCCGCTGTTGCGCGAACTGTGCGGTCTCGAATGCTCCCGCTGTCTGTGGCTGTCTATGATATGCAATGATATCTATAGACTGTACGCACTTTGTAGCTTGCAAAGGGAGATGAATTATATTTGTTCAAGGTTTTACAATCCTTTTTTTTTTTCTACTTAATTTTCCGATTTTTCTTCAAGATGAAAAATTCGCACCGTTACCCGGCCGCGAAAACGCCGTAACGCACGCGCGAACTTGTCGACGCACGCGTCAGAGGCCGGGCGCGGGCCACATTTTTGCGCGGAGCCCGGTGGGCGGCCGGCCGCGCGCGCGCTGGCGCCGGACAGCCCGCACGCTGGAGGCTACCTGACGGGGCCAGCGCAAAAAAAAAAAATACACAACACGCACGTCGTAAAAGCAATCGACGCGTCGATCGACGCAGGGCTTTCTAGAGCCAGTCTTTTTTGCCCGCTGTGTCTCACGGACACCGTGGAGGAGTTGCTGCTAAACGAACCGTCTGACACCGACCCAGCCCAACAGACCCAATGAAAGCGCAGCAAACCCGTAAACAATGGCCAAGTCCTTGTACGACTCGCGTTCTTCGCCTGTTAGTACCCTTGGTTCTGGGCTGCACAGAAACAGCTACTTACGGAAACAATACGACCGCATCTTGTTTTTGGTCTCCTCGCTCTCGTCGCACAACGTGATGTGCTGGTCCAGACAGAACTGGACCGTGCAGAGCTGACACCCGTGTGTGTCAGACTCGGACTCGTCCTCTATGACCTTGAGGTCGACGATTTTGTAGTCGTACTCGCAGTCACACTTACAGAAAGTCTGCAGAGCACATGTTGTGTGTGCTACTAGCAAAGACACAGCGACCCATTGCCATCTCATCGTGTTGTGCCACCACGTTTGTGTGATCTGTCTACAGCTGGTGTTAGGCTGTGCTGAAAAATTAAACATCCTCCAGAGAAAAAACGAACACCCGTGCACCAGAGATGTTGTTTTGCCTTTCAAAAAAAAAATCTTGTTGGAGATATTTGGCGATTTGCCACCAGAGATGTTGATGTTTTATTATCAACGCACCCGTTTCAATTAATTAACTCGACAACCAGAACTTCTTCTACGTGATGGCGACCACCGCATTGTCCCACGAGGCTGGAATTAAGCCTTTTTTCGAGCAGAAAATACAGGATTACGAGATCCAGGTGACCGCAAAGACACAGAACCTCAGAAGACTGGAGGCACAACGAAACGCCCTCAATTCGAAAGTGAGAGCGCTGAAAGATGAACTGAAACTGTTGCAAGAGCCAGGGTCATATGTTGGAGAAGTGGTGAAGGTGATGGGCAAGAAGAAGGTTCTTGTGAAAGTTCATCCTGAGGGCAAATACGTTGTCAATGTTGCCAACGATATTGACATTAAAAAGATCACAACGTCTCTGAGAGTTTGTCTCAGAAGCGACACATACGAATTGCATCAAATTCTGCCAAACAAAGTGGACCCTCTTGTCTCGTTGATGATGGTGGAAAAGGTGCCTGATTCCACCTACGACATGGTGGGAGGACTCGACAAACAGATAAAGGAGATCAAGGAGGTTATTGAATTGCCTGTGAAACATCCAGAATTGTTCGAAAGTTTGGGTATTGCTCAGCCAAAAGGTGTCATCTTGTACGGTCCTCCTGGTACCGGTAAGACCCTGTTGGCAAGAGCTGTGGCACACCACACCGACTGTAAGTTTATCCGTGTTTCCGGTTCGGAACTGGTTCAGAAGTACATTGGTGAAGGATCAAGAATGGTGCGTGAGTTGTTTGTGATGGCCAGAGAACACGCTCCCTCCATCATCTTTATGGACGAGATCGATTCGATCGGATCCTCGAGAGTGGAAAGCTCGTCCGGAGGAGGAGACTCGGAGGTGCAAAGAACAATGTTGGAGTTGCTCAATCAGCTGGACGGATTTGAGTCGTCCAAGGATATCAAGATCATCATGGCCACCAACAGACTCGACATACTGGACCCGGCTCTTTTGAGACCAGGTAGAATAGACAGAAAGATAGAGTTCCCTCCTCCAACGCTGAACGCACGTACGGATATTCTCAAGATCCACTCGAGATCGATGAACTTGACCAGAGGAATTGACCTGATGAAGATTGCCGAGAAGATGGGAGGCTGTTCCGGAGCAGAGATCAAAGGTGTTTGTACCGAGGCCGGTATGTATGCTCTGAGAGAGAGAAGAATTCATGTGACGCAAGAAGATTTCGAGCTCGCTGTCGCCAAGGTTATGAACAGAAATGAGGAAGGTGCCGTTTCTATCGCTAAGTTATTCAAATAGACTTACAAAAGCTCAAGCAAAGCGACAGTTTTTGTATTCCCAAGGAATTTACTTCTACGAACTTACTTGCGGAAGCGCAAAATGATTTGAGTATTGAACCCAGTAACGCTACATTGAAATGTTTGTTTCTATAGATGGGCTCATATCCCCTTAGCTCATCTCGTCTTGTCTAACACCATTGTCTACCAGCCACTCTCTCACCCTGTTGACGGCCCCAAATTCGTCTGAACCCGAGAGTTTCACCTGTTCCACAGCTTTACAGACCCACTCGTAATCGTAGCCTCCCTCCTCGAACACGAGATCGACTATCATCTTCTTTTTGGACGTTGCCTGATCCACACAAAACCAGCTTTTTTGCGGTAGTTGCGGGACGAGTTTTGTTTTTATGTGTGTAATGATTTCACCAATCGATCCAAAACTAACCAAACCGCTTGATTTGCATTGTTCGTTTTTGCACCACACATTTCCACATCCGGCATTTAATTGTAAAATGTATTTTCTTTCCACTCTCGACATCAGCTTCTTGCCATCTGGATCGTTCATTCCTGAGTACAACGGGCCGAAACAGAGATCGCACAATCCAAGACTGTTTTTCGAACTGGTCGTTCTGATGCAGTTGACATTACCACAGATCACCGGTTTGGGCTTACTGATCCGATCCAACTCGTGCAACTTATAATGAGTTTCAAAGTCCCGGAGTCTGACGATTTTGGCACATTTTGGACACTGACTTGTCTTGGACCCACAATCGTACTCGTGTTGCGAAAGACCGAGAATCGACGACTCCGGGGTGGACCTTTCTCTTGGAAGAACAAGATGGCAGAATCGACACTCGTGCAACAATCCGGCACAAACTGTCGCAGAATGAATTGCATGGTCAACCAGCCGAGCGGAAACATTTTCTGAGCATCTTGGACAGGTCTCGTCGGTCGGATCGTGGTAGTATCTTTGATGCAAATCCCGTGTGAATAGATCATCGCCGTAGCTCTCGCAACAATGCCAATGAGACTCGGGAATTGCGCGCAGAAATATCTTGTTGCATCCTTGTTTGCATCGAACGTTGTTTCGGAAACAAAAGTTCTCGTGCATCATCTTGGAAGCTGGCGAGACTCTTGCCCCACAGTTACTGCAAGAATTCTCATCTACCGTCTCAACAACGGTTTCTGCCGGACCCCCACAGGTCAGATCAACCTTTGCGCCTTCTTCGGCAAGAGGGATCAGATAAAGGGACGAAAAATCGCCCTTCTCGATGTTAATCGTTTTCACTCCCGAGTTCAACGTGTGCCAGATGAAAGATTCGGGACCCAAATAACGATTATCGGACACAACAAAGTCCGTGCTCGACTCAATTTGTACCGTCTGAACCTCCGGAAAATCAACTTCTAGCTTCTGACCGGCTTCAACAGTCAAACTCTTTCCAAATGTCATGCTTTTGAACTCGTTCAATCCTTCTTTCTTGGCCAACAAACTTCTCGCCATTGCGTCGTCAAGTGGAACAACGTCCAGGCTAATGTCCGTGTCTATGATGCAGATTGTGGACGCCGGAGCTGTGCTGCTGATCGCCAACTTGTAGATCTTTCTCGCCAGGTCGTCCTTGATGTACAACGTCTCGCCCTCTGTAAGCGTAGTGTAAACGCTATTGAGTTTTGCCTCCAAAAACCATTTCCAATCGGCAATTTCGTCGTAGATCTCGAGCGGTTTGAGCGTGATGTGCTCTCCTTTGGGAATGGTCTGAACCAATTCCACCTTGAGATCGGTGGGTTCTGGACCAACATCAAGTTTCTCTAAAATAAGACCGGGAGTTTCAATCTCGCCCTCATTCGAGCTAAACTCCTTCACACCAACATAGCACGTTCTATCGTCACGCGAAAGCTGGAACAGTAACGGATGCGGCAGAGTGGCGAGATCAAGCGATCGCTGCTGGTTCACCAAAGACTCTAGAATTGTCTGAGGAAGAATCACCCTGTCCGAGTAATATGGCAAATTGTTGTCCTTGTTAGCATTAAGTGAGCATGTCAAACTCTCCGATACAAAAAGGTCCTGGGTCATGATAATGGACAGGAAAATCCGGTGGCAACAAAAGAATAATAATACATTTATTTCTTTGCCTATTTATCTGATCCGTTTTTTATTTTTTATTTTTTATTTTTTTGCCTTCCGCGACTGTGCGCGCCACAGTCGCGATTTTGATAAGGATTTTCTTTTTCTTGGTTCATTCGTCTCTGTAAAGAATAATTTCACTCTGCTTGAAATATCTCCTTGCATCCTCATCAATAAGAACAAGACTTAGGAAAGTTCTGGTCGAAAACTTCTTGTTCACATCGCGGTATGTCGGGGTCAAGTCAAACCCCCCCAGAAATAGTCTGATCGGGATGGTTTCGCCTCTCACTGGAGCCCCATCCATGATCTCAAACTTCACCAGCGTCTCGCTCTCGCTCAATTGATGCGGAGCAGCACCACACGTCTCGCGTCTGATCAGAGACAGCTCCATGTGCTTGATTTTCAGTCGCACAAGCAAAAAATAGATCCTTCCGACAATCACGTCTTTCAAAGAATACCGATTTTTCGAATACTCAAACTCAATATGCAAACAGTCCTCGATTCCAACGTCCATTTTCACCGTAGTAACAGGCGCAGCCGGCTCCGAAACATCCTGTTCCTTCTGCGAGGACTGGTATTGATACACCCACAGCTCCTTTTCTCTGATTACGTCAGCAGACTTTCTGCTGACAGTCACTTTCAAGTAGTAGCGCAGTCTCACGTTGATTCCGCGGTAGCTTTCGTACTGTTTTTCGACGTTTCTGAACTCGAACTGAAACGTTTCCGGGTGTCTGAGCTCTCCGGGACTGGCCAATTCGTGGGCCAGCGACAGAAAGTCGTCGGCCTGCACACCATCGTTGTTTGTTTCTATCGTTCCGAGTAACTGGACTCTGATTCCCGTGTGCTCAACTTTCTTGTTGTCGCGCGTGCGGATGGTGACCTGTCCTTTAACAGTTTCTCCGTCTTTGTACAGAGGCAATTTTTCTTTTCGTCCCTTTGCGCTTTTAATTTCGACTGTTTCCCTGCTGTCTTCTCCGTCCAGCCGCAGCTCGATGTCCAGCGGAGATTTGAAGATAAACGACATTGTCAGAAAAGAAGAATTGCGTTTGTTTTAGCAGGTGTTGTTTGTTCTTTTCTGGAGAAAGCTCACCGCTCAAGAAAATCTTATCACGTATTTATTTTCGCTACAAAATTTCGAGAAGCGAAACACAACAAATTTCTTGTCGCACTGAGTGACGTGAATCAGACCAATCTTGGACGCATTGAATGGGTCTGTTGGTCAAACAAAGATCACAAAATGCCGCCGCCGCCGTCGCCAGACACAAAACCCCCGGATTACCCGGCCTCTTCTTCTCTCTCAATACACCATGTTGCTACATTCTATTCAACATACACCATGTTGTACAAACGAAAGATAGATCTCTAGTAGTGAAAAGCAAAGTCTGTCGTCGCCAAACCATCTTCCGGAGCATGGAAAACCTCCATCAACCCGGAGAATGCGGGAAACAACCGCGTCTTTTCTTCTCGCTTACTGGCCAAGACACTTGAGAATGTCAGACCACACGGTCTTTGGCGACTGAGAAGCGTCAACACCAGACCAGATTCCGGTCTTCTTGTAGTACTCGACAATTGGCTCGGTCTGCTGGTGGTAGGTGACCAATCTCTTCTTCAGAGCCTCAACGTTGTCGTCAGATCTCTGGATCAAAGGCTCGCCGGTGACGTCATCCTTCATGGCCTCCTTTGGAGGGTTGAACAGCTTGTGGTAGGATCTTCCGGAGGCTGGGTGGACCAATCTACCGGTGATTCTGGCAACAAGAAGCTCGTCGTCGATCTTGAGCTCGACAGCCTTTTGCAATGGAGTCTTGTTGGCGTCCAACATTTGGTCCAATTTCTCGGCCTGTGGAATAGTTCTTGGGAAACCGTCCAAAATGAAGCCGTTCTTGCACTCCTCGTTGTTGGCCAATTCGTCCTTGATCATGTTGACCATGATTTCGTCAGAAACAAGTCCTCCTTGGTCCATGATCTTCTTGGCCTCAATACCAAGCGGAGTCTTCTGTTGAACTTGCGATCTCAACATGTCTCCGGTGGCAAGATGGCAGGCACAGTACTTGGCCTTGAGGTTTGGAGCTTGGGTACCTTTTCCAGCGCCCGGAGGACCAATCAAAACCATTCTCAATGCCGCTGGCAGGGTTGGAGCCAATCCGGCCTTAGCCTCCAGGGTCTTGATTCTGGATTCCAGCTTGTCAACAAGTTCTTTGAGTTCTTCGACGCCCATTTTGTAGTTGCTGAAGGAACAGTGTTGTCAAAACGTCCAACAGAATTTTCAACGACACGAATTTATTGTCGAGGAAATTTGATTCGCGGGGACCAGGTTTCCTGAGCGCCGAAATCGACCCTATTCGACGCGGATCGACGCGCACACCGACCAACTGCGACATTTTCCCGCTCAACAACTGCTACATTTCTACCGATTTACCCGTCGTGTCACCTGAGGCTTGCTGTTTATATATGCGATACACACTAATCTAAGGTGCGGCGCCGACAGCCGTTTCGGCCGGACGGCTCCAGCGGCTCCAGCGGCCCCGCTTAGAACTTGACGTCCCAAGAGTCCAACTTCATGGTTCCGTTGGTCTCCAGGTTGATGTGCATCTTGAAAGCGTCACGCAGAATGTGTGGCTCGTGCAGAGTCTTCTTCTTTTCGCAGTAGAACACCGCACGGTCGTAGTAGTCCTGCAATTGATCCCTGTAGTCTGGGTGTGCACACTTCTGGATGATCTGCTGGACTCTCTCCTTTGGCGAGCAGCCACGCAGGTCGGCAAGACCAAAGTCGGTGACAATCACGTCGAGATCGTGCTCGGTTTGGTCGATGTGCGAGGCAAATGGAACCACACACGAGATACCGGTTGGGTCGGTCTTGCTTGGTCTGGCTGCTGGGGTGTGCATGATGGACAGCTTGGCGTTTCTCAGGAAGTCTGCAGAACCACCCAGACCGTTCAACATACGAGAACCGTTCACGTTGGTAGAGTTGGCGTGGGCGTAGATGTCCACCTCAACTGGAGTGTTCATGGCAATGACACCGAGTCTTCTAATGATCTCAGGCGAGTTCGAAACCACCTGGGATCTCAGACAAAGTTTCTGCGAGTACAAGTCCCAGTTGTTGAACAGTCTCTCGAAACCGGCCTTGGACAGTCTGATGGACGTGGCCGTGGCGTAATCCATGGCTCCGGTCTCGAAGAAAGGCAGGAAAGAATCCTGCAAAACCTCGGTCCAGACAGTCAGATTCTTGAACGACGACTCGGCCAATCCATCAATGATGGCGTTGGCAACGTTTCCGATACCGGACTGCAATGGGTGCAGGTTTTCAGGCATTCTGCCGGCCTTCACCTCCTGCTCAAAGAACTCAATCAAGTGCGAGGCAATCTTCTTGGACATCTCGTCGGACGGAGTTGGGTCAGGAACTCTGTCTGGGGTGGTGGACTCGACAATGGCCACGACTCTCGATGGGTCGACTGGAATGGCGGTCAGACCGTTCTTGTGGTCGACACTGGTGTATGGATATGGCTTTCTAAATGGAGGTTGGACAGGCATGTCAATGTCGTGGAGTCCCTCGAACGACGGAGTGGCGGTGTTCACCTCGATGATGATCTTGTCCGAAACGCTCAACATCTCGGGAGAGCCTCCGACGGCAGGACCAGGCACGATCGAACCGTCCTCGGTGATCGCCGTGGCCTCGATAATGGTGTAATCAAGCATGTCGTTCTCCTTGTCGCGCGTGTAGAATCCGTACGTCAGATCCTGCGGAAACATCGACAGATGCTTGTCGAAGAACTGCATTCTGTTCTCGTTGATGGCCTTGGCGATCGGCTTTCCAACCTGGTGGGGAGCTCTCTTGATAATCATGTCGTTGGTGGCCCATTGAGACTCCTCCGGGCCGGCAGAAGCACCCACAAACAGGTTGAAGGCCAGCTTGCCTTGCAAGTTGTTCTTTTCAACGTGGTCCACGAGCGCCTGTGGGACAACCTTAGGGGCTCCCACACCGGTGAATCCGGACCATCCAAGATATTGGCCGTGGGAGAAGAGCGGAATACACTCTTCTGCGGTTCTCAGCTTCTTGAGATAAGGAGCGTATCTGACTCTTTGTTTGAGAATCGAAGACATTTTGTTGGTGAAGAAGATGGGAAGAAAAGAGGGCAAAAGCTGAACGTGAAAATTGTTTTGTGAATCGAGATATATATATTTGTAATGTTGGGATGCGCGTGAGTATCCGGTCGGAGTTTCCGCTCAAGGGGTGTTGGCGCGGGAGACGGCAGAGCGAGCTGGCGCGCGAAAAAACAAGAAAAAAAAAATTAGCTTCTCGTGCCACCGCGTGGAGAAATTTCGCTTGTCGACCCGTCGATCGGGCCGGTCCGCGAGTGGCCACCAAAACATTGTGAGGAGTATGCTGCCCAACGGTAAACACGTTGTGGAGAAAAAGACCCAACAGTTTGCGAGCAAGGCAAGCGTTATCCGTCTGTGTGTGTCCAACATGCACTAATGTCCGCGACAAATAAGCGGCCGCCAGCGGCCGCCAGCGGACGTGCAACCGGAAATAAGCACATCGGACCAGGGGAGACGACGGAAACGGATTCGCCTGCCACCGGGGCCAATGACAACGGCCCGTCTGCAGCTTCGGGGCAGCTCCACATCTCGGGGCCACGCTCGGCATCTCCCCAGACTCACCCCCAGGGTCATCCCCTCCTGCACACCTGACGTTTAGGCCGCGTCCCTTGTCGACCAATCAAATGCCGCGCTTTAGCAACCGGACGCGAAAACCTCCCGCCAACCCGCTAATCAGACCCCCAATGCAGGCCGATCATGACCCTCTTTTCCGGCAGAGGGACCAAAGCGGGGCAGCCGCATCGACCCGCATGGGGGCATGGGGTGCGTTCCGCCCCGTCTCCTCCAGTTACCCCATACTTTTTGCACCTCGGACAGGTGGAAACTGGGTATTACGTAACACATTATTAACATTATCTAGAAAAAGCGAACTGCACCGCAGATTCGAATCTGCAGCTGACACCGGGTCGGCTTATTTTGCAAAATACTCGCTGTACATTGCCTGTTCAAAGCAGTCCTCGACGTAGCCGACCTTAACCGAACAACAGTTGACATTTTTGCCCTCTGCATTGAATATTGTTTCCAGCTTTGCCTTGATTTTGGCCAGCTCTCCGCGATCGTGCGAATCCACCGTTGGAGAGTAGTGGCCGGAGCGCATCACATACAATTGGAGCCGTTTCATACGCAACTTGAGGTCTTTGTCTGTCACTTGGAACACCTTTTCGAGCTCGTTCACGTTGGAGATGCGCCAGCCAACGAGAGTGAGCGATTCCAGGTTGGTGAGGATCGATCTGTTCTCGATCTCGCCGGTCTCTTTGGCCTGGACCTGGAATTTGCGCTTGAGATTGAGCCAGTTCAGCCATGGATAGTAGAAGTTGAATCTGTTTTGTTCGTAATTTTCGTTGAGAACCACGATGCTCAGATGTTTGAGGTTGTGATAGAACCGTGTCTGGAAGAGGAAATGCTCGTCATTTTCGTTGTCGATAAAAGACTTGAACCGCTCGCTCACCACAAACGACGACGACTCGCCGCCGTACAGAAGAGACAACGACGAGGGCGACGCAGATTCCTGTGAATCGCTGTGAATCATCGGGTTTGGCGACGGATAAACAGGTGAAAACACGTCGTTCAGATTGAACGGATGGATCCACTTGCAGTTTACTAGCACCAATTCGTCCAAATTCACCAATTTCCCGTCCTTATTGCGAACATGCAAGTCCGACAGGTCTGGTCTGAACTTGGGATAGAAGTATTGGTCCTTGGACAGCAAAAATCCGTTCAAAGTCAGCTTTCTCACATTGTGGAACCGTTGTAGTTGTGTCAACTCGAACAATGACTCGTCGTTCGCCTCGCTCGAATGGCTCACGAGTTTCAACGTGTTGATTTTCTCGGAAAGATCCACGTCAAACTTGTCCTGGTACTTGAGACACCGAGCTGACGACATCAGCTCGATCGTCAGCTCGTTCAAAACGTCGCAACTCTCCAACAAATTCTTGAGAGAAATGTTCCATTCTCCGTAGTTTGTGGCCTTCTTGTCGTCCATGTCGCTGAAAACACGAACACTGCGCACCAGGTCCTTGCTTTTGAACGTTTCGTTGAACCTTTTGAAGTCGCCCCAGGTCAGTTTCGCCCGCTGGTAGATCAGCGAATGCAGCAGCGCCCGATGCGCACTGGAAACAAGCGATATGTTCAAAAGGTCCTTGCGCGACAATTTGCCCTGCTGGATCACGTTCTCGAGCAGCTCCGCTGGCAGATTCAGAAGCATGTTTGGATACTTGTTGTCTTGTGTTATCTCCGAACCGGACAACTTGCGTTTTTTCAGTGACTTTTGGTCGGAGCACGTGTCACAGACGGACATCATGTGTTTGTTCGAGACAGACATCGCGGTCGGATGCACAGCGTCTCGTCAATAAAAGCAGGTAATAACGAAGGAAGAACACTGAACGGGGTAGTGACACATCGACTGACCTTTTTTTTTTTTAATGATGTTTTTTTTTTTTTTTTTTCGAGCCTCTCGCAAATTTATTTGTTTTGGTTACGTAATCGCTGACCAGCGCGCTCCGCGACCAGCTTCTCTCTAATAGGTGATCATGTCGGCCGCAACCTCGTCGTCGCCGAGCTCGTCGTAATCTGTGCTCGACGACTCTTCGCTGCCGTGTTTCTGGTCGTATTTCTTCCATTTTTTGCGCAGCTCCGCCAATGTCACCTGCGCTGCAGCGGTGTTGAGCTCGGTGGACTTCTCAAAGAACTGTGCCACCAGCTGTCGTTCAGGCTCCCGGACGCTGTTGAGACCCGCGTAATACATCGCGAGCTGAACCAGCAGCGGGTTGTAATTCTTGACTGTTCGTTTGGACCGCAAAAACACCATGAGATCCAGAATCTTGCGCACCAACTCCTGGACCATGGGATGTTTCTTTGGGAACCGGCAAATCATCGACGTGATGATCATGTATGCGGTGAGAACGTACGACTGGTGCGACACATCGTACCACGAGATGTACACGGAGCTTCCGTCCTGCATCTGGAACTTCTCGACGGCGTCGGGCGAGAGTGGTTCGAACTCTGGGGGCACAGGAAGTCCGCTCTCCGGATGCATGAAATGGTCCTTGGGCACTATTCCCGTCTTGGAGATGATTTCAAAGTTCGATTCTTTGCGCAGATCGGCAATGAGGTCATAAATGGCAAATATGGAGATGTCGGGGGCCGATTTCCTGCGGTTTTTGCGGTTTTCCAGCTGGATTTTCCTGTATTTGCGGATGTATTTGATCAATTTTTGCAGAACAACGGCCAGAGAGTTGGTGTAGCCGTACAGAATGTTGAAGCCGTCCTTCCTGCTCAATCCCATGCGCTCCAGATACGTGTCGAGATTGGGCATGTCGTACAGAACCGTGTCGATTTCCTCGTCGCTCTGCAACGTTCCGCCCATCGGAGCAGAAAGTCCGGCCAAAAGCTCGATCGAGATGTACCACGTTCGACAGAACGCAATCACGTGCGCATTTCTTTTGGTGATCCGCAGATTCTCGTTGAACGGGGCATACGTGGCCAGCAGGTCTTTTGCACCGCGCAGATGCGGCCGCCATTTCTGCACCAGCGATGCCGAGTACGACGTGAGCAGCAGGACCGCCAGCAGCATCGGCTCGACGTTGTTGTTCAGCCGACTTTGTTCCGACAGAGTCCGTGAGAGAAACTTGAGACACGTCGACAGATACGAGCAATAGCTCTTCTCATCCCTCGGATCCTTGGTTGTCCGGTACGATTGCAGAGCGCCGCAAGCCAGAACCGCGGCCAGAAGATAGTTGTTGTCAGTTGCGTAGCTGAGTAGGATCTCGCGGGCCGGATTCAGCTCAAGTGTAGGCTGGAACGGCATGATCACCTTGGCGTAGTCGTAGTAGAAGTACTCTAGATACCGTTTGTGGTCTTCATCAAGCTCAAACGAGTCGAACGGAAACGGCTTGATGATAAATTCGGGCAACGAATGGTCCCCCTCGGGCTCGCTGGATGAGTTTGAATGTGTTTTCTTGTATTCTGTCTGCTCGAGAAGCTGGAAAAGAGGAGACAAATTTTTGTCGTCGAAGAAATTTCCTCTTGCCTCGTCGATTTTCGACTCCAACAGCTCATTCAAGCTGTTTGCAAGCGCATTGGCTCCCGCAAGCGCATTGGAGCCCGCCAGATCGTGTTTGACATCCGATGAAGCTCTGGCCGGCGTGGTTTGCAACGTAACGGCCGGTTCGTGATTGGACGACGGCACAGAGATCTCGCTCGTGACGGTTCTGGCGGACGAGAGCGACGAGATGGACGTCGGGGTCGTGTGTTCGGGCTGCGGTTGTATCTGCTGTGGCGGCTGTGATTGCGGTAGAGTCTGTTGTGGTGTTGAAACGATCGAGGCGTTCAAAGGAGACAGTTGTGCGGGAGCGTTTGGTGCATGTATTGGGGGAAGTTGAAGCGGGTTTTCCATGGGAAAAGCTGCAACTTTCACAGCCGGTTGCCCATGAGCGTGTGGGGCCGGCATGTATATTATTGGCGAGCGTGCAGCCTGGTAGGTGTACATTGGTGTTGTGTTTGGTGGCGGGTTTGACTGGGACGAAGCAAACATCATGGGGGTCGCCACCAGTCTTCCAGGCTCGGGAAGAATGAACGATTGTTCCTCTTTGCTGTCATCTTTGGCCCGTGATCTTTTGCGCGGTTTTGGTGGGCCGTAAACACACAGTTTACCGAGTCTTTCGCAATGCCAGCAGATGGGTTTGCTTTCGTCGCACTAGAACTGTGTCAGTGGATGTTGTTTTCAACAATCAAACATTTGAGCTTTACGTACCTTTATTTTGCGTCTCTTGCATTCACAACAGCCGTGTTTGGAGTACTTTTTTTTCTTTGGCTCGCCGTTGCGAGCAACGCTGCCGTTCGATACCACATATACTGGCGGAGAAATATCCATCCGGAAAGACTAAATTCGACACGTTGAAGGTGAAAACAAGCGTCGCAACTGTCTTAAGACCGTGCGTGAGATATGTGCAAGTTTTTGTTCCCCGGTCTTTGCAAACGGCGTTTGTCTGTGTGGGAACGATGAACAAAGCAGTAGGCAAACAAAGGTTAGTTTTATTTATCCAGGGAAAAAATCTGTCGATAACGAAAAAGTCCACATCCTTGCACGCGAAACTGAAAAGCTTATCGGCACAGTGCGAGTGGGTGAGGACCAGCATTTGCAGCAGAAACCCAACGTGTCGAGCACTCCCAGCTACCGAGGCTCCAAGGGAGTGTAGCTGTGTGGTTGGTTGCTGTCAAAAGTCTTATTTCGTTCGCCTTGCCGGTATCCGATAACCTTTCGATGAGGAGGATTGAGAGTCCTGGCGTCGATCGACGCGTCGATTTTGACCTTTTTTTTTTTTGTTCTTGATCTCCATTTTTGTCACATATAACCGACACGAGCGATCCTTTATAACACTCAGATAACTTCAGCATTCTTCTTCCACAACGTGAAAAAAAACCAGCAGTTCACCATGAAATTTCCGCTTGTGAATCCCCCAAACAGAGTGCTCCAGCTGGACGCCAAGTTGCTTGACTCTGAAGTGTTCGGAATCCTCAGCAAACAGCTGACGGAGACGCTAAACAACTCCAAGCTGCCCAAAGTGTTGCAAAAACTGAACTCGAGATTTTCGGAGGAATTGAAGCTTGCTCTTGAACTGCTCGTGTTCAAGTTGACTGTCTGGAACAAGAATTCGAGCTACGGTCTCACGTTGCAGAACTTGGTGATGTACGACGGCGGAGATGCCGATAAACGGACAAAGAACGAGCTTTCAAAGCTCAAGAAGGTGCTTCTTCTAGCCTACCTGGTAGGCAGCCATCTTTACAAGCGGACCGAGTCGTATTTGTACGGACTGGAGGATGATGAGCTCGAGGACGACGAGGACCAGGAAACATATGGGCATGGATCTGCTGACGTAAGCAGCCGCAGAGCGAAATTGTACAAGATTTTGAGATTTTTGAGGGAGCAGCTACCAAAGCTAGGCAAGATATACACGGTTTTCTCGTTTGCCAACCTGCTTCTCTTTCTCATCCAGGGCAAATATCCGAATCTGGTGACACGACTGTTGCGGATCCGGTACAAACCGATGGTCTCTACGAGGGTTTCGTTTGCGTCGAATCCTGAGACCATTTCGTACGAGTTCCAGGACCGACAGTTGGTGTGGAATACGTTGACGGAGTTCATTGTGTTTACGATGCCGATTCTCTCTGTTCCGAAGTTTTCGAAAAGACTGGTGAAGTTTGTGCGGAACGAGAAGCGTGAGGATGGCATTGGGGAGAAAGAGACGGCCATGTACAGGTTTCTTCCCGAAAGATGTTGCGCTATTTGCTACCAAAACACGACGTTGACGGGCGAAAAGGGGTTTAACGACGTTTCTGTGGACGACAATCTTGTGACGAATCCGTACGAGACAAATTGTGGCCACATCTACTGCTATTACTGTCTGGTGAACAAGCTGGAGGAGTACAGGATGTTGGATTCGAAGGACGAGGAGGACAGATTTTGGAGGTGTTTGCGTTGCGGCGAGAGCGTTGAGTTTTGCAAGGTTTACGACGGGAATTGCGAGGAGTATTTGACGGAAAAAGTGGGTGAAATCGACGACGACGACGACGACGACGACGACGACGACGACGAGCAGGATTCGAGTTTTGAAAATGTTAGCGAGGACGGAAATTTTTCAGACGATGCCGAGAGCGAATCCGGAGAAAATGGAAATTCCGGGGAAGAGTCCGAATACGAGGACGAAGGATACGACTACGAGGTTGAGTCGGGGTTGTAGAAAATAATAAGGATATCATATTTCAACTATCGAAATTGTATAACACTCAGGATATCGTAAGTTAGTTTACAAAAAGGGTGTCTGTGTCCCGAAGTTGGGCACCAACACGTAGATGAACGTCTGTCGCAGCCAGCAACAGACAGTAGTAGAAGATCAAATTAACAACGTCCCGCGGGCAGCACCCGGCAGGCGTATTCGAACAGAAGTGTCCATGAGGCGTCCGAACGCGGACCAATGGGCGGTTTCAGAGAGATGCTGACGTAATCAGAACAAGAAGGACATGATCAAGACAGCAGCACCAAGGAGGCCAGAAGAGGCGACCAAGTTGTTGGCAGAGCCCTCGAGAGCCGAGGCCGAGGCGACGGACGAGCCGGCGGCGGCAGCCGAAGTAGACGAGCCGGCCGAGGTGGCGACGGTCGAGAGGGTAGCAGCAGTGGTGGACTCAGACTCAGCAGCGGTGGTGGAGCCGGAACCGGAGCCGGAACCGGAACCAGAACCAGAACCGGTCTCGGAGGTGGTGGTCTCCTCCTCGGCAACAGTAGCGGTGCTAGACTCGCCAGACTCAGAGCCGGCGGCGGCAGTGGCAGTGGACTCACCTGCAGTAGCAGTCTCGGTGACGTAAGCAGTGAGGTAAGAGGTGGAGTCCTCCTCGGAAGAGCCAGAGGAGCCAGAGGAGCCGGTGGCCTCAGCAGTAGCGGTGGCTGCGGTAGCGACGCTGGATTCAGCAGCGGTAGCAGAAGCGGCCTTGGACTCTGGAGTCACCTTAGCGTAGACGGCCGAGGTAACGTAAACGGTGGAGGTGGTGATCTCGTTAGCGGAGGTGACCTCAGAACACTTGTTGTCGGCACACGAGGTGATGGTGTCGGTGACGGTCGAGACGATGTCAGTGACGGTTTCGGTGACGAACAGGGTGGTGACGTCCTGGAGAGCAGCAGTGTCGCACTCGACGGTGGTGGTGTAGGTGACAAGCTCAGTGACGGTAGTCAATGGGCAGTAGGTAGTGTAGACAGTGGTCTCGTCAGTGACAGTGGTAACACCAGTCTCAACAGCGGTCTCAGAGCACTTGTTGTCAGAGCACGAAGTGATGGTGACGGTGGTGGTGGATTGCTCCTCTGGGCAGTAGGTTGTGTAGTCAGTGACGATCTCAGTTGTGTAGTCAACCACCGGAGTGTAGGTGGCCACCGAGGTGAGAGGACAGTAGGTGGTGTAGACGGTGGTCTCGTCGGTGACGACGGTGACACCGGTCTCGACGGCGGTCTCAGAGCACTTGTTGTCGGAACAGGAGGTGATAGTGACGGTGGTGGTGCTGTGGGCGGTCTCGGTGATCTCCGTAGAGACGAGAGCGCCGGAAGAAGCACCGGTGGCACCGGTAGCACCGGAAGTAGCCGAAGAAGCAGCCGAGGTGACAGCAGAAGAAGCAGCGGTGTCGGTTGGGATCACCACGGTAACGGTGTAGGTAGGAACGTCTCTCTTGACGTTACCACCGACAGTGGAGACACCGCACAAGAAAAGACCGGTGTATTCACTCTTTTGTTTGATGACAGGACCTCTGATGTCGAGGTCGACGTATTCGTGCTTTCCTCCGTCGTTGACGACTCTGACGTCAAGAACCTTGGCGTCGGAACCCTCGTCAACGATAGGAATGGCCTGTTGTGGCAGACTTGGGTCTCTGAGGTAACCGTGTTGGTAGCTTGGGTCGAAGTGGAAGCCGTAGAAACCTTCGTTGTTCACGTCGGAGAACCAGTCGAAGCCGTGGAAGTGCATCTCGGATGGAACTCTCAAAGTGAAGAAGAGTTCGTCACCCTTGCAGTGACCGAAACCAGTAGGAACTGGGAGTGGGCCGGTCGACGATGGGGTCGACGAGTTGGAGTAGGCGTTGGCAGCCGACTGGAAGGTGGCCAGAGCCAGAGCAACCAGAGTAGTCTTCATTTTGAATATCTGTGTTTAACGAGTGACAGAGGTTGGTAAGAAAACAGAAAAACCAAGAAACTCAAAGCAAAAAGCGTGATTTCGCAATCCGGGAGCTCGCTAGATATATATACGCGTTGGGTGCCACGCAATTACGACGAAAAAGCTTCGTTGACCCCTGGAGAAAGGCCAATTATTAGCTTATGCGGGACACTGTTTCTCAGATAATAGGATGACCATGCATTTTCGTTCCAACCACGCGTGTTTCTGCACGTTCTGTTTACGTTTCGTTGGAGCTCGATGGTTGCGCCATATTTGCTGTGCGACCGTGTAGCGTGGGCCCCCTTCCTTGCGCCGAGTTTATTTACCTTGTGCGAAATTTTTGGTCCCAGAGACGCGTCGAGCCGCAGACGCGATTTTTAGTCTCGGGCCCCAACAATAGAGATCTGCATGAATTCGGCAGAAAAAGCCCCCGAATTGGGACCTCGATGCCAGATCTCAGATATCACGTTGTGGGTCTGCAGCAGCCCCCTTCGACACAACGTGCCGCTTTCGGCAACACATGCCCCAATTGGGGACCAACCTGCCCCCTAACTAGCTCGCCACGAAACGTTAGCTCCAAGTTTCGGCGACCCCTGTTCCCCTGTACTCCTGTAGCGATCGACGTCTGGGAACGCGCGTTAGCCGAGGAAAACAGCACACCAGCAGTCGCGAGCTGTCGCACACTTGCACTAGAGAACGCGACGCGCTCTTCGGAGATTGCATCCATCGATCCATCGTCCTCAGTCAATTGAAACGAACCATGTTCAGGTCACTCCGTTTGCGCAGAATGTTGGCGCTGAAGGCGCTGTGCATTAGCTCGGCCCTCCTACTTCCCCCAGGAAATGAACCCTGAATAAAATACAAATGCAAGATTCCCGCGAAATTTAACCGTGCTAGAATAAAAAATTTAACCGCGTGCTCCTCCGCAACAGCCTGCACGCTGTGCGGCTCACGTGAGCCGCACAAACCTGCATATCCCAGGCCCCAGGCATGGAGAATGTTGGTTTTCGCTTGCCCTTAGCAGCAAGTGACGTCTACGACAGACAGATTTCACGCATGTTTGAGACGTTACTAGCGAGCGTCAGACGATCCAGAACGCAGCAATCCTTTTCCCTTCCCTCCCCTTACTGCTATCAACCCCTCTCGCATGTTTCTCGGATCCCATTTATTAAGAGTCATTACATCAGCATTCTGCTTCTCTAAAATTCGTCGGAAACTGCATCCGTTTCCGGGAACTCGGCCGTTTCCAATGTCGGCGAAGGTTTCACAACATTCTGGGCACTGGCGCGCTCCACCAAAGTCGCCCAATCGTCTGTTTCCTCTGCGGCGTCGGCCGCCGGATTCTTGATCTCGTCGGCCTCAACACTCATTTCGCGCAATGCAACCGCGGATTCCACCGGAACCGCCACCGATGGCTCTGAAAAGTCCACAATGTCCGCATCCGAGGCCTTCCGTTCTTGGCTGGTACTGCTCAGTTCTGCAGCGCCAAGCTCCTCATCCTTAAAGCCAGTATTTTCATTCTCTCTTTGAGCAATGCTCTTCGGAACACTCTTGGCAATCGAATCGATTGTCCCGCTATTCTCACTCTTCGTCTTGATTGGCCGCCGCACCTCCTTCGCCTCGTATCCCATGTGCACTTTGGTCACGTAATCAAACACCATAACATCCCCGGTATTAAACGTGAAAACTTTACCCTGGTGTTCTTCAAACTCAGAACCACCAATTTTGTCGTAAGCACACCACAGATACGCTCCGCAATTGTACTGTTTGATGTATCCCTGCCGTGGCTCGCGCGGAGTCTCAAAGCTTTCGACCCAATGAAGGGCGTCCGTTGGAATCAAACCATGTTCAATTTTGAGAGGAGACTGGTAATAAGCCAAAAGTCCTTCCTTGGTATCGAATCCGAGAGTCGACTTGTATTCGTCAAAGTCTCGCTCATACGTCTCATGTTTTCTACACGTGACGCTTCCCGAATTGATCCACATGAGACGGTCGTCGTCTGAAGATATGTGGCCAGGATGGGTAGAACAAAGCTCCTGTGACTTGAATTGTTCTCTGTGTTCGGAAGGAGTCAAAGTCCCCACCGCAGCAGCCCAATAATCGTTGAACATGTATCCTTCGTTACCTGAAATAGACTGGCCGAGCCAGAAAAGCTCTTTGTCTCCCCAAACGTTCATGTGAACTGGCTTCACCAGGCTCAGATGGAGCGCGGTGAACAGTCCAGGCCAGAACTTTTTCCTCTGCAAAGCGACAACGCCAGACTCCATGTAGTGTCCGAAACCAAGCGTAAAATAGCGCGTTCCAAGTGTCTTGTATGTGGATCTGGAAATTCCAAAGAAGGACGTGTCGACTTTTTTCGGCAGTAACGACTTCAAAAAGTCAATAAAGTCATCATTCACCTTCATGTTCAGACTTCTGTCCTTGAAGAAAAGAGACTGTGACTGCTTGTATTGCGAGGTCTTGAAGAAATCTTCAGGATTCCGGAAAATGACAACATCGCAGTCCAACAAGAGGATCTCGTCAAACGAGTTGAAAACATACGCCAGTAACTTGTTGTAGAAAGATGGGAATTCGGTTTGGTATGAGTCGGAAATTGAGCGCGAAACGTCCACAAACCATAGCTCTATTGCGGGGAAACTCAGATCCAATGTGTGCTCCAAATTTTTGGTCTTTCTCAACAATTTGTACTCCTTTTCTGGATGATAAACACTGTCTTTTCTTGCCTCCTTGACCAACTCCCACTGTGAGTCCAAGGACAAGTCGCCACGATGGACGATTTGTACAGGCAATTTGTTACCGACAGCTCTCAAAGACCGGATCAACGATAGGGTGTCATTCAGATACTTGTCTGAACTCGAAATAACAATTCCCCTGCCGTTTGCCAGAGTCTTGTAGTGGCTGAAAAAGGGAAAGGATGGCGAGATTCCGTCGTCTTTTGCCGGCTCCATAACCTCCAGTTTATTTCTGCTGATTTGCTCCAAAGTTGGAGCTGATTGTCCCAAACTGAGGAACGATGACATGGACGGAGGACCGAGAACTTGTTCACCAGTCCATCTCACGAAAATAGGTAGCTTCCGACTCAAGTAAGGGAAAACACGACTGTCCACGTCTTCATGACCATTTTGAATCAGTTCTTTGAAACTGGCTATAGACTTTTCATCTTCGGCCAAATAACAATGCGAATAAACGTTCAAGTGTTTGATGTTGTTGATAATCTGTTTCAATTGCTCCTCACTGTACTCGTCCTTATGCGGAACCACGGCCCAATCGCTTTCAATCTCATACAATAGGTCGAAATAAGCCCGACACTTCTCGGCCTGATCTTTTTGAACGAACTCCTCGCCGTATTTCGCAACCAATTGTGCATATATTGGGTTTTCTTGCGGGTCTATCTGCAGTTTTCCTGTGGAAACTTGTCCTTGTGTCGATTGAAGCAAAGGAGTGGTGTTGGAAACTGGCTTTTTGGGCTTTGGTTTCGTCGTTGCGGAGCTTTTAACCACTGTAGATGTTGTAGATTTGGTCGAGGAGTCATCCTCCCATTTGAATTGATCAAAGTCTGTCTCCTTAGTGTCCGTTTGCACATCCCTTCCCCTCAAGCTCTCCAATAATGCGCCCTCTGTGGGTGCTGCTCCCTGCCCAGTGCCCGTTTCTTTGAACTGGGAGTCCAAAAGCTTGGCCAGTGGAACGTTCTGCGACTTCTTTTTGGTTGTGTCCCGTTGAGCACCCCCATCGTATATGAGCTTTTGCGAGCCGTCAAGCTGTTTATCTCCAGAAGAGACACCAGGCTTCCCAACTAGAGGTTTCGAACCTGGATCTGCAACCACAGAGCCGCTAATAGCACCCGTGTCACCGACGGACAGATCAGGAGAGTCCACAGCAACACGAGGTGCCGATGATGTCGCCCCTGTCGGAAGTAACAGATACAGAATCGTAAGCAGCACAAGACATGAGACAAGGTATCTTTTTCTTTTGAAAGATATCGCACTTGTAATCATCATGTAACACGGCACAAAAAGCCCCTTTCACCAGTGATTTCTGGTTTGCTGTGATGGGCTCCTAGCCGTGATTATAAAGCGTCCTCCGAAAATAAATTTGTCTTTTTGTTGTTATTTGAGAGCCCCAAACAAGTAAAAAAATAGATCTATGAAATTTGGCTCGTGATCTGTCTTTTTGGGATTACCCGGATCCCACTTTCTGATACGGTGGTATATTTTTGTTGGTGCACGACCCTGAAGGGTATATAAGGAGCGAAAAATCCACTATTTTTTTTAGTAGTCTTTTTGACTTTCTCCTTTCTTTAAGATCTCTTTGCCTTTTGGCTTAGATCAAGTGTAGTATCTGTTCTTTTCAGTGTAACAACTGGAACTCCCCCGATAACGGGGGAACGTTTATTTGTTACTTTAATGTTATTTTTGGCACCAACTAATGCCCTTCCGTTGGGTTCAAATTTATTTGACTCTCTGGTTGGGATGCTTTTGTGTCGTTGCCCTTACACTGTCTGGCTTCTGACGCTTTGCATGATTTTATGTTGCATGGAGAAAGGATTTTCCGTGGAATGTAAAATCCACCTGATCGAGATTTGACTGGTTTCGTTTGTTAAGAGTACTTTCGTGACCATTCTAGAGCATCTTGTGTTTTTTTTTTACCACGTTTACACCCTCCCTTTTCACCAATTTATGTATAGACTGACTCAAAACAATCCATCACTCTGATTTCGCCAGTAATTCTGGACCAAGTTTGGTACTCTAGTAAGCATATCATTTTGCCTTTGCTAATTTTATCACCGAAGGAAAAAAAAAAATAAAAAAAAAGTTCACGTTTCTGTGCGACGCGAAAATTTTCTACGCGGTGTAGAGATGTGTTTTTGTTTTCAGATCTGACCCAAATACAAGACATGATCTTTTACAAGAAGGCAACATTTTACACTACGCTCTTCCTCACGTCTGGTCCGCCCAAGACGCTTTTTAAACCACGCATCACGTCATCGTACCCTGTATGGTAGAACCCGCATACGTCAGAACATTATGATTACCAACTTGGAGGACCATTTGACGTGGCTCACAAGAACAAAGGGCAATCTCCCACCACCAATCGGGGACATTCCCGTACTTTCGCCACAACAGATGACCGCGTATCAGAACGAAAAGAATAGAAATGGCACAAGTATCGAGAAACCGCGCTCGCTGGTGCCTGCAAACAGCATACCAACTGGAACGGTTATTTCTGCTGCTTCTTCCCTTACGCGAGCGAAACCAACGGGAAGCGCACCTGTTGAAGCTCCAGTGGTCTCTTCCAGAACGACGAGCTTGCGCAGAGCGACTTCCGTAGTGCATAGTCGAACGCAGAATGAGATGGCTGACCGGATGTCGTCGAAAGCGGGGAGTATCCGAGAAAAACAGCAGAGTCCAGTGATTGATCTGACGTCAGACAACGAGCCACGCAAGCGATACACAGAGTCGACCGGCTCGCAAAACGACCGGAAACGGCTGAAAACAAATTCACAGATTGAGGACGACAACGCGTTTTCTTCAGACGATGACGATGAAATTGAGGCAATCTTGGCTAAGAGAAACTCTAGCAACAATCAATCTTTCCCGAAAAGCACGCCGATACAGGACATAGACGTGGAGCCTACTCGGGAGAAACTCTTTTTGCCAGATTTGAAGAGTCTGTCGATGTCCGATCTTCACAAGCTGGTGAACTTACAGTTTGCAATGATCCAGCGGTCAGAGGAGATGACGGATCTGTTGAGAGAGAACGTGATGGTTGACGAATCGACCTCGATATCGGAGGATGATAAGCGTCAAAGACGTGCGGCTCTGGGATCACGGATCCGCAGTGCACAGCAGTCTCTTGACACCGTGAGAGGCGACCTTGTGAACTTCCAGCAAACAAGCCCCAAGAACGGAGATTTGGGAATAGAGGAGATTTCTCCCTTGATGGTGATGCACGCTAGAGAGCCATCGTTCAAAGTTCCCGATGTACCTGCTCCAAGGATTGTCAGGGAGAGCGCTTCTCGCACGTTAGCTCCACCAGATTCGCCGTTCCACGATGAAACGCCGTCTTCAACCCAGAACGACATAGAGGACTCATTCAACTGCGAGTCGGACGAGGAGGCTGACGTCATATCTACTCAGGAGAAGCGCGAACTTGACCAGTTCATTGTGCCCGATCAGGATTCCGGAGCCGACGACTCTTACAAAGAAGAGGACGACGTGACCAACGACATAGACGAAGTCGACGAGATCGATCACAGTGAGATCGAGAACCTGAAAATCTCGTCCGATATTGAAGAAGTAGAGGAAGATGTGGATGATCTGGATATTATCGACACGCGCGAGCCGATAGTGATCAGTTCACAACACTCTGATAACGAATTGGATGAAGACGCAGACGATTCTCGCAACGATTACTTCACTCAATTGAACGAAGAAAGGGAGCTCGATGTGATCGACCTGGACGAGGAAATGGTTTGGGACAGTGAGGCGGAGGACGAAATTTTCAGCAAAAGACAGAAAGAAGGACCAGAAGAGCCACAGCGGCCGATCTCCCAAGATGATGATATCCAAGAGATCACAAACGTCAATCCAGATGCGTACAAAAAGTTCATGGGCAAGTTCGAATGGACTTCCGAAGTCTATGGAGTGTTGAAAAAGACCTTCAAGTTGTCTTCGTTCAGGTCGAATCAGTTGGAAGCAATTAATGCTACACTCTCAGGGGAGGACGTGTTTGTCCTGATGCCAACTGGAGGTGGTAAGTCGCTGTGTTACCAACTGCCTGCTCTTGTGCAATCTGGAAAGACGAAAGGTACCACCATTGTCATTTCGCCGTTGATTTCCCTCATGCAAGATCAGGTTCATCATTTGCTGGAAAATAACATCAAAGCAGCGATGATCAATTCCAAGTCGCCGGCTGCGCAAAGAAAGCAAACATTTGACATGTTCATCAACGGGTTCTTGAACTTGGTTTATCTGTCTCCTGAGATGATCAGTGCGAGCGGCATGGCGAAAGCAGCAATTGCCAAGCTTTATCGCGACGGTCGTCTGGCGAGAGTGGTTGTTGATGAAGCCCATTGCGTTTCTTCTTGGGGGCATGATTTCAGACCCGACTACAAAGCATTGAGTTACTTCAAGGACGAGTATCCCGACATCCCTGTGATGGCTTTGACGGCAACAGCAAACGAACACGTGAGAATGGACATCATTCACAATCTGCGTCTCAAGTCTCCCAAGTTTTTCAAACAGAGTTTCAACAGATCCAATTTGTACTACGAGGTTGTGCCGAAAAAGAGACTCGTCACCGATGAAATCGCTGGGATTATCAAATCCAAGTACAAAGGTATGACGGGAATCGTTTATTGTCATTCGAAGAACTCGTGTGAGCAGACCGCAGCCAGATTATCTGATTTCAATATCAAGTCAGACTTCTACCATGCTGGTATGACTCCGGAAGAACGGCAAAGAGTGCAATTGGGATGGCAACGCAACACGATTCAGGTGATATGTGCGACGATTGCTTTCGGTATGGGGATTGACAAGCCTGACGTTCGATTTGTTTTCCATCTGACTATCCCGAGAAACTTGGAAGGATATTACCAAGAAACTGGAAGAGCTGGAAGAGACGGCAAGCATTCCGATTGCTTGATGTTTTACAGCATGAAAGACGCTCGGACATTGCAGAGTATGATTCAGCGTGATAAAGAGCTGGATCGGATTAACAAAGAGCAACATATCAATAAGCTGAGACAGGTGATTCAGTACTGTGAAAATACTACAGATTGCAGAAGACAGCAGGTTTTGCAATATTTCAACGAAAACTTCAACCGAAAGGACTGCAATATGCAATGTGACAACTGTTTGCATGGGGCCAATGTGGAGGTTGAAATGAGAGACGTCACTTCATACGCAAAAGATATTGTCAATCTCGTGAAGACGGTTCAACGCGAGAATGTGACGGTTATTCAGTGTCAAGACATTTTCAAAGGCTCCAAAAGTGCTAAGATTGTCAATTCTGGTCTCCATTTGAACGAATACCACGGGAGAGGGAAAGAGTTGGCCAAAGTTGAAGTGGAAAGAATTTTTTTCCATCTTTTCAAAGAGGGGATTTTGGAGGAGAAGTCTGTTATGAATGCTGCTGGTTTTGCGTCGAATTACTTGATTCTTGGGCCAAAATCAGGGGATGTCTTGTACAGAAACAAAAAAGTGATGATGTCCTTCACCAAGAGCGGTGGCTCTGCAACTTCTTCTTCGGCTACAGTTCCTCGTGCGTCGTCCGACAAGGAAAATGCGGCTCCAAGATTCACTCCTGCCAGCAAAGTGGCACATATTGAAGATCCACGAATCATCAGGCACATCAACGAATGCTACATGCGGTTGCGGGAACATCGTTCAACATGTTCCACCAACATGAATCACTCGCGAGATTCGACAATGGCTTCGGATACCACTTTGAAAGACATGGCGAACAAGCTTCCTACTACACAGCGCGAGTTTGGCATGTTAGAAGGTTTGGAAAGCAATCAGTTGCAGTACTACAAGAAGTTTGAAAAGATTCTCAAAATCTTCAAAGACCAAAGACAGGCGATTACGAGGCAAACTACGCCAAATGCTTCGATGAATCACGAGCTGGAGATATTTTCGTCGTCGGTTCCGTCACAAGCGTCTGGACACGACAGATCTAGAGTCTTCAACACGTCTACAAGCAGCGAAGGGGCCACGGACAACATTCTAGGCCAACTGTCACAGATGTTTTGTGCCGACACGGTGGATCAAAGTCCTCCAGCGCGTGGAGGAACAACACGAAAGAGGGGTGGTGCCAGAGGTGGGCGCACAAGAGGTTCAAGTCAGCGCGGAGGAAAGTCCAGTTTTTTCAAACGGGGCAGAGGAGGATCAAAGGGTTCGTATGGAGGAGTGAAAAAAGGAGTACGAACGATGAAGTTTTAGTTTCCGTGACGTCGCTGGCACCTTCGAGGGGCACAAAGCAGAAGAAAATGAAACTACTTTGAAGTCGTCTTTGTTCCCAAATAAGACATCAACAGTTAATGACATGAAACATATATGGTGGAGTAAGCTGGCTGTATCTGAGCCCTCGGAGTACGTAGTAAGGCTGAAGATATCAACTTCTTTTCCTCTCTGTCTCGGATCTTCTCTCGAATCTGCACCTCCTGAAAATCGGAAAAAAAAGAAGTCATTTTTTTCTTTTCATAATTGAAATAAATATTTTTTTTTTTTTTTTCAATTACAAAATTATTCGAATAGATTTTTCCCCCAGATAACAACATCCTTCTTCTTCCTTGGCCAACCAACGAAGTAACTTTACAATGTCTGACAAAATCAACGTGCTGGTGGTGGGAAACGGAGGTCGTGAACATGCTCTGATCTGGAAACTGTCGCAATCTCCGTTGGTGAACCACATCTATGCTGCTCCTGGAAATGGAGGAATTGCCCAGATGAAGAACGTCACAAGCGTTGCGATTGGCAGTTCTCCATCTGATTTCCCTGCACTTGTTGAGCTGGCACTTTCGAAGAATGTTGGATTGGTTATTCCGGGTCCGGAACAGCCATTGGTGGACGGAATCACGTCTCACTTCCAACGTGTTGGTATCCCTGTGTTTGGTCCTAGCGAGAAAGCCGCCAAAATGGAGGGATCCAAGACGTTCTCGAAAGATTTCATGAAGAAACATGCAATTCCTACTGCGGAGTACGAGAATTTCACCGATTACGAGGCTGCCAAGGCCTACATTGCCAAGTCCAACCACAACCTTGTGATCAAGGCTTCGGGAATTGCAGCAGGAAAGGGTGTTTTGATTCCAACTACCAAAGAGGAGGCCTATGATGCAATCAAGGAAATCATGGTTGACAGAAATTTCGGCTCTGCTGGAGACGAGGTAGTCATTGAGGAGTTTTTGGAGGGTGATGAGCTCTCGATTCTGTGTATCAGTGATGGATATTCGTTTGTGGATCTTCCTCCCGCACAGGATCACAAGAGAATTGGTAACGGTGACACTGGTCTCAACACTGGAGGAATGGGAGCCTACTCTCCTGCTCCGATTGGAACTCCTGCGCTGTTGGAGCAAATCCGTAAGACCATTTTGAAGCCTACGATTGACGGAATGAGAAAGGACGGAATGCCTATGGTTGGATGTCTTTTCGTTGGAATCATGGTTACTCCTTCTGGGGAGCCAAAGGTTTTGGAATACAATGTGAGATTCGGTGACCCAGAAACCCAGACCGTTCTTCCATTGTTGAAGACGGATCTTTTGGAGCTCATGATGGCCACTGTTGAGCACAGACTTGATTGTGTTGATTTCGAGATCTACGACAACATGTCGAGCACAACGGTTGTGATGGCTGCGGGTGGATATCCAAATGCTTACAAGAAGGGAGATGTGATTACTGTTTCGGACGAATTGCCTGAAAACACCTACATTTTCCATGCCGGTACGAAACTTGTTGGAAACGACGTTGTCACTGCTGGAGGAAGAGTCATTGCAGCCACGGCGATCGCCG
This sequence comes from Ogataea zsoltii, assembly GCA_003709205.3. Taxonomy (NCBI): domain Eukaryota; kingdom Fungi; phylum Ascomycota; class Pichiomycetes; order Pichiales; family Pichiaceae; genus Ogataea; species Ogataea zsoltii. The sequence goes on from PPKH03000023.1 coordinate 164,890, forward strand.
AGACTTTAAAGGGTGCTGTCGAAAAGGCTTACGAGGGCGTGAAGTTGGTTTCTTTCGACGGAAAGTACAACAGAACCGACATTGCACACAGAGCTTTCAGGGAGAAAGCATCCCAGAAGATCTCCATCACTTACGAGGACGCGGGTGTTTCGGTTGACGCTGGTAACCAGCTGGTGGAGAGAATCAAGAAGTCTGTGAAGTCGACTCTGCGTCCCGGTGCAGATGCCGAGATCGGAGGTTTTGGAGGTTTGTTTGATCTGAAGAAGGCCGGTTACAACGACATCGACGAGACTCTGTTGGTTGGTGCCACCGACGGTGTTGGAACGAAGCTGAGAATTGCACAAATTTTGGACATTCACAACACAGTTGGTATTGATCTTGTTGCCATGAACGTGAACGATCTTGTTGTTCAGGGAGCAGAGCCATTGATGTTCCTGGACTACTTTGCAACTGCCCAGTTGGACATCAAGGTTGCAGCAGACTTTGTTGAAGGTGTTGCTGAGGGCTGCAAACTTGCAGGATGTGCCCTTGTTGGTGGTGAGACCTCGGAGATGCCTGGAATGTATGCTCCAGGACACTATGACACCAACGGTACTGCCGTGGGAGCCGTTTTGAAGAGCAAGATTCTGCCAAAGACGGAGTCGATGCGTGTGGGCGATGTTCTGCTCGGTCTGGCCTCTGACGGTGTTCATTCCAATGGATTTTCTCTGGTGAGAAAGATCATCGAGATGACTGAGTACGAGTACACCGACCCTGCTCCATGGAACCCATCCAAGAGCATTGGGGAAGAGGTTCTTGTCCCAACGAGAATCTACGTGAAACAGTTGCTTCCAACTATTCGGGAAGACCTGATTCTCGGTCTCGCACACATCACTGGTGGTGGTCTTGTTGAGAACATTCCAAGAGCTCTGCCAAAGAACCTGGCCGCAGAGGTTGATCTGAGCTCGTGGCAGGTGCCTGCTATCTTCAAGTGGCTCGGTAAGACTGGAGGAGTTCCTATCAAGGACATTCTCAAGACGTTGAACCTGGGTGTTGGTATGGTGGCCATTGTTAGAGAGGAGAACGTGAAGAAGGTGACGGAACAGCTGGAGAAGGCCGGCGAGAAGGTGTACAGAATCGGTTCGTTGGTTGAAAGAGAAACTGAGGGCTGTGTGGTGAGAAACTGGGAGAACCTGTACTAAGTCGAGCGACTTTGAGATCGAAAATCACTAAATATTAATATATCATCGTACTTGTTTTTTGATAATTGTGCGGAGTGGAAAGGTATTTTCTTCCGTCTAGAATAATTATCACAGGAATTTAATTCAGGCATTCACAAACACCCGGTATACTGGTTTCTTTTTGCAACAACAGGAGAATTTGTAGCTGTAGTCTCTGTCTTTCTGCTGCCAAGAAGCTTGTGGAAACAGCAAACAGCTCAGCTTTGCTCAGCTTTCGTCTGAACCCACGGAGGCTCGGACTTGTAGGAGCTCCGAGATCGTGCGCCGCAGAGCCGCACAAGAAACCAAATTAAAACAGATTTGATAATCTGCAGTTCGTGTTCTTCTGCCATTTTGGACACGTGCAGGAAAATTTTTTTTTTCCTACAGCTAATTAAAATACTCCCCACTAATCTTATATCCCCCTTTCTTCATTCAGTTCGCCCTAACATTGTTCAACAGATGTACCAGACGTCTACGGTCAAAAAAGCACACAGTGGGCAGTTGACTTTCGCAGGCAAAGTGAATCCCACGCCATAGAGGACCGACTCTTCAACTGAAACCATATGATTGCAACTAAGCCTCCGTAAGCAACAACAACAACACATCAGTTTGACTACACACTTGGTGGTGCAATGTCTGGCTCCGAGTACGATTCTTCCAGATCCGGCTCTCCGGTGATTTCTGTTACGTCGACCCGCGACGATGCGTCGATTCATTCCAGTATCAGTGGCGACTCCCATCTGGACGACCATAGACACCAGAACATGACCTTACCAGTCAAGACAGAAAGTCGCAAAATGTCTGAGCTGGGCTCCAGCCAGCCTCTACAGAGCCAAGGAATCATTAGAGAGGATAATGAGGAACCGATTTCGAAACCCATGTCGAGACGGCCCGAAAACATGCTTAATTCGAGCGACCTGCGCAGCAGAATGGTTGCTATCGACGACGACGACGACGACGAGGCGTTTGCCATCAAGGTTCCATCGAGATACAACAATTCGGGGATGTTGATGCCGATGGCCAGCACCGAAAGACGGCGTTCGAGAACCAGATCCCGTTCTTTCAGCGAGCAAGTGAAGTCCTTTATCAGGCCGAAAGAGGACTCTGTCACGGCAAATGGAATATTGTTGTCTTCTAACAACGCTAATGCGCCAAACAGCAACAACAACAACATCACCATTGGAGGGGCCAACCTGGCACACACGATCTCTAGAGCTTCATCCAAGTCTGATCGCTCGAGAAGGGTCAACAGAGGCAGCGTTGCCAACGCAAAGGAGACAAACAACGACAGTGACAGCGACATGGACTCGCACGCCTCGAGAGACTCACAGGAGACCGAGGAAGACGTTTGTTTCCCGATGTTACCCGAACATGTTCGCGTGCGCGGTATCGACTTTGACGAGATTGAGGAGTTCATCAGAGATCAGAGAGAAGAGAACGAGATCATTCTGCGCAGAGAAGAGGAGCTGAAGAACGCCAGTCTGTCAATGACGGCTAGCGGTGCAGAGAAGTTCAGCACTGCAGCCCTCAAATACAAGCCACGGTCGGTCCAGCAGGACCCTGACGAGAAGTACTCGAGTGGTAAAGACGACAGCAGTGGCTCATCGGATACCGATATCAACAATGTCACTTTTGACAAACCCGATGCGGAAAGAGAGTCTGTTCCTCCTGATCGGTTTAGTTTCTTCTCATCGGAAGACGAGGAAACCATCCACGCTCCGGATATCCCTTCTTTGGTTAAGCCTGGAAAGCCATTCCAGTCGCTTTTCCAGAAAGAAGAGGCTATTTGGTGGCTTGATTGTATCTGTCCGACAGATAACGAGATGAAGATGCTTGCAAAAGCGTTTGGAATCCACCCTTTGACGGCAGAAGATATCAGAATGCAGGAGACTCGTGAAAAGGTTGAGTTGTTCAAAAGTTACTACTTTGTTTGTTTCCACACGTTCGAAACGGACACGGAGAGTGAAGATTTTCTTGAGCCGATCAACGTTTATATCGTTGTTTTCAGAGACGGCATCTTGACGTTCCATTTCTCGCCAATTGTGAACCCAGCCAACGTGAGAAGAAGAGTGAGACAGCTGAGAGACTACGTGGACGTTAGTGCAGATTGGTTGTGTTATGCGTTGATCGATGACATTACCGATGGTTTTGCTCCTGTTATTCATGCTATCGAATACGAGGCCGATGCAATCGAAGATTCTGTCTTTTTGTCCCGGGAAAACGATTTTGGTGCGATGTTGCTGAGAATCGGAGAGTCCAGAAGAAAAGTCATGACGCTCATGCGACTTCTGCAAGGCAAGGCCGATGTTATCAAAATGTTTGCCAAAAGATGTCAGGACGAAGCTTCCAGACCGCTACAATCACACACCAACTTGGCATCCCAAGGAGCGTTGCATAGTTCTGCACAACCCAGAGCCGATATTGCGCTGTATCTGGGTGATATTCAGGATCACATCATCACAATGTTTCAGTCGCTTTTGTCGTACGAAAAGATTTTCAGCAGATCCCACTCGAATTACCTGGCCCAGCTGCAAGTTGAGTCCTTCTACTCCAACAATAAAGTGACAGAGATGTTGTCTAAGGTGACTCTGCTTGGTACGATTCTCGTTCCGCTGAACCTGGTCACCGGTTTGTTTGGAATGAACGTTCGTGTTCCCGGGCAGGACATAGACAATTACCGGTGGTTCGGAGGAATCGTTGGGTTTATTGTATTTTTGGTTGTGTTTGCAGCTTCTGCGGCCAACTTATATCTCAGACACGTCAAGAGAGCTTATCCTGGTCTGATGTCTGGCGGAAGGTCCATCAAGAGCTTCAGGTTTGGAAGAAGAAATCACAATGAAGATGCCATCAGAGGCCGCACAAACAGGTCGATGGTGAGTCTTCCTAGTAAGTTTACCAGATACGGTGGGGACTGGTGAAATATTAATTTCAGTTTGTCTTTCTAATGTATAAGTTAATATCAGCTTTTTAATTCTCGAATCGACGCGACGATCGACGTATTTTTCAGATCTTGGCCCCAAGAAAATAAAGGATAAAAATGTCAAGGTTTTTTTTTTCTAGAAATGTTTCATTTACTTTTAATCTTCTACAGCGGTATAGAAATTGTGGCATTGTGATGAGACTAACGCCCGTCGTGACATGGCTTTGCTTGAGTTTTACGTGGGTCTCCGCGGTAGAACTCGATTCTCTGCTGGAAACGGTCGACGCGATTGATTCGAAGTTCCAACAACAAGGCTCGTCGCTAGATATTTTGCAGGAGTACGACACGATCCTGCATGAGCTGACAAAATTGGACCCGCAGAACAAGAGCAATCGGATCTCTAGCATATTGTACAAGCATGGTTTGATAAATTATTCGCTCAAAAGAGACAGGTTGGCCCTGAGCGACTTTGAGGCTTGCATCGATTATGCAGGCAGCGGGTTCCATGCCGGATGTTTTGAGCGTTTTGGCTCACTCTGCATTGAAATGGGCGAGTATGACAAGCTTGAGGAAAAGATAAACTTGACTAATGATAAGGATTTGCATAATAGGTTGAAAAACGCCCGTGTTTTGGCGAACAAGGTCGAAGAGGCGCATCAACACAAAGATTTTGATAAATGCATTGATTTGGCCAAACAGACCCTGGAATTTTCGCCCATGAACTCGAAAATCAGAAGCACGCTGATTGATTGCACGAAAAATGCCACAGGTTTAGACTACAAAGACAAGTTGAATTCCTTGATAGACAGCTACACGATTTTGGTTAACGGACACGACCAAAGTTTTCTGGATTTGCAGAGCTATGTTGATTTGTTCAAGTTGCAGTTATTTGGTCGGGCTGTTGACACGACGCACGCCAACAAGGTGCTGAAGAACTGTTTGAAGATCGACAACGATTTTGCCGAGTGCAGACGGTTCTCCAAGATTGCCGTCAAGTTGAACAAGTTCTTGCAGCTGTTCAACGAGATTTCGATCTACTACTCGTATGTTTATCTGGACGCTGCGGAGAACGACGAGACGAATCAGGGAGATCTTGATAGAATCGAGGAGCTGGAGCCCAGTGTCGAGGTTTGGGAGCAACTGAATGGTTTTCTGTTTGACAAGACCAAGAAGATCAAGTTACGGTCGAATGAGGAGGACCTGTTTGGATTTCCCGCGGCAAAGAAGAGCGACAACTTTGACACGTTGATGCAGTTTGCAGTGAACTCTCTCAGTGAGTTTGGCTTTACCGAACAAGACATTTTGAAGGAGTCTGTGTTCCTGCGGGAGCTCGTTAGAATGGCTCGCGAATCTTTTGTGCAGATTGGGGCTGTCGCGAACAAAAAGGGGCTGTCGGGAGAAACTGTCTACAAGAGGTATGTTGAGGCTAACAAAAACGGAGTCTTTTTGCCGGACGAGATCGCCAAGATCGACAAGCTACTGCGCAAAAAGGGCTACCAACAGGCGCACGAGAAACTGGAGTTGATGCGTGACCGGTTCAAGAAAACACGGTTGTGGAGGAGTCGACACGAGATCACCGAACAGGAATACGGCAGCAAAATCAGACACGAGCGGGAACAACAACAGAGGCAACAACGGCAACAGAGGTACCAGCAACAACGGCAACAGCAGTACCGACAGCAGCAGCCTTCGCAACCAAAAAATGATTATTACAAGATTCTCGGGGTTCCCAGGGATGCGGACGAGGCCGCGATAAAAAAAGCCTACCGCGAAAAAATGCGGCTGAATCACCCGGACAAACTTAAGGGTTCGGAGCTGTCACAAGACGAGATCGAGACCAAGGTGGCTGAAATCAACAACGCTTACGAGGTTTTGTCGGATTCGGAAGCACGTGCTAAGTACGACCAGTACGGAGAAGACCCGAACGACCCCACTGGCGGTGGTGGCGGCGGCGGCGCGCGTCCGCAGTATCAACGGCACCAATATGGCGGCGCCGGGGGTCAGCAGTTCCACTTCCAAGGGGGAAACTCGTTCTTTTTCAATCAGGGTGCAGGAGGAGCCGGAGACAGTTTCCAAAACATGTTTAGGGGATTTGGCGGCGGCGGAGCCGGCAAACAACGCAAGGGAACACAGGGACCTGGCCAGGGACAACGCCGGTACAAGATGAAATCCAAAAAAGGTTCCGGCCATTGACAGCATCTGATGACTCACATGATTATTGTACATAAAAATAAATTGCTGAATGGGTTAATTTTAATTCTAGCGGCTGTGTTCGCGTGGTAATATCCGATAAATGCTAAAAACGGATGACTGACAACGTATAAAGCCGGAGAAAATCATATGTTTTTTTTTTTTTTTGAGGGGCAATAAAAAGGGAGCAAACGAAGGCAAAAAAATACATACACTTAAGATCCCAAAAGCAACGTGCACAAGTGACAAGTACACTTGACTAACTTGATGTTTAGAACACTCACATCGAATTCGCTCAAACAGGGCCAGCGGGTCTCGTCCAAAGCGCTACAACACCAGCCTGCTCCGCATCAGCCCTCCAGACTGCTCAACAGTCTTGTGGAGCCCCAGCAGGGAACAACAAAGCTGTATGCGGGTTCCGGAGTTGCTGGCGGCAGTTCTGGTCCTGGTGGAGCCACGACAGCATCGGCTTCGTTTCAGCGGAATCTCAACACACATTCGGCCCCTGCGTACGATCTGGCCAATTCTAAGCACGATCCGCATCATGTGGCAGCCCATAACAGAGATCTTGTGGCTTTTGACGAGTGTTTATTGCAGAATTCGACTTATGATTTGGCAACCGGAAAGATCCTCGGTGGAGTTGCAAATTTCTGGGTTGCAGTCCGCAGGATCATTCCGCTTTACAAGTCGCTAGTGGCCTCGGGCGAGCTGAACGAGAAGAGAATGGGCGAGTTTGTGTCGCTGCTCAGAAACGGACTCAGAATCCACCGCTTGGAGCTATCGAAACTCAATAAAAATCTCGACAAGGACTCCAACAACCCCATCAAAAATATCCATTATTTGCTAACTTGTGCAATCAGAGAGGTCTCTTACAACTTGGTTGATGGACTTGTTTCACTCAATCCTCACGGTTTGACACACCTTTTCAAGGCGTACAAAGATCTCGGTTTTACTTTCGAGGCGGTCCACATCTGGGAAACGGGGAAAAACAACCCGAAATTGAACCATTTGTTCACGTCGGAGCCAGTTTTGGGCTCTATCTTCCCATTCCTAGTCGAGAGTGGCGACTTCGATTTCCAGGAAGTTTGGTCGATGTACCAAAACATCAAATCAAGCAAGGCTCCGCACGAAAAGCTACACAACGAGCTTCAAGTCGGTATGATCAGGGTCTGTTTGTTCAAAGGACACACGCAGGACGCATTGGAGATCTTCCAACAGTTGACATCTGACGTCTATGCAGCTTTTACTTCGAAGGGAATCGAACCCCCTATCAACGTGAAGAGCTACATGACCATGGCCCACTTGTCGTTCATCGGCTTTTGCAAAGACATTAGTACGGCTGATGTTTTTTTCAAGGATGCTGTTGACGAGTCGATGCCATATCTCACACCATTGCAATTGAACTTTATCAAAAAATACATCGCAAACACCTGGGAAATGACGCAAGATTACGAGAAAGTGAAAGGGATCTGGCTCACTACCTGGAAACACTACGAGTCGAAGAAAACTTCGAATTCTTCCGTTTCATCGTCTTTGAATGACTCTTTTCTTTCTGTGTTTTTCACGAGATTTCCGGAATACTCTGAGGATGCATTCAACAGACTCACGGAGTTGGTTGCGGACTACGGCTCTGTGAGAGCCATTGATGAGCCGTTTGTCAACGTCTTGCTGTCGAAGTCCACTATCTGGCACAACTCGCAGACGTTCCAGTACATCATCAACACCGCCAACTCCAACAATTTTTCCAAGACAAACGTTTTCTACAGATGTTGTTTGAAGGCATGTGGAACAGTGGACATTGATGCGTCGAGCATTCTGTCGCTGTTCCGGCAGCTTCTTGAGCTGAACGGGTCGACAGGAATGAAGTACATTGCGCATGCAGATTGGATAGCGTTGAGAGACGCCACTGTTAATTCACAGTACTTTTTCAACTTCAAAAACCCGAGCGACAGGATCGATCTGTACTTCAAATTGTGGAAGCTGTGTGCTCCGTACTTCATCTCCCTGGCCAACTTCAAGAACTATGTCTACAAGGACATCAAGTTGAACTACAATTACTCGAGAATCTTCCAGCAGATGCCCAACATCAAAACCGACATTGAGATTCCGGAGATTAAGCTCTTCAACAGAAATGCCTCCATTGATAATTATATTGGATACACCTACTATGGAAACTTATGATGCATGATTTTATTCTTCTCACGTTACTGTTTTTTTTATTTTGTTTTATGATTGATGACACGCACCCCTTGCTAATGCCAACTATGGGGTATATTATTCGTTATTTCTTGGTTTCTGTATATAGCAAAGTCAAAGCAAGCCAACTTTATATGACACTGAAACTACTGACATGGTCGCCGTCAATGAGAACTTCAAAGACGCTTCTTCCGTAGCCATACAATTTGGTGAGCCCCCAATTTTTGTACTCCTCGTTGTGTTCCGGGACCGACTCGTCCACACTGCCGTCGGCGCCGCTTTCAATCACGGAGTCCGAGCTGAGATTATCTTCGTAGTCTATCAGTTCAAACGCGTTATTAGAGCTGTTATGATGGGGACTCAATTCGTATTCCTTTCTGTTGAGAAAAATCGGCTTGCTTTCGGAGTCGATTTCGAGCTTTGATTTGATCTCGTCAAACCGCAAATGACTTGGAACGGTCTCGTCGTTGTAGCCAACAACCGCAAAGTTGAACTTCTCGTACTTGAGGAAATCGAGCGAGTTCACCACGTTCCTGTGAACCGTGATCTGGTCAACGACGTTGACACCGTGATCGCTTGTCTTGTCGAGACAATACGACAAATCAAAACCAAACTTGAAATAGTTGTGTATTTTGTAGAGCTGTTTTTCGCCGTTCGCAACGCTGGGTTCTTTTGCCTGGATCAGAGTGTCCTCTGGAGGCCCAAACGTGGCCATCACGTCCTGCATTGTTGTGTCCCCAAGACAGATGTATCGTTTTTTCGCTCGCAATGGATGCGAAACAAATTCAAAAGTCACCAATCTACGTTTGAGATCGATCTCGCACTTGCCGAGTTGAATCTCGTTGGGGTCGACTCTTCCATACGTCTTTTGGAACTGGTAAAAGCTCTCGAACAGCTTGTCGTGCTCCAGAAACGAGCCCAAATGCCGAGAAAAATCCGACCAACTGTTCCCGCAAAAAATGGTCAAACTCGACGCGCGTGTTTCTGTCTTTGCACTATTGAGCATCTGGTTCAGGTCTTCGTTCTCGATGTGATCGCACAACCCGTCAAATCTGAACGCGATTCCGGGATAAGACAGAAAATAGCTGTTCGTCTCCTTGTCCAGGAAACCGGGATACGTTGGGCCGAATATCTTGTTGTAGATGTGTTTGAACTCGAAGCTTGCAATTGGATCCTTCTTGTAGCTGTAACTAACCCCATATATCTTGGCCAGATCGTTCACTTCAATAAGCACCAGTTTCTGTGCGAGTGCATCGAAAATCAGATTGATACTCAGTTTCACAAGCTGCAAAACAACAGTTTTGCTTTCGTCCGCGTAAACAAATCGGACGTCCAGGTGCAGGTTGCGTTTCTCGAGCAGCTTCACCAGATGATACAGCGAATCCCCCAGCTTTATAAAACCTAGACCCTCAGTGGGGAGAATCTCAAACGAGTGTCGTTTGAAAGAGTTCGTGGCGGACATTTCAGACAAGGGAGAGATTCACAGGCAATTGCACACCAGCAAACGTGTGTCTTGTGCTCCTGATGCTGCCGGAGTTGTTGTTATGGCTCTGACTTTTCCTATCTTTTATCTTCTGTCAAATTAGTCTGCCAAAAAAAATCACGGGCCCGCAGGAAACACTTTTTTATCCTGATAAGAGTTTATCGAGGAAGAAGCAAACTAAGAATTGCTAAAAACAGCCTCTGGCCAGAACATGTCGGAAACAATAATATCACACCTACCGTCCAGGTCGAGCGGCGATGCAGTGCCAGAGGTGCAAAAAATAGCCGACTTCAAACTGGTGCTGCTCGGCGAGTCGTCGGTCGGCAAGTCGTCGATTCTCCAACGGGTCCAGAACAACACGTTTGACGAGAAGAAGTCCTCTACCATTGGAGCGGCGTTCGTTTCGAAAAAAATTATCACACACAATGGTGAGAGGGCCATAAACTTACAAATATGGGATACAGCAGGCCAGGAAAGGTTCCACAATCTCACTCCTTTGTACTATAGAAACTCCAACACTGCTCTGATTGTGTTCGACCTGACGGATCTCAGCAGTTTACGCAAGGCAGAGTATTGGGTGAAAGAGCTAGAAAACTACAAGTCCGACAACGAAAATTCCAGTCTGAGCATCATTCTTGTAGGAAACAAGGCCGATCTTGTCGAGGGACAGTGTGAGTTCGAGGACGAGGTGCTTCAGTTTGTCAACACCAACCAGCAAATTGCAAAATACTTCAAAGTTAGTGCGAAACTCAATTCTGGTTTGACGGAACTGTTTAGCTATATAACCGAAAACGTGGACGATTCGCTTTTCTACGACGTCCAGCAATCGCTTGCCACTACCGGCAATCGCAAGGGTCTTATTGACCTCCGTTTTACGGGATCCAATGATGACGGCTCCTGTCAATGTTGAGTGCGCGCTGTATAAATAAAATTAACATGAATATAGATAAATGAGCAGAAAAACCTGGCATGCAAGTACAATGTGGCTTAAAGTGTGGCTGGTGTGTGGCGGTGCAAGCAGGCCAATCAGCAGGAATTGGGCATTGTTGAGGTGTGTGCTTCGTGATTGGGAGATGTTGAACGCGATCAAGCAGACGCAAAATGTCTTCAAAAGATAGCCTTGAAAGAGTCGTTTGTTGTCGGACTTGGTTTTCTTTTCCCCCAAATTCTGTAATTTCTGCTCAATTTTGGCCAGTTCCATCACCAACTGATTGCAACCAGGTCTTTTTTCTGGCTCAGAGTCCACCATATGACGAATCAGAACGAGCCAGTCTTCCAAAAGGCCTTCGCGGGGCTTCATGTTGTGGAACATGTTCTTTTGCAGAATCTCTTTGCGGATTTCTGTCTGGTCCGACGATTTGAAGGGAAGACACCCGAAACACAGATAATACAGGATCATTCCCAGAGAATAGATGTCCGATTTGTATGAGAATTCTCTCAGCCGTTCTCCATCAAATTCAAACAGCTCTGGGGCACAGAACTCCAAAGTCCCTGTGGATCCTGTCGAGCTTCGCTTGGTGTTTTCCATGATGGACTCACCGAAATCGCTCACAAGAAGATTGGGTATTTTTGAAAGTTGCGACACGTTCTGAACAGGAACGTAATTGTCGGGGAATTTGGTCTTGAAAAGACAATTCGAGGGCTTGAGGTCTCGATGCAGAATCTTGAGATCGTGCAGATGTTGCAGTCCACAAAGAGTGTCTTTGAAGATCTTGTAGATCTCAAAATTGGAGAGATAGCGACCGACAGATCTAGGTTCAATGTTCGCAGTTCCGTTCAACTTCCGGAGTCTTCTCAGCAATTTTTCCTTCTTCAAATCAAACTTTGGATGCATCGTTTCCTGGACAAAGTCCTCCAGTGTTCCACCGTCGCAGTACTCAAACAAAATGAACACCACGGGCACTTTTGGACCAAAATCGCTGACCTGGTCCACCTCCAACCAAACATGGTTGTATTTGATGACATTGGAGTTTCCCGTGTGACCAGACTCGGTCAAATTGTACAAAAACTTCACCTCATTGAGGATCCGAACGAGGTTCCCGAAATGGTTGCCAATGGCAATTTTTTTCAGAGCAAAAACACCCAGATCCAAGTTGAACAGCTTGTGTTCCACCTTGATCACCCTGCCGTTTGAACCGTTCCCCAGATTGCCCAACACCTTGAAAAACTTGCTGAAATAGCCCTGGTTGATCAACTCCACCGGAATCTGGTCTACATTATTGGGCTGCGATTGCCGCAAAATCGAGATGATCAGGTCCCGGTTGCTGTCGTTTCCCGACTCAATCTGTGCAAGCAGCTTGAAGTAGTCGTTTCGAAAGAAATCGCCTGCTCTTGACGCCGAGTGGCCTGACCCTGACGCTCCGGCATGGCCGATATCACATTGGTATCCGCATTTCGGACACACAAACTCGAACTCCGCCGCAGACGATCTTCTCGGACCATTTGCTCCGTTTTGTGCATGTCTGGCAGCTTCCTCGAGCCTCACGAGCTCCAGGTTGCCTGTGAGCGAGTTGTAAACCACAACCGAGTTGACCGAGGAGTTTTGGCTGAAATGTTAGTAAGAATCGCAAACAAAGACGCAATCCAACTTACTGAACAACACTGAGATGATTTTCGGCTCCGTAGCGCACAATTGACATGTTTAGTGGTGGATAGACAGAGTTCAAAACACTGAGATCATGTTCGTTTCCCCACAAAAATTTTGCTAGAAAAATGGTACGAGAAAAAAAAATATCAAATAAATAGCTTTTTTTTTTTTCACTTGTTTCTGAAACATTCAATTCTCGGCCTTTTTTAAAAATGGAATCCTTGGTCGCAACGACAAAATCACGCCCAGAGTTCCACGACCCATCGTTTTCGCATGCTCAACGTTCATCATAATATACAGCCATAATCTACACCTACAAGCCTAGCAAATAATCGGTATTCTCGTCAACCTCCTTGACCCCCTCCAAAACGGTCTTTCGCTGCCCCCTCTTGTTGATCTCCGAGACAGACATCCTGTACAACACAGCAGTGTCCAGCTCCTCAGGAGCTTCAGCCTCCCGAACGGCGAGCTGATTCCGCAGTTTCTGAACCGTCTCTTCTAGTCTTTCGATCTGTTTATCCTTCATCTCCAGCTCTCCCCGCCAATTGGCCGTTTTTCTGTTCTGCAAAACGTCCACTTTGGCTTGGAGCTGCGCGCTGCGGGTTTCCAGCAACGCCGCTCGTTCCCGAGCCCGCGCCAGCTCCCGTCGGGCGTCGTTCTCTTTCATCTGGGTCTCCTGAAGCTTTGTCGTCAAAGCGTCTACCTTGTACTCCAGCTGCGCGGTCTTGACGCGTTCGCTCTCGTCTTGGAATCGCACCTGTTTGTTGAGATCGGCCTCGAGCTTCTGTCGCAGAGCCGTCTCGGCTCGAAGCTGTTCGACAAGACGGGCGTTTTCTTGCGAAAGATGCGTGTTTTCTCTGCTGAGCCGGTCGAGTTGCTGTTTCTGCTCGAGCTGTTCAATTTGCAACGATGGAACCCGCGCCGGGGTGGCGGCCCTTTGCGTCTTGGGCGTCGTGTGAGTTTTCACATCGTCCTGGCGGGCGTCCTGCGAGTCGTTGCGCTGCTCGCTGCGAATCCTCCGCCGTCCCAAAATCCGTTCCTCCTTCTCGCGCAACTGTCGGTTCAGCTCCTCGTTGAACTGGCCCGCACGACGCTCGCCGCGCTCGCGTTCGTGGTCTGCGCGGTCGATGTCAAACTTGTCTTTGCGCGTGTTGAGCAGTAGCTCGTTCAGCTTGATCTTCGACTGCGACGTCTGCGACCGCCGGAACTCCAGCGAGTCGTCGTCTGTCTTCTTGCGCAGTCCCAGGAAATCCATGGTTTCGAAACAGCGGAACAGAGTCTGCTGGCTTTGTTTGTGTCAGACGCAGACGCGTTTTTTTTTTGTGTATATATGCGAGAAGAGCCCGCTAAAAAAAAAAAAATAAAACACACACCGGCACCGCCACATGCAAAAAAAATTTACACGGCGCACCGCCACACCATGCTGCTCTCGCTTCGCTCGCTCGGCCCGCGACGGCGTCGGACGATCCGCGCCGACGACCGGACGACTGTTCACGAAGAAGACACCAAACAACAGTAGTGTTCGAGCCAACTTCCGTTCCTGGAGCAAACCAGCCGGCTGGAAACCACCAACGGCACTCCCAGACGGTAGAAACGGCCGTTTTCAGCCCTCCTTCGGGCATCCCGACCCCCGTCTCTGCGGCAGGAGATGTTGGCCCAGTATCGCGACCGCAAAAATCGACGCCCCCTGATTCGTCGGTCGTCGTGAAATTCTTTCCTTTTTCACGACTATCTCCCTTTCGCGAGGAAAAACGACGAATCGTAAATTCTGGCGACTTTCCGTCTGTTTAGGGGACTGTCGTTTCTCTTGTTTGTGGTTACTATTCATCAAAACGGGCTCTTTTTTGCGCAGAAACATCGCAATTGCCACAAACACAGCGCCAGACTACCGTTTGAGCGTCTTGACACCGGAAAACATCCTACTCTGTACACCACGCTGTTTCGTCCTTAATCGACCCACCGTCGTTGTTTATTATACGCCATGAGAACTCCAAAACACAGCTCGGACGCCACCGTGGTCCCTGTGGCCGCAACCGGCGCCGAACCAGCCACGGCCGACGCCGCTGCCGTTGCGTCGGCCGCCGTTGTCGCCAGACCGGCAGACGCCAAGGACGAGTCCACCACAGAACACCTCAACACACTGTTTCTGACCCAGCTCAGAGATCTCTCGGACTCGATCCGCGAGTCGTTCGAGGTGATCGGCTCGACGATCGACGAGCTCAAAAACAAAGCAACGGCCATCACCACGCTCGCCTCCACGCTAACCGACCACTACGAATCCAGCCAGCAACAGAACGGAGGCAACTCTAAGATCTCAGCACGCGAGATCGACGCCAGACTGATGCTTTTCCAGGTGGCCCAGCAGGCGCAGCACCAGAACGGACTTGTCAAGGCCACCGACGCAGACGGCTCGCGGTCCAAGAAGGCCCGCAAGCTTGCCGACGGAACGTCTCCGTCGTCGTCGCTCGTGGTTGCTTCTAAGCCGTCGCGCTCCTACTCGAACGACTCCAACGTGCCGGAAATCGACCTCAACTCGCGTGCCAAGTCCGTCGGCGACCTGTGGGAGGAGTGGAACCTGGGCTACAGAAACCAGGAGCCTCTCAAGAGTCTCGAGAGAAGACTGGGAACCAGATGGAGAAGAGGCAGAATCGCAAAGAGCGCCCAGAGAAGAAAGAAGGTGATCGAGTTCATCGAGAGCGAGTGCAAGCGCAATCCTGGCGTGTCCGAGGAGGAGGTGGTGAGACTTCTGGAGAACTACAGAATCAAGAAGAACAAGGGTTTGTTCTGGCTGTACGGCTCGCTTCCAAACCATCTTTTCAACGCCAACGGGGAACCCATCGAGTTTTTCCCCGATGGAGACGATCAGTCGACCAAAGACGCTGAAGACGAGGCCGAAGTTGAGGCTGCGGAGGCCGAGGCCGACGCAACTGCCGCTGCCGCTGCGGCTGCAGCCGTGGCAGCTGCAGCTGCCTCGAAAGTCGAGCACTAGCGTGCGATTCTTCGGTCTACAAAAGCCCCCTGCTTTTCCCTTTGTGATTTTCTCTCCCCCCCCCTGTTTTTGTATTTATTTCGACTCGATTTGTGCCTTATTTAATTTGAACGGGATACGGTTGCTTTTTTCGTCCTTTCAGAAGCTGGTTGGATTGGCTGGGCGGTTGTATACGAATGTACTATATCTCGAACGAGGCGAGAGCTGTTTGAACTACAACATGCTCGTAGTTTACCGGAAAAAAATAACACTTGTACAAAAATTTTTAAACATTCTAGAGAAAAAAATAGACAACGTCCTAATACAGATCAGAACCCAAATGGGTTGTCCGCCGTAGCATTGGCGAGGTTGGCTCTTCTTCCTGTTGGCTGGCTTTGCAGTCCGCCAAACGACGTCATTGGAGCGTTACCAAAGCCCAGTCCCGTTGGCTGGGAAACCAGCTGCTGTTGTGGAGCACCGAACGAGTTGAAGCTCGTTGGCGGAAGTCCGTTGTTCTGGAACGAAGGGTTCTGGCCGAACGAGGTCGACTGGTTGAATCCGGTTGGCTGTTGATTGAATCCGGTTGGTTGGCTGAATCCGGTTGGTTGGCTGAATCCGGTCGGCTGGTTGAAGCTGGTTGGTGGGAACCCGTTAGGAGCCGAGTTGAAGCTCGTGGCTGGGAATCCAGTGGCTTGCGGAGCAGCACCAAATCCAGTGGCCTGTGGAGCAGCATTAAACCCAGTAGCCTGTGCCCCGAGGCCGTTAAACCCGGTAGCCTGTGGAGCCGTGTTGAATCCGGTGGCCTGTGTTCCAAGACCGTTGAACCCTCCGTTGACAGGCTGCGAAATAGACGTGTTTGCAAACATGTTGTTCAGTTGGTTGATTCCAAAGTTCGATTGCGGAACGAAACCGCCTGTCTTTTGCTGGCCAAACAAAGTTTGAGGCATCAGGCCGCCTGTTGGCTGGCCGAACGAAGGCTGCATCAGTCCGCCCGTGCGCATCGTTGGTTGCATCGTTGGAATCGAGCTTCCCAGACCCGTTTGCAGTGGAATCAGGTTACCACCGGTCTTCTGGGCTTGGCCAAACGACGTAGTAGGCATCGAACCCAAAGTTCCGGTCTTGTTCATGACAAGACCGGTCGGTTGCAGAGGAATTAGACCGCCAGTTGGCTGGGGAAGACTAGCACCAAACGTCGTGAATGGCATTGGCATCACTCCTCCAGTCTTCTGAACACCGGCCAATCCGGTCTTTTGCAATGGAATATAACCAGTTGCCTGGCCAGTGATCATTGGAACCATCGTAATCGGCATGAAACCGGTAGGCATAGGCATCAAAGCCCCCGTTGGCTGAGCAAACATGGTTCCAGACGTTGCCTGTGGCTTCATAGGAGCAGCACTGGACGTCGTAGTGACAGGCTTGATTGGAAGTGGCTGCTGGGCAGTAGCTCCAGTCTTGGTGGCCTCCATAGGCTTGATGTTGACCAAATCTTGAATGGAACCGGTCAGCTGAGGAGTCACCGGTTTCACGTCATTGTTGGTCTTTGCAGCCGGCTTCAATGACCAAGCATCGTCTTCAAATTGCTGTCTGTTCAACTGGTTGCTGCTGACAGCATCGTTGGAACCGCTTCCGGTCTTGTTGGTCTTGAGAGCACCGTCGGCTCCGCTGAAAAGACCGCCAGTGGCAGTACCGTTCATTGTTGGGTCCGGCTTTCTGTTGAACTTGGTGTCCAAGTACTTGTTCACTCTCAAGACGTCACCTTCTCTCAAACCAAGCGTTCTCATCAGCGAAGGAGTGATGTCTGCCTCAATCGACTCGTCCATCTGCTCGCTGGCAAAGTTCTTGGCGTACTTATCACAAACGTTGGCATCAACACCACACGTGACAAAGAAGTCAAACCAGTATTCGTAGAGCTTCTCGTTGACCTGTGGCTTGGAACTTTGAGACGATGAACTCACAATTGCTGCAGGAGTCTCTCTCTCCTGCTTCTTGACTGGAGATTCAGCTTTTCTCTGCGACGATGACTTGTAATTCTCCAGTGACATACCAGTAATTCTCTCAACGTACTCCAAATCCTCAGTCGACAACTTTGGAGCAGCAACTGCAATCTTGACACCATTCACCTTGTGTAAATGGATCTTACCATCGGAACAGCCCAAGAACTCTGCCTCAACTTTGAAAGCTCCCGATCTGTCGATCCATGTCCGAACCCTGTGAGGATTTGGCTTGGAAGAATCCCTGTTGTCATTCTTGTTGGAAGAAGAAGACGACCGAGCTCTTCTCTCACGTTCTCTATCGTCAGCACGTCTGACTCTTTCTCTCTCTTCTCTATCACGCAACTCCTTCTCTTTGCGCTGTTGGCGACGTCTTTGCCTCTCCAACTCCTCTCTCTCAGCTTGTAATTGCTCCTGCTCTCTTCTCTCTCTCTCAAGGTCCTTGGACTTCTTTTTCTTTGGAGATTTGAGCGACGATTGCGACGACTTTCTGGTGAACAGGTTTCTCAGACTGTGAGAAGAGCCACCGGACGACGAGACAACCTTGACAAAGTTCGACGGAACCACTCCTTGCTTCCCGGTGGCCACGTTTTGAACCATCCACCATTCTTTGGACTTTTTGTCGTTGATGATGTAGACGGAATCACCTTCGAAACAGCTCAGCTCATCAGGAGACTCGGCCTCAAAGTCGTACAAGATCTTTCCTTGTTTCTTCGACGTTTGAGGAATCGAGGCCTCCTTCACGTCCTTGAGAGCATTCATCGAAGTCATTCCCTTCAAGTCGGCCAGAATAGTCACAATGGCTTCCGCCGAGTCCTTGGAGCCGGCATGAAGCTCATATGAGGCCATTGGGTTCTTGAAGTCCAGAAAAACATGCTTCTTCTCGTGGTTGTACGAGGTCAGATCGCTGATGTTCCAGTCCTTCGAGTGCGAGCTTCCAGCAGGAGTGATGAAAATCAACGAGTTACCGATAGAAAGCACAGCTTTCTTCTTCTTTCTGCCTTCAATCTCGTGAACATTCCAGGTGAAAAAGTCATCTTTATAGAAGTCGTCCGGATTGTTGTTATTCTGGTGTGCGGAGTCCACGGTAGCCTGGTCGTCGTACGCAGAAACGGTGCTCCGTCTCGAGCTCGCCGTGTTAGTTCTTGGTCTCGAGGGCATTGGAGGAGGAGCATCGTCGTCTCCATCGTTGCCGTAGTCACGAGCAACTGGGGAGTCGATCGTGGTGGGTCTGGACGGTTTCTGCGGTGCTGGGGCCTCAATCTCTGGAGAAGCCTGGATCGAGGGTCTGTCCGCGCGCTGGGGTGGTGGAGGGAAGCTGCTCAGAGCTGAAGATGAACCGTATGCGGCGCCGCCGGCGACGTTGGCAGCGCCGGGAGCCGCGGTTTCGATGTAATTCGAAGGAACAAAGCCAAATTGCTGGTTCTGAATGCCGACGAGGATCCAATTAGGATCG
The DNA here is from genome assembly GCA_003709205.3 of Ogataea zsoltii. NCBI lineage: Eukaryota > Fungi > Ascomycota > Pichiomycetes > Pichiales > Pichiaceae > Ogataea > Ogataea zsoltii. The sequence goes on from PPKH03000023.1 coordinate 183,883, forward strand.
GAAGAGTCGTACACGTCAAATAGGGTTCCCTCGGTGAAACTGAGTTCCTCCTCGGTTTGCTTGTCGTAGTCGTACAGAGCGGTGGCTTGCGCCACCACCTTGGCCGGCTCGATGTAAGTGGACGGAACAAGACCCGAAGGCTCTTCCACGTCGGCATCCACGACTCTTTTCTTCACTTTCCACCACTCGTCGATGTCCGACTTGGCCAGCAGATACAAAAGGTCGTTCTCCTGGATGGAGAGCTCCTCTTCATTCTGAGCCTGGTAGTCGTAAAGAGCGACGTAAACACCGAGAAAGACAGAGGTCATGGGTTGGGGGTCAGAGGTCCGTGTACGGTATCAGACCGGTGGGATGGCTGAGATGTATTAGTAGGTATGTGCAAAACTGGCTCCTTCGGCCTCTATTTTTGTGGGGTGTGTGTATCTTTTTGTACTGCACCGGGCTAGAGGTGTGTGATGTGTGCCGGGCAGAAGGCGATTGACTGGGGTAACGGTGAAAAGAGTAAAGAGAGAAAGGGGTTGTGGGTTGAAGACAATTGTTTGTCTGTCTTTTTCGGTTCGCGAGGGAAAAAAAAAAAGAGGTCCGACGCGTCGACAAAAAAACTATCGACGCAAAAGAACGTCGTCGCGTCGTCGCGACGCCGCGCGACGCCGCGCGACGCTCGACGCTCGACGCTCACCGCCCACTGCCGCTTGCCGAAGGTTGCAGTTGCGCCTAAGACGCCCAGGACGTTCCAGACTCAATGCAGCGGCGGTGTAATCAGATGGGACAATTTCACCTGGTTGCCAACAAAGGCTGCACACCACAGCTGTAGCTGCACTACATTTGAAACTTGCTGACATCAGAAGCCCTGGCCCCGGGCTTCTGATTTCTTATCGGAGCACCTCAGACGGGAGTGCCGGAAGCCCCTGCGGCGTGGGAGGCGCAGACGGCCGCGCCAGCACTCCCTTGCTGCACCGCTGCGATGCCCGGTGATCGACCGCAAATCCGGCCTGCGCCCGCAATCTGCACCAGCGGCCCGCGCATGGATGGCTGCATGTTTCTTTCCGCTCCATGTCAAAACTGGTTCGGTTCGCGAAGTGCCAAAAGTCCACCGGGGCCGTAGTATTATTATTGCACGCCAACAGGTGTCGCAGTATTTCTTTTTAGCCGCACAGCGTTTGGTTCTGGTTTTGGTGCACGCAACAAGATGCAATTAAGATGCAACGAACGGGCGGGACCTAGACTTTCCAGCATCGTGGTTTAAACCAGCGCCCGTGGCCAGTCACATCCGTCTCAGGCACGCCCTGATAGCTTGTCCGGGAGTCCCTTCGGCAACCCGGCAGTCGTGTCCTATTTGTCAGTTGAATGATCCCCAAGCTCTATTATCTTCCCCTACAACACACGTTATTGTTTAGCGATTTTTTTTATGTTGTGCGGCTCAGCCCAGTATATAAATATTTATTGATCCATCACAAACTCAATCTTCTTTACCATCGCCTTCCTAACAGCGCTTTGTTTATAGATAACCGCACGTGCAACAGGAAACAGGTGCTCTCTGTTTGAAGGACGGCTACACACAAGACACTCGACAATTTGAAACTCCACTTGTGCTGCTGTTTCCCCTCTATTTCCCCTGTTCCAGCGCCACCGCACCGCGATTAGCGTAGCGCGCAACTACAACGATGGTGAGTATGGCCTGACTATGTCCGACCCGGCCAAAACTAACGTGCGTAGCAGTTTGAATTTAGTGATGAGAAACTTCAGTTGAATCCCAGCGCTGCCAAAGACAAGCTCGTTATGACGCTGCCATTGCCGCTGATGACCCAGTCCACCCAGTCCGGCATGGATGCCGCCTCAACCGACCCCAGAATCGAGCCCAGACGCAACTACAGCGACCCTTTGATCTCCCCAAGTCTTCTGTCCACGCCCGTTCCGCCTCCGGCGGCTGCGGCTGCGGCTGCGGCTGCGGCTGCAACCATCCCTACCCCGGCGCCGGTCCCCGGTGTAGGCGACCTCGGACCCTCAGAGTATCACTACACTCACCAGCATCAGAACTCGCTCTCGTCTCTGAACTCGTCGATTTTCAACCCAACTCCGGGCTCGCTCACCCACGGCGTCAGCGGCAGCAGCACCACCGTGTCGGACATTTATCTACCGGGACCCAATGCTGGCGAGCCCCTGACTCCGCCCGACTACTTCAATGGACATTCCGGCGTGTTTGACTCCCACAGCCGCAAAAGCTCTGTTTCGAGCTCGATCTGGAACCAGACGCCCAGTCTGAAGCTGTATTCTCCCTGGGTCAACGGCCCAACCGCCAGTCTCACGAGTCTGCAGAACCCGGCAACGGGCTCCACCAGCGTCGGAATGGGCATCGGGGCCACTGCAGGCCAGGGATACACCGTCGGGGATCTCGAGGCGCTCAGTCTTTTGCAGGACCCCGTTCCCCAACATCCGGGCCTGCAACACCATTCCAAGTCGGACGTATCGTTGGAAGATTCCCAGCAACAGAAGTTACAGAGACAGAGACTTTTGTCGTTGCAACAGACTCCAGTGAATATGGCTTCTTTTGAAAAACAGTTTCAGGGCTTGTCTGTCGGATGCGGCATCCCAGACACGACCACGGGAATTGCCGGAGCGTCAACTCTGGGGTCGTCGTCGGGATCGCAACAGACGGCTCACAGAAGAAGCATGGTTTCTGTCTCGTCCTCAACGGTTTTGGACGAAACAACAGATATCCTGGGTCTTTCCAAAGACCAGTACGGTTGCAGGTTTTTGCAAAAAAAGATTGACGAAGATTTCAGTAAGAACTATCCGCTGATCTTTGGCGAAATTTATACACATTCGACCGAGTTGATGACCGATCCTTTTGGGAATTATCTGATCCAGAAGATCATTTTGAACGCCAGCAGCGACGAGCTCAACTTGATCCTCACCAACATTTCTCCGTTTATCTACAGCATCTCCAAGAACCAGCACGGAACCAGGGCATGTCAGAAGCTGATTGATTGCCTGTCGACCCCCATGCATCACAAACTGCTCGAGGAGTGTCTTTCGCCGCAGATTGTGAGCTTGATTCAGGATCTAAACGGGAATCATGTGATTCAAAAATGTATCTCCAACTTCCAGAACGAGGATCTGCAGTTTATCATCGACTCGATCTGTAATAACATGATCAAAATTGCGACTCACAAGCACGGATGTTGCGTTCTTCAGAAGCTGCTCAACAAGTCCAACAGCGAGCAGGTTATACAGCTGGGACAGGAGATTGTGAGAAACTCGATCATTCTGATGCAAGACCAATTTGGAAACTACGTGGTTCAATACCTTATCACTCTGGACATTTTCCTGCTTAATTGCGAGTTGATCAAAATCATGGTTCCGTACATTTGCGAGCTGTCTGTGCAGAAGTTTTCGTCCAATGTTGTCGAGAAATGTCTGAAGATTCGTATTGGTGAGGACATGAACCCGCTGTTTGACGCTCTGTTGCAACCTGCCATTCTCACCACTCTGATCAAGGATCAGTACGGGAACTATGTGGTGCAAACTGCCATGGATTTGTCGTCACCCGGGTACAAGGCCAAGTTTGCGAGCTCGATCAAGCCGCTACTCCCATTGGTGAGGTTCACCTCGTTTGGCAAGAGAATCTACAACAAGGTGATGTCAATTTTGAACGAGAATGAAAAGAACAACGACAAGTTGCAACAACAACAACAACAACAACAAAGCTTTTCTCAGCTACTGACTAATCAGCTGTTGCCACCAATTGACTTGGGAAAGGGTAATTCCAATGGCAGCAACAACAAATTCATGAGACCCAATGCTGTCGAGAAATATCTCTAGAGGTGTTAGGGTGCTGTTTGCATATTTTAAATGATGATGGGATGGGCTGGGCTGGTTACTTTTTTTCTACTATTTACTTTGGTTTCGTTTAGTGCTCTTTGTTACTATTAGATTGTTTCTCTAATTGGTTGGGTGTTTGTGGTTTGATTCTTTCCTTGTTTTTTGTTATAAATGTCTTTTGACGGGTGATTTTCCAGTTGTTTTTATGTAACTGAATGAAATAAATGTTTGAGCAGTCAAGTTGTTGGTTAGTTGGTTGGGGCCAAATCTGAAACTTTTTGGACCGCTCAAATCGAGTAGCTTTTTTTTTTTTTGTACCCCTGAAAATTTCCCCAAAAATTCCCCACTGCGACGGATCAACTTGTCTCGGGAAGTCGAGGAAATAACCAACAATCAGTCGTTTCTGACACCACAGACTCCCGATTCCGTGACTGCACTTTCGTTCTCACCCGTCAGAATTCTGCCCGCATTTTTCCCTTTTAGTGCAACGCGCCTTTTCCCTGCCCATCGGAGTGCCCACTATTCGTGTTTTCACCAGATAAAAGGAGTCGCTTATCTTTTTGCGCCATGTCTCTGATCTCAAGAGAGGCGCGTGTTCTGACGGCAGAGATGGAGTCCGACACCATTGACCACAACTTCTGGACGCCAGACTACAAGACGGGCTTCACGACGTTGGTTTCTGTGCTCACCAAGGACAGTTCCCAGACGTTGGACGATGCTTACGAGTTCTTTCGCCGCAGATACGAGCTCGAGACCGACTTCTGTCATTCCTTGTACGAGCGGTGTCAACAGACACGGTCCGAGTTTCTCGTGATGGACAGAAACGGCGACCCACAACCTGGTGCAAGGATGTTGAGCGGGGCCAGCACGGCGACTGAGTTGTTTAACGAGGTTGAAGAGGAGTCCAAGATCAGGAAACGGTATTCGTTGGTGTTGAGACACGAGATTCTGAGTCCTCTACAGAGCTTCAAAGAGGGATACCAATCCAGATTGAAGAATGACTCGGACGAGATATACAGGCTCGTTGACCAGTATGAGATCGGACGACGCACAATGCTTCAATTACGCACGAGTTATCGACAGAAAGCCCGGGAATTGAGCCGGCATTCTCCCGACAGGGTTCAGGAGTCGGTGTTGTTTTACGAGCAGCAGGACCGCGAGAGAAAGAGCAATTTGCTCAAGTCGGAGCCAGACAGATATCGTGTTTTTGATGGACTTGAGCTGTCACAGAACGAGCTCTCGGTAATCATCAAACGATTGATCTCGACGTATTCGTACGAGCAGGAATCGCGGCATCTTTTCAAAAGAAGCACACGGAAACTGGTTTCCGAGGGAAATTTGATAGTCGATTGTCTTGTGAAAGGCGATTTTGCAACCAAGATTGATTCCGTCTACACTGCAGAGGTTTTCGGACAGTTTCTGGTGGACTCGAATTTTTTGAAGAACATAACGATCAAGGACAATCGATTTGGAAACATCAGTGAGTGGAGATTCGAATGGACACTGAAGGCTTTTGATCTTTGCGGGCTGAATCCTCCGTTTGCCATGAGTCTGGAAAAGAAGCCAGAAGCAATTGTCCCCAGTCCGACGGAGCTCATCAAAAGAGTCAGTGGCTCGTCGGAGCCCGAAACCAGTCTGTTGGCACTGAAAAAACTAAAGGACGAGTGCGACGAACTGGAAACCAGCTATTTGCGCTCGGTCATCCAGCTTGACGAGCTCCAATCGACGCTGGAACAGGCGATGTTTAGCATTTTCCAGACATTGAATGCTCTGGAGTTGCAAAGATTGCTGAATTTGCAACGTTACATGGAATTGTATGTTGACTTGACGTTCAGAAGGACCAAGACAAACGCCAATTTGTACGTCAACTACAACCTCACGTCATTTCCCAAGGGAAGCGACGAGCTGAAGGACACTTTGGAAGAACTGAATCTGCTCAACGACGCGTTGCGTGCGATGAATCCGAAACTTGACCTCAAATCCCTGGTTGAGAGCCACAAAACGGGGCCCTACGTCTCGAAAGTTGAGGTTTTTGAGCCGTTCACCGGAAAAAAGATTGTTCAACTATTTGGGGTCCGGATTTCTGCTGCCAACAAGCTCGAAAACAAGCTCATTCCGTCGCTGGTACTTTCTCTCGTGACCAAGATCGATAACCTGGTGACAAAGGAGCTCAAGGATGTGGCGTGGTGGACGGATCCCGTTGCCGATTACAAGACGATGTTTCATTTGCGTTCGAAGCTCAACAGTCTAGTGAGATCGGACCCTAATTTTTACAATCCAAAGGACGGCGTGATGTCCAAGGAAGCCAGAAGAAAGTTTGCTGCGAAAATCGAGGAGTGTCTGGACCATTCAGCTCTCGACAAAATGATCGAACACAACCTTCCGGACCTGGTGTCCGTGAAAAAACCGCATGTTCACGAAGTTCGACTGCTGACTCTGCTACATCTGCTGAAGCTGTATTTTTTGCAGCTTCCGGAGTCGTTGATTCCGGGAAAATTCATCACCAGGCTCAACAGAATATACTCGCGTCCTGGGGACACCAAAACAGAGCTTTTTGACGCAATTCTAAGCACTCTGGGAGACAATCTGAACACGTTGAACTGTCTGGTTCTTCTGTGGGACACCATTCTTGAACAGATTCCGTCGGAGAGCCACGAACAAGTCTATCGGTTCATCTCGAAGATCTTTGTGGAATCGATCGTCCACGCCAATCTGGACGACGACGGGTCGCAAACGGAACGCTCAGGCTTCGACCTGATCCACTCGATCAAGCTGATCAAGGACCTGATAGCTTTGAAGGAGGTTTTGGCTGGGAAAATCGAGGAAAAGGTCAAGCAAAGAAAGCTATCGAGAAGTAAGTCCAAAGAAGAGGAGTCCAAACGCAGCGAAAGTCCAGAGAAAACCGTTCCTGAGCGGGCGGAAACCGAACCGACAACATGAAGATGTGACGTGCCGTTGGCGAACGAGAGAACAGACAATCCCTTTTTTTAATATTTATCTGTCCGGTAATTTGAATATCCCCAATGCAAAAAAATACAGATCCAAACTAGAAATAATTTTTTAGCTCCCCTAAAACATCCTTCTGCAGTAATCACAGATTAATTTTCATTTACAAACCGTGGTTCATCGATAAATTACACTTGGTCCAGTCCTTTGGATCTCGAACAGCTCGAACAGCTCAAACTGCTCAAACTGCTCAAACAGCTCAATCGCTTCTTCTCTTTGCTCTTTCCCAAGCACTCAATCTCTTTCTCTTCTTTGCTGATCCGCCCTCGTTGAACTCCCTCGAGTTGTCAAACATACTCCAGTCCTCACCAAAGAACTCGTTTCTCTGCTTTCTCTTCTTGTCCTTTGCCGACACCTTCAACTGCGTGGCCGGCAATCTGGTGAAGTTCTCCTCTTCGTACTTTTGAATCTCCGCCTCCTTCTGCAACTGTTTCTGTGTCTTGAGGTCTCTACCCTTGTTCAGAATCGTCGAACCAATAGAAGTCTCCACCATTGGAGCCTCAGACATGTCCTGGAGATACTCGTCCATCGATTGCAAGTTTCTCTGTCTTCTTTGCGACGTGTCCTTCTCGGAATGCTGTGGTGGAAGAACCGCAGAGATCTTAGGTGGTCTATATTTCTCCTTGGAAGCTTCCTCTTGAGTCTCTTCTTCTTCGTCTTCTTCGTCGTCATTTCTCTTTGCAGCTGGTTTGAGAGTCTTTGAGGCCGGTTTGAGAAATGCCGACGCATCTGGACGATAATTGAGACCATCTTCTTGCTCAGAATCCTCCTCAGAATCATCGTCATCGTCATCGTCGTCGTCGTCGTCGTCGTCGTTCTCCTCGACAGCCTTCTGAGACTTGGACTCGACCTCGTTCTGTTCCTTTTCTCTTCTCTGATACGCTCCAATGAGCTTGTCAAGTTGGTAATTGAGCTTCTTTTCTAGTGACTTGACTCCCCTGTCCAGGGTGACTCTCTGTGATATAGTGTTTCTGACGGCATTGTCCTTGATCTCTGCGTTCTTCTTGAGTTTGGATTCGTTGTCGGTGGTCATCGAGACCACTCTTGAGCCCAGAATAAGCAGCAGATTATTCAGGTACGATAGAAGCGCGGAGTTCTTCAGCGAAAGCAGCGAGACACCTTCGATGGAGTCATCGTTCTTGATTCCTGACTCTTTCAAGAGCGACTTGACCAGCTCGGGATGGTCCTGGGACTCGTCGATGAACGAAACCAGACTGTCCAGCGAGACAGAGGTCGACTTCAGCGAGTCCGATATGAGGGTCAACAGACCGTCCACGGAGGTTTGGTTCGACATGGTTGTTGCAAGGAGATTTGGTGAATTCGAAGAGGTTTGGTTTGAATTTTTTTTTTTTTTTTTTTTTTTTTTTTTGAAATTTTTTTTTTTTTTTTCTTTTCACAAACCCGTGAAATTTTTTTGAAAATTTTTTTTTAATTTTTAAAAAA
>PPKH03000024.1:0-183566 GCA_003709205.3 Ogataea zsoltii
TGAGAAGATCGACAGAAGATCCGGTAAGAAGATGGAGGACAACCCTAAGTTCGTCAAGTCCGGTGATGCTGCTATCGTCAAGATGGTCCCAACCAAGCCAATGTGTGTTGAGGCCTTCACTGAGTACCCACCTCTCGGAAGATTCGCTGTCAGAGATATGAGACAAACCGTTGCTGTCGGTGTCATCAAGTCTGTTGACAAGGCTGCTGCTGGTGCTGGTAAGGTTACCAAGGCTGCTCAAAAGGCTGCTAAGAAATAAGTCTAGGGCTTATTTTGAAGCTTGCATATACTTTGTATATGGCCTTTTATGTATGTTCTTTTTTTAATACCGATGGTTCCTTTCCAAAAAGAAGCTCGGCCGAGATCGTAAATTGAGTATGCGTCAAAAAAAAAATTTATTATGATTTGGTTGCTCGGCCGACCGAATGATAAGCGAATTTTCATGAACAATAAATAGTCCCCAGAAAAATATTATATTTGGAAGAGAATTGGATGGTTCGTTTTTTTTTGCTTCATCAACTGGCACTGACAGACTTTATTGTTTTACATCAGCATCCGCCATGCCTTCAGTAACCGTTGAAAATCCGCTTGAGATCGTCGATATCTCTGAGATCAACCAGTCGACTGCCGAGAAGCTGCTGAATGCGGCTTCTACACAGGGCTTTCTGATGATCGAGGGCCATGGGTTCAGCCAGGACGAGGTGGACACTCTGTTTGGACTGTCGAAAAAGTTCTTTGATCTTCCATTTTCAGAGAAGTCAAAGTTCAAAATCGACGAATCAAACCGCGGCTACACTGGAGTTGGTGTGGAAAATCTGGAGGAAGACGAACTTGACAAGCCCCAGGGAGACCCTAAAGAGGCGTTCAACTTTGCCAATCTTGACATGACGACTGGTCAAGCCGACCAGAACTTGCCTGATTTGTTCAAAACCCCGGAAAACCGCGAGATCATTCCTTCTGCCGTGACAAAATTCCGCGACACTCTGCACAAGCTGCTTGTTCTTCTGGCTATGGGCCTGCAAATTGACGAAAAAGAAGGGGGATCCAGCTGGTTTACCACGAGACATGCCCCACAAGACCGCAGCGGAACCGCTCTCCGGCTTCTACACTACCCTTCGCTCACCAAACCAGGCATGTCCGACGCGGAACTTGCCGAATTGGGCGAGGTTAACGTTGCCGGAGCCCACACAGATTATGGATGCGTCACTCTTCTTTTGCAGAGACAAGACGAGGACGGACTCGAGATTCTGTCGCCTATTTCAAAGAAATGGGAACCTGTTCCTTTTGTCGGTCCTTCTGCAAAGTTCCAAGAAATGGGCCAGGCTCCTCCGCTGATTGTGAACATTGCAGACCAACTTTGCTACTGGACAAACGGACTGCTGAAGAGCACAGTTCACCGCGTGAGATTCCCGCGCAAATTGCTTGCAGAGGGAAAACCACGGTACTCCATTGTTCTTTTTGCACACCCATCCGACACAACCTTGCTCGAGCCCGTGCCGTCGCCCGCAGTGGCCAAGATCGAGGGCCGTGGTGCGGCCCATTATCTTGCCAAGCACGGAAAGTCGCTCACAGCAGGCGAACATCTCGAAAAGCGACTCGCCAGCACGTACGGTTGGCGGTACTAGATGATTTTCCGAGATGTATGGACGGTTTGGAGCTGCTGTTGGGTGTTTTTCTAGTCTGTTTTCCTTTCTTCTTGAAGCGTATAAAGCTGGTTTATCATGCTTGTAAGATTCGATAAATGTCGTGAACCACACAATTTTGTAAAGGTAGAAAATATTCACCAAAATATTTGTACAGTTGAACATGTTCCCCTTTTACTTTGTTTGTTGTACCCTCTGTATCCATCGTTTGTTCCCCAATGAACGTCTACCATCAATTTGTGGACCCGTCCACGTGCTCGTGCGCGGTTTCCTGCAGCTTCACGTCTGCCACGAGCAAAAACCTGGTGGTCTCCAAGGGCACTATTCTCCAGGTGTTTGAGGTGGTCGAGTTGCAACAGCAGGACGACGACTATGACGACGACAACGGCGACTCCGAAAATCTAGATCAGGTTCTAGGAAACACTGAGTCGTTCATTGGCGACGGTTTTATGTCAAGTATGATCCAACAACAGCGATACAAGTTGTCTCTGGTTGCTGAATACAGGCTCAATGGAGAGATCATCAACATTTCCAAATTCAAATCCAACGAAAATGAGCTTGTAGACTACTTGATTGTGTCCACTAAGTTTGCCAAACTTTCCGTCGTCAAATGGGATGTGCAGTCGCATTCCATCTCCACGGTGAGTCTTCACTACTACGATACTGCCTTGGACGCGCTTTCTGTGGAGAAGTCGTCCAAACGTCTCATAAACCATCGAACCGACCCGAACGGTCTGTGCACAATGTTGCAGATGAACGAACTGTTTACCTGTCTTCCGTTTTTCAGAGACTTTTTGGACGAGGACGAGGAAATTCCGGACGAGGAAGACGCCGAGAAAAAGTCGGAGCAAAGATCACACAGTCAAACACAGAAACGTAAGAAGTTGTACAACGAGAGTTTCATTTTGAATGCATCTTCGTTGAACAGCGACATCAAAAACATCGTTGATTTCCAATTTTTGTTCTCCTACAGAGACCCAACAGTGGCCATTCTGTATGCTCCTGAAACACTCAGTTGGGCGGGCTATCTTCCTCGTGCAAAAGACAATATGAAGGTGATTGTTCTATCTCTAGATCTTGAAACCAAAAAAACGACCACGATCATGGAGCTGAACAATCTTCCGTATGATCTCGACTATATTCATCCTTTGCCTAGCCCGACAAACGGGTTTCTGTTGGTCGGGTCGAACGAGATTATTCACGTGAACTCACTCGGTTCGCTGAAGGGTATTTCCACCAACGAGTACTATGCGGACACATCGAACATCAAGCTGAAGGACCAGTCTGGCCTCGGGTTATTTTTGGAAAATAGCAGGGTCGAACTCGTCCGAAACAATCAGGTGCTCATCATCACGGAATCAGGAGACTTCTATCAGCTGAAGTTTGACAACATTGGTGGAATATCCACCATCAGCTCGATCACGAAAATCGATAAGGCCAATTACAAAAACATCAATCTGAACAATCCAATCATGATAACCAACATTGAGGGACTGGATTCCTTTTTTGTGTGCTGTCAAGGAGGGGATTCGTTGTTGTTGCGCTCCAGAGTACCATTGGGATCTTCTTCGGTTAAAAAAGAGAAGTCGGAAACCAAGAAAAACGAGGACGATGACGAATGGTTGTACGACGAGGAGGATGAACAACAGGTCAGTGACAACCAACTGTTGGCCAACTGCAACTTTGAGAAGATGGACAAGCTGACCAATTATGGGCCTTTGACAGACTTCACGCTGGGAGCTGTTTCCAAAGAACCAAAAATTATGGGGCTGCCTAATCCGAACTTGGACGAGGATGTTATTGTTGGCGCTTCTGGAATCGGAGTGAACAGCAGTATTTGCGTCTTCCATCCAACAATCAAACCAATCGTCAAATCAACCCTCAAATTCTCAAATGTGGATAAAATTTGGACTCTTGAGGACAGCAACGATCAGACAAAATATCTCATCACTACCGACTTTACCAATTTCAGAACCCAAGTGTTCCAGATCAACAAAAACTACAAGAATTTGTACACCAAGGACTTTAACAACAAGCAATTTACCGTTCAGTTTGGAACGATTTCGCACACCGACTCGCAGAAATACATTGTCCAAGTGACCTTATTCAAGGTGATTCTCTTCGATTTCAAGTTTGCAGAAGTGTCCTCAATCGAGTACGATTACGAAATCAACTCTGCCTCGATCCAGGACAATCATGTGATTGTTGCCATGAAGAACGGTGAAATCGACATTCTGGAGTATGTGAATGACGAGCTCAAAAAAATGGACTTACCTGCTCTGTTGAACTACCTGATTTTCACCAACGGATGGATCTGTGAGAGCAGCGTGCTTAACAACATGGGTTCGAAATCTGTGAAGAGAGACTCTAATGGCGATGCGATTTTGGAGACGGAAGATACCACAATGGAGCAAACCTTCTGGCTGGTCACTGCCGATAACAGAATCCTAGTGTTCAAGAAGGATCATAAGGAAAAGGTTTATGAGTTCAAGGACATTCACAAGTTCCCTGAGGCACTTCAGTTGATGCCTATGGATCCTAACTACGAGGCAGAAGTGGATCCTATCATCAAACAGGTGATGTTCACCAAGCTGGGAAACAGCTGTGAAACTAAAGACTACATGATAGTCCTGACCTTTGGCGGAGAGATCTTCATTTACGAAACATTTTTCGATCCAATTGAAGGGACATACAAACTTTTGAAACAAAACGAAGCGTTCCAATTCCCAATCATCGGTGCTCCTGAAAATTCGTACTCGCATGCCACTAAGATTGAAAGAAGCTTGATCAGCATCGACAATTTACAAGGCTACAAAGCTGTTCTGGTTACTGGTTTCACTTCTTACGCAATCCTGAAAGAACACAGTTCTAGCCCGCGGTTATTCCAGTTCACTTCTCGTCCGACGTTGTACTTTGCAAAGTACAACAATTCGGAGAAATGTCAAAACGGACTCATCGCGATTGACGAGAACAAAGCATGCAGGATCTGTCAGCTTGATACCAAGTTTGACTACACCAACAGGGTTCCTATCTTCAAGGCTTCCATTGGAGAGGAAACGATAGACAAGGTGAAATACCACAAACAAGCAAACATTTACATTGTTTCTACGCTTAAGGAGGCTGCATATGAGGCGCTCGACGAAGATGGAAACGTCTTGCAAGGTATTAGGGACGACCGTGCAACCAAGGCTAACAACTACAAAGGATCTGTCCATTTGGTCTCGCCTTCCAACTGGAGTGTCATAGATTCTGTGGAGCTAGATGCCAATGAAGTCGTGACGTCGGTGGAGGTGATGGAGCTGATGATTAACGAGTCGATCATGCGGAAAAACGTGGTCATCGTCGGTTCTGCTCAGTACAGAGTCGAAGATCTGTCCACCAATGGTTCGTGGAGAATCTATGAGATTATCGATGTTGTTCCAGAACCAGGAAGACCTGAAGCGAAAAATAGACTAAAGTTAATCACCTCAGAAACAGCAAAAGGTCCTGTTCTTTCTATTTGCGACGTGAGCAATCGGTTTGCCATCGTTCAAGGACAACGTCTCTTGGTGCGGACGATGAAAAGCGATGAGAACGTGGCTCCTGTGGCTTTCACGGACACCAACGTTTATTCTCGTGAAGTGAAATCGTTCCGCAACCTGATGTTGATTGCTGACTCGTTCCAAAGCGTTTCTTTACACGGCTTTGATGCCGCTCCTTATAGAATGATCACCTTGGGAAAGGACGAGCAGAACGTGAACGTTTTAGCAGCGGATTTCATTGTGTTTGACGGTAACATGTACATTTTGCTGGCGGACGACGACTCTGTTTTCCATCTGTTGCAGTACGATCCGTACGATCCAAGCTCTTTGAAAGGACTTCGGCTGCTGAGACGGTCTGTTTTGCGCACCAACGGCCATTCAACTCGAATGGTTTCGGTGCCGAGACAGGACTCGATTTTCTCGATGGTGAACACCATTCCGATCGATAATGGAGTGGACCTGGGCCATGAGATCATCGGAAGCAACATCGATGGCTCGTTGTACAAGGTGATTCCGGTGAACGAGGTTCAATATCGCCGGTTGTACTCGATCCAAAACTATTTGAACGACAAGGAATTGCATTGGTTGGGTCTCAATCCAAAATTGAACTCCATTGGAGGATTGAACAATCTCATGTCCTCGATAAAACGGCCATTCATCGAGCTCAACATGTTCAAAAGGTTCGTGAATTTGAACGAGGACAGAAAAAAGTTGATCTCGACAAAGCTGGGGAAAAACTCTTATCTGGAGATCTATAAGGATTTAATATCTCTTCAGTAGATCTACGTATACTAATAGATGAATAATTCAAAATATGTGTCAAAAATACAAGTGACGAGAAAATTATATGAAAAAAATTATTTGAAAACATTTTCTTATCAGTTTTCTTTGGTGTCGCATGATTGACGATGCTTCCAGATGGGAGTTGGCCGATAAAGGAGCAGCAAATGCTGTTTTTCGGTACCGGGGATCCAGCAAAGACTTTCACGGGAAGCTTCTTCGATTGCGATTGAGAAAATCAGAGATCAAGAACGAGCAAATCTACCAATACATTACTACAGAGTTCCAGGAGTTGAGACGGTACATCGTTCACATGCAATTGGTGGACCTGGGACCTACATTTGTGACCGAGCTACAACAAAGAACCAAAATAGAGCTCAATGAGTCCGATCCACACGGGATTCTGATGGATAACGTTTTCTCCTCCGATAAGCAATACCATCGGATAACACTCAACAAACACTTGGTTTTCCATGTTGCAGATACGCAAACTCTTCTGGAAATGAAACCTAAGTGGCTATATAAGCCTCCGCCATCTTTCCGGATCTGCAGAAACTGTCTGTTGATGAAACAACGCCACGCCGATTACATAAATTGTCCTCTTCAGCTGCTTGACAGAGGAAAACTAAAGACTTGGTGCGAATCCGTTAACCGGGAACTGGAGAAAAACGGATACGGAAAAATGAACGGTTTGGAAATTTGTCTGGAAACGAACTTCGACGTCTTCCAGAAGCTATACACAATGCAAAACAGCCCGGGATTCGACATTCACCACCGATTGGCCAGTCTCGAGTCCGAACTAGACGTTGACGAATTTCTGTTGTTTTCAATGACTTTGAAGGACGTCACCGTTTTCATTAATCTAAATACCGGAAAACTCGCAATGATCGATCTGGACAAAAAATCTGCAACCAAATGGCGGAAATGGAGAGACCAGGAGTTGCAACTTCAGCCGTTCTATTGAACTGTCAATACAGAGTCCAAACAAACCTCTTTGTTGTCCACTTTTTCTATCCAGAGCCTCCATTGATTCTCTTTGGATCTTGCCGTGCACAGTCTGAGTTCGTCGCGCACAAAAGACGGACTGGAGATCTTATATTTGATAGAACTCACTTGCACGTCGTCGCCGTTGATGTTCCTCCAGTATTGCATGATCAGCTCGAGCAACAAAGGTGCCTCCAAGATGATCCCGGGGTATTTTTCCTCCAATTCAGCGTAACTTTTGTTGTAATGAATCAGATGAGAGTTGAATATAAGCGCACTCATCCGGAAACCGGAAATCTCAGACGGTTTCACCACGATGGACGAATCCGGTTCGTCTTTCACCGTCGCACCTTTCGCCGGTTTGTATGTATCCTGAATATAGCACAAACGTCGGGTTTCCTGCGCACCCCAGCCGGCATCGTTCTCAAACAGACGCTTGTAATCCATGAAGATGAGACTGTTATTGCTTAGTCCTTTGATCCGTTCCACCGTCTCGGTGAGCCGCAGAGAGTCTCCGTAGGAAAGTCGGTTTGTGTTGTTGTATTTGAGCTCACCGCCGACCCACATTCTGCGTCTGAAATAGTCGAGACCATTTGCAGAGGGCGCGTGGTAGCTGTCGAATCCGTCAGACCCGAGTTCCCTTTCGCTTGAAAGCGGATTGCAATATATTAGCTCGTAACCGTAAGGCAGATGGCGTTTCTTGCAAAAACGTTGATCTAAACTGTTTCGTGTGTTGTTGTTGTTGAAGTTGGTCATGAAAGAGCTGGTTTCAGGTTCCAAAACCGACTGAAGTGTGACATGCAGCTGTTTGGACGGAAACGCAGAAACACAATCATCTTCAAGTATCCATTTCGAGTTCAGGAGATGTGACTTGATTTTCTGGAACTCGCCAACCTCCGGTCCTCTTCCTGCCTTCGCAAACCCTGAAAAACATCTAGTAAGCATATCTTCAGGATTGGGGATTTGACTCTACAGTTACTGTATTTTTTTTATGGTCCAAAAAAAAAAAATTTAATCACCGAAATTTTCTAGTATATCTCCGTACATTGGATCTAAGTAATTTACAACGTAAGTTTTCTGATTTCATCCTCCGTAAGAACGTTGTCCTTGAGATGGATGGAGTTGGTTATGAGCAGAATGCGTGGTCCCTGCAATTGGACCAGATAATCCTGGCTGGACCCCGTGGCCAGCTTGAAAAAACCGCGTTTTGTCTGCTGCAGCACGGTCTTGAAAGCGGCCAGGGTTTTTTCGAGAGCTGGATGGACTGTTGTAGATGTTGTAGGGACGTTTTTAGTCGACTCTTCGCTTCTAAATCTCTGTGCAAGAGCAAGTGTGTTCTTTTTGAGCCAATTGAAGCCGCTGGACGCCTTGGAAAGCACAGAAACCGCTGGAACACTGAGATCGGCAACCGTTTTCAAAGCCCGACTCAAATCCACAGCGTCGCCTGAGCTGCTGGTGTAGCCAACTAGACTGGCCGGATGGACCGAGATCGACTCCTGGTCTTGCAATTGAATCTGAAGCACCTGTCCCGGCGAGCTGAGAACAAACTTCCCGTCTCCGGAAACACAGACTAGTTTTTCGTGGTCTTTCAACAGTTCCAGGTCCAGGTAATTGCCGGACCAGGCCACCAGGGCGTCTCGTTTGACGACCCAGTTTTCGTGGCCCTTTTTGGACTCGACTACGGTGAAATCGGCGTTTTGTGTGTTGTTGGCAAGCAAAATCGACATGGGCTCGGCTGAGTTGAAACAGCGCTGGAAAACAAGCATTCCAGAGCCTTTCGTCGGCGATTGAATCTTTCCCAGCTCCACATGTAGATTGGAGATCTTGCCGTTCATAGCCACCAATTGTTGGTTGCGGTTGCTGTATCTGAGGTTGAGAATGGAAGATTTCGGCAATTTGATGTTTAGCAAGTCTGCGTTCTTGCCGAGAATCTCAAATTCAGTTGGATGCACAAAAGCACCGGCTCCCGTGGTCTTAGGTAGCGTCTTCACTGGACCGGAAATCTCGCTGTCGGCGGACTTCCTAAATCCGGCCAGTATCGACCGGAATGATATGTGTCTGACCTGTTGTGCGGGTAGGTGTCTCCAGCTGTTCATCGTGGCAATAATGTCTTCCTGACGACGATCTGTTTCTACACCGTACAGTTTGTTTTTGATAATATTTTTTCCCTATTGGTGGTGAGAACATTTTCGAGATGTGCGGCGCGGCTTGAAAAATACTGGTTGTGCGGCTTAAAACTCTCAAATGTACATTTATCACTTCTATATACTCTCTCCAGAGGTGATATATTGCGTCTAGAAAACCGCCACCAACGCAGGTTGGTCTGAGAAGTCAGAACCCAGTTGAATGTTTATGCAGAAAGTTGGGGTAGTCGTGAAGCTCGGATAAGTCAATGTCTTCTCTTGAAGTAAATCATCAAATTGTAGCCGCAGAACAACGCAAAACACAGCAGGAAATTCACCACAAAAACATGGTCGTAACACGACTTACCTCTGAGACAAACCCGCACCAACCCTCCAGTCCCGTCGTCAACGTACTGGCTCTGCGAGTCGTAATTCTTCCCGAAATAGTTGCTCAAGATCAGAAACACAGAGATCGGACCCGTCCCGAGCAGAGCCCAGGTTGTTGCAAAATGCCGCGCACCAAACGTGTCTGCAACAATTGCCGGCATGGTTCCATAGACTGATCCGTAACTCAACCCGATCATGAATGACGTCAGCGAAAGGGAATTGAGATCGTTCAAAAACACCAAGGACAGCTGTGCAACTGCCAAGACCATCACCGAGATCACCACCACCCACATTCGCTGTAACTTCCAGTGTCGGTGGATGAGGTCACTGGCCGGACCGGAAACCAGTCGTCCCAAGAAGTTGGCAAACGAAATGATCGACACCTGCAATGCTTGGTAGGACGATGATAAGTCTTCGTCGGGCTTGTCCGACGAAGCAGAAGCCATTAAAAGAGCCAGCTTCACCATGGCCGAGTTGAGATTTTGATTGTTGAGTTGTGCTTTGACGATAAAACCAACGCAATAGATGTAAATCTGGCCCACTCCGCAGTAGAACGAGTTGAGCACGTAGAACGCCACAAAAGTTTTGTCTTTGACGAGGGAAATCATGTGTTCTTTGGAAGTTTTGTGTTTGGTTGATCTTTTCTTCTTCTTCTTTGGTACTTCTTCCATGTGCAGATGCGATTGAGCTGTTTCCGGCGGCTTGCTTTCTGCGGGTTCCACAAAGTCCACCTCCATCGGTCCCGTATTCACAGGAGATGTCCCAAGCTGGGAGGCGTAACCACTCATAGGGTTTGAAAAAGTGGTTTCGGGTCCCAAAGGAGTTTCCTCGTCGACAATGACCTCTTCTTTGTAGGCTCTTTTTGGTAAACTTCCAAAGAAGTTGATTGCCCGAGGCGAGTTGCTCAGCGACGACGCATTTCGGTAAGAATTGGTCCGGGCAATCGACTGTTTGGTTTTGAACTCCAATGGGGAGGACGACAGCATTGCTGATAACTGGCCTGAAGACTTCGGTGTCGGCGTCGGAAGTAGAGTCGAGTTCAGTGGCGAATAACTGTTTGATTTGGAAAGCTGGGAACTCGATCCTGAGCCTGAGTATGAGATCGCAATGGGGTTGTGAGACTGTGTGGTCAAACTGGAGGACGACGACGAAACGGAAACTGCTGAAAGCTCGGATGTTGTGGAAAAAAGCGACGAAACAGAGTTGCTTCTGATGAGATTGAGTTGAGCAAAAGATCCTCGGTGAGCTTTCAAAAGGTAAGAGAGTCCTTTTGACTCCTCTTCAGCGTCATTCGGGCCGGATGATTCGTCCTCATGATCCGTTTCGTAAATTCCAACAAAGAAAAAACCCATTCCAATGACAATTCCAGAAAACAATGCAATGAACCTTAGCAAACCCATGGTATTTCCCGAGAAAAACAGCGTAGAGACCGATGCGTAGAAGAGAGCGGCCAATCCATAGGCGGAAACAGGACAGGAGTTGGCTGCCCCGCGGTGTTTTGGGAAGTTGAGAGTCGCAACTTTCAGGGTAGAAAAGTATGGAAGAACAGATCCAAATCCAACATTGATCATGGCCAGAAGGAGCGAAGAGAAGTTATGCCATGCGAATCTGTAGTTAAGATAGAGCAAGAAGAACCCCGAAAACTCGAGGGCAGCTCCCAGAAGGATGGCGTAGTTTGGTCCAAAACGGTCAATAAAAAGTCCTGCACCTAAACCTCCAATTGAAGAGCCGATGTTGGAGGCAAACGACAGGAAAGAGGCATCTGCAGCCGTGAAGCCACATCTTGAGATAATCTGAGGCGAGTATATTCCGTATAGGTACGGTGTTCCGGAGGCCAGTGCAACAAGAGAGGAAGCCACCAACGCCACGATTTTCTTCTGTGACGTTTTAGCGGCGCTAGGGGGTCCCGAAAGGGCAGCAGGCCCAATGGAATCCCGGGTGGACATCTGATGAGGGGAAGTGAGGAACGGCGTAGAAGGGACGACTTTCCGAGGCGTGCGGACGTCAAAAAAACCTTGTGATGTTGTTTTGGTATGTGTGATTCAATGGGAAGAAAAAGCAGGAAATAAATAGCCAAAGATAAACGAGAAATAAAGAGACGTAGGTGTTTGTTGTTGGGCTATCTGGTGAGAGAGGGAAATAAGGGGAAACAAAAGATTTGGAAATTAAGTTTATTTGAATTGGGTCGATCGACGCGTCTACTTTTCAGTCGCGACGCGATAAAAAAAAAACACGGAAATTACATTTTGAAGAGAATAGGATGAGTTGGGGTAGTAATGATTTAGTTCTTTCCTATTCGGAGGCAGCAGAAATGGCGAAAAGATCGAGAGAAGCAGTAGAGTTTGAAAATTACGAAGAAGACCTTGATTACGAGGACAATGGAGAAGCTACAAGCTCCAAAAGACGTCGAACTGCACGCAGTCAGATCAGCGATGACGAGAGCGATTCGTCAGCGTCTTCGAGCTCGTCAGAAGGAGCACAAACACAGAGCTACCGCGAGTCTGTGCGACAGCAGAGAATCAGCAAGCTGACGCGAGCGTTTGTTCGGGCTCTTTTTGGGCTGGAAAACAGGTGCCAGCCCTTGACAAAGGGGTTTGTGGCCAAGGTGATGGAGTCCGAGGGAGAAAAGGGACATGGAATTCAGTTCAAAAAGCATCTTTTGGCGCCAATTCGCGAAACTCTCAACTCTGTGTTTGGTCTGGATCTTGTGGAGCTGCCGACGATGGCTAGCGGTGCCTCTGAGAAGGCCAAGACCAGCACGGAAGAGTACATTCTGGTGAACAAGCTCCCGGCAGAACTGAAAGACGAAATGTTCCAGTTTTTCAGCAAAAACACGCGACAGATCTCGTCGATCGGCGACCTCAAGGAGTTCACGTCGGGGTCGTCAGCCGTGGTGAGGACAGGGGCCAACCTCCCGAAACCAGCGACCGAGCTGGTCCACATGGGGTTCAAGATGCTGGTCATCTCGATAGTTTTGATGAACGAAAACAACATCAGCAAGCAGGATCTTTTGTCCATTCTGCGCACAAAATTCCAGCTCAACTTTAGAGACACAAAACCCGTCGCTGTTCTGAATCACGTGACCATCCCAGATTTTTTGCAGATGCTGGTAAAGCAGGAGTATTTGAATCAGCTGGACGTTTCCCAAGCGAACTCCAAGAAAAACGCTGCGTCGCGCCGTTCGGCAGCGGCAGGGAGGTCTGTTGATGACAATCTGTTGATCCTGTCTATTGGACGGAGAACAATGGCCGAGTTCGACAGGGATTCGTTCATCGACTTTCTGAGAAGAATGTATCCAAATTGGAGCGATGAGTTGGAAAAAAGTGCTTTGTACATGTTGAACAACGTTTGGGCCACGTTGAGTGAGGAATGAGTTAGGACCATTCACTTGGCTCGTATATAGCTATTAAGCAGGTGAGAAGTTGGGATTTCAGTGATATCTTGTGGTTGCACTGAGTTTTTTACGTTATCTTAAGCCTACGACACTAGTGTTTTTACGCCAAAATTCAACTTTAATCACAGTGTTTCCTGGAATAAAGATCTAGTAAACGGGGTATTTGTGAATAGCTGGAACGCAGATAAGTTTATAGGACTTTCAACGAACACTGGCATAGCTGGTATTCTCCGAGTGCTCTGGCTTTTTTGTTTTTCTCTTGAGTGCCACATGGTCTTTACTCGTCCGCAAACATGCTATTCAGAGTCTTTTCCGTCAGAGGATCGTCCATCACGTCTTCGTCCGCACCCTTCTTACTCCGTCTCTGCTGAGCGCTCTCTACCTGTTTCTTCCTGTCTCTGAGTTTCTGCTCGTCATCCCCTCCTGCAGACCCGTTCGCGTTCTTACTCGCATTCTGGATCAGCTGCAGGAAACAGTTTCTTCTCTCCCGCAGCTTCTTGCAGTTCATCAAAATCACCTCAAACTGACTCAGCTCCTTGTTAGGAACATTCAAGATCTTCTGCAAGATCATTGCAGGATACGATGACTTGTATCTGAGTCCCATGTACAGGATTGTCAACGTGTATGCCGCCTCCGGATGAGCGTCCACATAGAACTTATCAGTCAAAACATTCAGAAGAGTCTGGATCAGATTTTCCGACAGATACTTGTCAACCTGGTCGTTGTTCAGAACAATAAGGTCCTGAATCATGTGTTTCACAATCAAAATCGCATTGAAAGAACACCGCGTATCTTTAAAGTTGATGATGTGACTAAGCAGGTTCAACAACGGAGCCAAAAGGTTCAGATTGTTGAAGATCAACTGCCGGGTTTTCAGCTGTCTTTCGCTCAAACTTGTCGACGTCTGCTGTCCGATAAGATCGATCAACATCCGATCAATCACCGCAGTCAGTTGTCTCAGCATGTGTTCCTCCATCATCTCCTCGCTCAACTGCTCGTCGCTCTCGTTACCCTCCAGTTGCAGTCCCTTCTGGTAAACGACATCCCATTTTGAAACAAGAAGCTCATCAACCGTGGCAAAAACCTGCGGAAGCAGTTCCACCATGAACGGATCTAGCTGCGAGACAGGACAGTTTTTGATCACATTTCTAATCACCAGATTGATCATGTGTCTCCAGGAATGTAATGTAATGCCGACACGCTCGCCAGTGAGTGCTTTCCAAAGCAATGTGGCACACTCCGGGATTTCATACAAGGTCTCCTCAAGCTCCGAAATAGAACTGATCGTCAGATAGGCATATTCTCTAGTATATCTCACAATATGGCCCACGCTGTCGGCGAAATCACGCAGCGTGTGCATTGCCTTGACGCTTTCGTCCATAAACGACTCCTTCGACTGAATTGAGACACCTTGTTGCCAAAACCTCTCCATACAGCTGTACTTCACAAACGCTTGAACCTCAGACGGAAGTCCTTCCCAGTTGGCAGGATTGTGGTATGCTTGGATCTGATAAATCAGCTGCAAAATGTGCGGGAGAATAGGCTTGATTCTAGGTTTCCATAGCTTTAACAGATCCTGATAAGTCTCCGATTGATGGTCCAATTTCTCAATGCTGTATTGGATGAAGATTCTGGTGGCTCTGATCGGAAAAACTGAAGACCAATGATCTTTCAACTCCTTCTTCAAGTTTCTTCCGGCCTCGTCCATTTCCGCTTGCAACAGATTCGTGTCTGCGGTGATCCCTCTTGACTGGAAGTATTCCGCGATCTTAACGATTCCAAGTCTCTCCATGAACCAATGCAACTCCAAAAGCCCCTTTTCCGTGCTTGGATCCGACCAGGCCACGAGCTCCGGATCCACAATGTTGCTGAACCGCTCCGCTTTGTTATCGATCGACGATCTCTGCGAAACAACAAGCAAAAACGACTTGAACGCAACGGCCTCGTGGTCGCTCAGCTTTTTCGACGCCAAAATCGACGCAATGGCCGCTTCCAGCTCCGAAAGAATGTGTTTCAAGGACTCAGGCATCAAGTACGCCAGCCGGTTCAGCTCGGTTCCTCCGCTCGTCCTCAAGTCTCTGATTAGCTCCCGCTCGTCGTCAGATGCCTCGGGTGGATACTCGAACGTGCACGACTCCATCACTTTTTCCAGCACCTTGAACATCGTTCCAGAAGTGTCCTTCAAAAGAGGCGTGAACTGCACAAGAGTCTGAATCTGTTTCCTCAACAGCATAGGGTCATTCACTCTCAGCATCAAAAGCATTTTGCACAGCTCGTCAACCTGGTTGATCAAAAACACCTTGGTGGTCTCCATGTCCTCGTCCTGACACCATATCAGCCATCTCGAAATTCCTCTCACACAGGCCTCAATGGCCACAAACTGCGAGTAACCATAAACAAACGGCTCGGAATTCTTCCCTTTGTAGATCAACTTGGAGTCAGTCAGTGATTTCGAGCCAACCGGCGACGAATAGAACTCGTTCAAGCGGTTTGCCAGCCATTGAAGACCTTCCTTGGGCTTCTTGCAAATAATTATCCTCACAATGTCGTCGTTGAGCTTCTTGTAGTTGCTCAGAAACGTGGAGGACTCGGGCTGGCTCTCAAAGTCAATCTCGAGATACTTTTTCGCAACACAATCATCATCGCAATCTGCGTAGCTGATCAGCCCGTTCGCCGTTGTCTCAAGCAATGCCGGCATGACCTCCTCAAACTCAGGCTTGTCGCTGAGCTCATCTATACGGAGCATCGAGCACCAGAACTGCAGCGACAGGCCAGAGATCACAAGAGACTCATGTTTGGTCGTCTCTAGAACCAGTTTGAAATAGTTGGAAATGTCGGCAGTCTTGGGAAGCTTAAATTTGTTGTTGCTCTCTGAAATCTGGAAATACTCGCTCAATCCAACTATCATTTCCACGAGCTTTTTCAGCAGGGTATACATGTTCTCGTCGACATCATCCGGATCGAGTTCGATGCTCTTGAACAGTTTGAACAACATCGCGAGTCCATCTGTCTGGTAAATGGAGCCAATCACGTCGTTGAAGTCGGCCTCTTCTGAGTACGATCTTGTGAAAAGAACCTGTAAACAGTCGACACTTAGAGTCTTGATCTTGATGTTTTCCACCTTCAGCAAGTTGCTGAGCTTGGTGAGCACGCCGGCGTGTCGGAACGCGATCGGAAGCACCCAGTACAAGCTCGTTTTGAACACCTGGAGAATTTTGATTGTGAAATTGTAGTAGTCTTTGTAAGTCTGGTCGTGACTGTTGTCCGGATGGCTCAGAAGATACTCGACGCATTGATCCAGCAGGTTCGACCATCGGATCAGCCATCCTTCACTGGAGGCCGCAAAGATTCTGAGAGACTCATTGGGCTCATATTTCAGCAGCAGGATCGCCTCGGACGTCACCACCTCGGGACAAAGCGAAGAAAGGACGTTGTTTCGTTGAGAAACAATTGGATCGTCCAGAAGATAAACATCTTCGAACAGTGCCCGGAAAATGATCAGCGAAAGCTCTCTGGTGATGGCGCTGTGTTCCCAAAGCTCGAGCAAATTCGAGTCCATTGTCGCCCAACTCTCGAGTTTTTCCTCATCCGAATACGTCCGATCCTTGAGCGCTGTACCGTCGTCCTGACGCGAAAGACACTGTCCCCAGCAGCGTTTGGCGATCTCTACCCACAGAAACGCCACCTTCTCCTTCATGTAATGCGGGTCCGAAGGCGCCACCTTGGTGGCGAGTTCGATAACCCAATTACGCACAGCCACCTGTTTCTGAAGGTCCCACGTGGCAAAGTCCCTGGTGATGGCGCTCAACAGCAGGTTCAACCCGTAGTGCCGCACAATGAAGTCGTGACCGTTGTCGGGCAACGCCAGAAGATACCCCCAAAATGGCGACTCCGGAATCTGCTTGATAGTCTCCAGAAACTCCTGGGCCTTGTGACGCTGTTCATTGGACGACTGCGGGCTGTAGATGACTTGCAATGACTGGACAATCTGCGAAATTCCCTCTGAATCCATCGTGTTGGTGGGCAAAGACGCGGTATCTGGACGGTGTTGATTTAGCTGAAAAAAACGTACAATTCACCTGGCTGAGAACGGCACTCGTTGTTCTCGGTTCTCTTGTTATTTTTCTGTCTTCTCCGTGCAAATTCCACGACCCAACTATAAAAATTGTCGCTGTTGTTTCTCTTGTTTGGTGATGGTGTCTCATCAAGTTTAATTTTTCTCGCAATTTGAGGAAATATTGTGAGAAAAAAAAAAATCGTCAAAAAAAAACTTGACAAGAAACGGACACGGACAAAGACGCGGACAAAGATGCTACAAAGAGGACTGCGGAGCGTGCGAGTTGCGCCAGTTGGCTTGCACATGCACGGAGGCGTGTATCTGGCGCGCGGTGCGGCCACCTTCAGGTACAAAACGCGCAAAGTGAAGACTCCTGAACAAATCAAGGCCGAGGAGGAACAAAGGAAATACGAAGAGGCCGTGAACTCGGGCTCGTGGGTGCGCAAGTTCGGGGCAATCACGAGCTCGTTTGAATTCAATCGAAAGGCCACCAAATACTACATCGCACTGTACGCGGTGTTCATCGGATACGGTATCCACTACTTCCAGAAGCTGTACAAGCGGGACGTGGAGCGCAAGGAGCTGCTGGAAAAGCGAGACACTGGTGTCGAGCTGTCGGAGTGGGAGAAGTTGCGGATCCGCGAGTTGTCGGGAGATTTGATCCGAACAAAGGACATGAGTCGTTTGTTGGCGTACCACAGACTGAGACAGCAGTGGATAGACGAGGGGAACGACGTTTCGCAGTTCAATCCAAAGCCCGAAGATGTCGAGCCGCTCGTGGACCACTCGGTGGAGAAGTGCATTCTTCCTCCGAGAGATCTGACGCAGTTCTACGACGACATTGCTGAGAATTACGACAAGGAGATCTCCTCGGAAGAGCTGTTTTCGATGATGGGGTCCAAGAGACGCTGGGTGATGCGTCATTGTAAGGGAGATGTTCTCGAGGTTGCCTCCGGAACGGGAAGAAACATCGAGTACATGGATCCTACGAAGCTCACCTCGTACACGTTTCTGGACACTTCCTCCAAGATGATGGAGGTGACGTACGACAAGTTCACCAAGAGATGGCCTGCGTTCGCCAAGGTGAAGTTTGTGGTTGGAAAGGCCGAGGATTTGCTCGATCTCGAGGGCAGCAACAAGGTGAAATACGACACTATTATTGAGACTTTCGGACTTTGTTCGCATCAGGATCCTGTTCGCGCACTGAAAAATATGAAAAATCTGTTGAAGCCAGGAGGAAGAATCGTTTTGCTGGAGCATGGACGTGGATCCTACGACTTCATCAACAACAAGCTGGACTCTAGGGCCGAGAAGCACTCCAAGAGCTGGGGTTGTAGATGGAATCTGGACATTGGGGAGTTGGTGGACGAGTCTGGACTGGAGATTACCGAGGAAAAACGGTCGCACTTTGGAACCACGTGGTGCATTGTGGCCAAGAGACCGGGCGATGTGAAGGAGATCGAGGAATTGGGCTTTTTTGACAAATATTTCACCACAAGAAGGACAAATCTGGACTCTTCTTTGCTCGAAACCACCACTCCAAAGTGAGAACGGTGTCTGTCTGGCTGGTTCTGTCATTTATAGATCTGTACATAGTGGACGGTATTGCAAGATGTGGACGGGCCCAACCTGCCTGCCAATTGCCGCAAATAAATGTCTATTGTCATTAATTAATTATGTGGAAAAAAATGCAGTGATGATTTATTTCTCGAGAAATTAGTTTTTCATATAATAAAATGTGCTATTAGAGAGACATAGAAGTTTGGAAGTTCGGACAAACCGAACCGAGCTTGTCAATGACAGTCGATACAGCCAACACGGTGTTGGGTCGAGCATTGCAAATCACCTCACCCGTCAGTGCGCTGTTCCAGTTCTCTCGTGCCCCCTCGGTGCTCGCTTTCCCGTTGGCCGTTTCCTACTCCCTTGTAGATGGGTCTGCCGGATTCACACAGACATAACGGTCCGAATCGATAGCCAAAATCCCTTCATTTCCGACCCCCCCCGCCGTTCTCTTTTCACCCGAAATGATTACTCCGAGCCGTCACAACAGATCTTCTGTCGCAAAATCGCGGCCTCCCCGGATAGAAAATATAAATATAAAAAGACTCAAAATTATTTACATTTATTTCTCTTGTTGATATCACTTTCTTTCTTTCCAACGACATGCCACTCACACAAAGAAAACCAAAAAAGTCGGTTTCTTTCTCAAAAAAGGACCCGGCACCGGGATCCGCCGAGCCCGCGGCTGAAGAGACGACAGCGGTCTCTCCTTTGGATAGAGTTCTCAAGCCATCGTTGCAAACCATCCCGTTCCACGCACCTCTTCTCATCATCAGCATGTTTGGACAGTTCCAGCTCACAACAAGCGTCACAGAGGCCATGCAGAACTCGTTCTACGCCCTTCTGGTGCTCCAATTCATCTACGGAGTGATCCTTATGGAGTCAGTCAAGAAGCCGAAAAAGGTTAAAAAGAACTTTGCCGGCGTCATTATCCCTTCAGCAGGCCCAGATTCCGGTGATTTCATTTACTTGTCTGTTTCTGTTGTGTTCTCGCTGTTTGCTGCAGCACCAATCTACATGATTGTCATTCTTTTCGGTGCTCCGATGGGTAGCTACACCCTCAGAACGTTCTATCTCTCGTGCCACGTGTCTCTGCTTGCCATTTTCCCGCTTCTTTTGACTTACAGATTCACCGAGCCGGGTGCTTCAGTTGCGTGGTTCAAGCTGCTGACGTTCCAAGTCCCAAGATTCTACTCCAATCAAATTTATTTGGCCGCAGTGGGGACGTTCATTGGCTGCTGGCTGGGCGTGACCCCGATCCCATTGGATTGGGATAGGGACTGGCAACAATGGCCAATCACCCTGTTGATTGGTGCCTATACTGGATGTTTCCTTGGTGGTCTGACGGGCTACTTTACTGGTTTGCGTCACCAAAAATGAGACAGCTTTTTGGAAACACTGGCACTTGCCATTCCTTTCGAGTATTTGGTGAAATCTTAATTGAATAGAGCAGATTTGTATATAGATTAATAATAGCATTCGAACATTCTTTGACATGTCGGCGAAAGATAATCTATCTTGAGCCGATATCGCGTGACTTTGAGCACGTGACCAAGTACTCCGAAATTTCTATTTTTTTTTTTTTATTTTTTTCTCGTGTGTGTTTTCGAACTTGTTGATGTTTGTTTCCAATAGACTCTTCTCCCTTATACCCTCTTACAACATTATGTCCGCCTTTGCAACGGGACCCGCAGTTGGGAATAACAATCCTGCTGCTCCCACTGAGCCCACTCAGGAATCTCGCTTCTCGAAGTATGCTTTGAAAAGCGAACAATATAACAAGGATCCAGAATGGCTGAGAACGGGAACAGCCAGCACAGACAGGTCCTCTGGCGCCACAAACAGCACACGTCTCAAGAAACGGACTCTCCCGACAAGCCTGGTGAAAAGAGTGAGCAAAAACCTTGATTCCACCTCGGAGGACGCCGACAATTCCAATCCACCTGCCTTACCTTTCTCCATCAACACACAGCGAAAGAAGCTGGGCGGACTTGACGTGGAGGATAATTTTGTTGCGACTGATGAATTTCAAGATTTGCCACCTAAAAAATCGCTTTTTGATTACAACGCATTGAACGACGGCGAGTCGAGTAATAACCTGGTGATCAACAACCCCAACTTTGTGCGATTTGAGAGCAGTCCCAACGAGTTCAAAAATGTGTTCAACAGATTTCAGAGGAGCAAATTTGACAGCACAGTTGCCGAAACCAGCAATATGAACCTTCCGTTCAGCGTGGACACGAGAAGCAGTCCGGCAGGAACAGTGAAGGAGGAAAAAGACGTGGACAACGGCTCTCAAGAGACGGCGGTCATCGTCTACGGCTACGAGGACTCGTGTTTGAGCGAGATCTTGGTGCATTTCTCGAAGTTCGGCACCATCTTAGAGGATTTTGGTCAAATACTTGGCCATCAGATACAATTCTCCGGCATATTGGCGACAAAGACAAGAAACTATCCGATTTTTGTCGGATCGCGGTGGATCAAGCTGACGTATGACAACGTGTCGAGTGCTGTTCGTGCGCTGCGGGAAAACAACTCTGTGGACGACCACGGGGTGGTGATTGGTGTGGTTCCGTACGGTCGCAGGATTCTGGAAAAGCTTCTGGGGTCAAAGATTCCTGACAATCAGGATGTTGGCGGCTCAGTTTCGCTGGTGAAACTGGCCAGTCGGGAGCCGCTAGCTGACAATGACATGAGTGCGTTGTTTGTGAGCGGTGGAGGAAGCTCAGAGGAGGACGCTTTGGACGGAACGTTCAAGCTCAAGGACGGAACGAGTCTGATCAATGTTCCAAAGAGCAGCAAGAAGAAGGAGGGAACAGGACTGATAGATCGGTCCATGAGGTTTGTTTTCGGCAAAGGAGAGCTGTAGCACATCCACGCGGGGTTGGTCGACGGTCTGCTATTAATAAATGATGTATCAGTAAGACGAAGAAAATCTATTGTACGACAATGATCGAACGGCGTGGCACCGCTGAAAAGCAGTGTAGTTTGGACCTGAAAGATAATCCTCGGGTAATCAAAATTAATCAAAATCCATCTAATTTGTGCCTGAGACCGTCTCAAGTCGACAATTTATGGCCACTTTTCTTCTCCATCTGTGCTTCCATTATCTGAAAAATTTCCCCATATTTTTCAATTTTCCGAAAAAAAATTCTTGACATTGTCTTTTCGCAAATACTGCGATCTAATCTTCTCTCCTTTTAATGCTACATCATCTTCGGTCATGGCCGAGACGCCAATCACAGAATTGCTTCCATCTATACAATCTCGAGCCAATGAGATTATTTTTGCCCACGCTTTCTCCAAAACAGACCGGTCGCAGCTTCTCGACCTTATCAAGGACATCAACACCAACGTCGTCTCGCAACTGAGCTCGTGCGACAGCAACACCCGCAGACGCGTCAGCAATCTGTGCAACAACCTCATAGGAATCTACGAACGTATCAAGAGGAATGAATCGGGGTTTTCCAGCTTGGACGATCGTGTCCTGTGGACCGCTTCCAGAATAGGCCAGGACAAGTACTACCCGGTCGACGAGTCGGTAGGCGTCTTCGTGGGGAACAAAGACTCTCAGAACAACGAAAAATGGCGCAAAATCAATGCAGATTTGAAGCAAATCAACGGTCTCGACGACTTGTATCAGGATGTGCTCTCGAATTGCTCGTTTGTTGCCTCGATGCTGTCACTGGCAAAGAACGACAAGTCGAAGCTTTGCTCGCTAATCTGCTCCAGTAGCGACGGAAGCGGGTTTTCCGTGATTCTCAATTTCAACGGGTGCAGACGATCGGTTTTTGTCGACGATTTGCTTCCAAAAGACGACAAATTTCACGTGAAAAGCGCCAAAAACCCGAGTCTTCTGTGGCCCGCTCTCATTGAGAAAGCTGTTCTGAAAGTACATGGATTCAACAACTTCGACAATCTCACAGGGTCCAATTTTGGATCTGAAGCGTTCATGTTGCTGGGATACGTGCCTGAGTACTTGATGGTTCACGATTTACAGAGAGATCAGCTCGATAAAATCGTCGCAAATTTCCAGACCGGCAAAATAGTGTTGGCTTTGGGGACGGCGAATCTCACCAATAACGAGGCATCTTTCTACCAATTGACTCCGAATCACGATTATTCGGTCCTGGAGATTCAAAAAGACCCCAGAACACAGCACGGATACCGTTTCGTTCTGAAAAACTCGTGGTTAAACAGTCGAATTTTGGAAGTCTCCGATCTGTTTCCGTTCCAGACATTGTACATAAATTGGCGACTCGAGGACCATTTTTGTGTCAAAAAACACTTTGTGGCGACCCAAAGGAAGTTTGCCGGTCTTTCTGAGTATACACAGTTTTCTGTGCAAAATGGGGGCCAAAAAAACGACGTATTCGTGTTATTGGAGAGACATTTGGGATATTCTGGAACGCTGCAAATGCAATGGTACGAGACTGCGGGCGAGAAAGTGTGGACGAAAACAAGAAATTTACGGTTTCAATCGACTGCACAGACAAACTCGAGACTTCTCCTGGCCAAACTCGCCATGAGGCCCAATCAAACGCTGACGGGAGTGTTTCTGGTGGACTGCGAGTCGAAAACTAGTGTCAATTCAGTGTATTTTTACTCTGTCCACCAAATCTCGGTGGGAAAAGCCGCAGCAAAATCGTCGCATTACAAGGAGCTGATCGAGACTTGGAAGCCAACAACCGCAGGCGGGAACTGGCGCAACACTGGGTTTCTGAACAATCCGCAATTTGAAATCCGGGTTTCTGCTCCCGCGTCGATCGACGCGGGACTTTTCAGCGACGAAAAAATCGACCTCAATCTGACGATAGTGGAAAACCCGAGCAACAAGTTCAGGTTTCTGACAGATTTCGCCGCGACTGGTGAAAACAACAGCTACGGCCACGGAGAACATGTCTCGCGGTGGAACTTGGAGCCACAACGGAGATACATCGCCGTTGTCTCGACGTACTTGCCCAACATCTATGAGCGGTTCAAGCTGGTTTTGAGCTGCGACGTGGAATTTACGGTGGAAAAACTGTCCAATAGACTTGGACTGTACGAGAAGGAGGTACAGGCTGACGGAGCCACTATCGTTCGTTTTGTGTTGCCGAGGAAATCCCGACTAGTGGCTCGCGTCTGCGGTATCGGAAGTCTGGCTGCAGAGCTGAAACACTGTGAAACGGGTGACATTGTTGAGCGTGTCATGGGTGAACAACTTCACGGACTGTTTCTTGGGGGAAAAGAAGTCGATTCCGGGCTATATTCTCTCTCCGTTGTCGCAAAGTCCGCTGTAAATATTCTGATCGGATCCTCATTCCCCGTAGAAATGAAATAGATACTAAAATAATTAATTTTTTTTTTGCAAAAAATATTTTTCAGGCGGTGCAACTTGAAACATAAAAAAAATCCGGCTTGTATGGGGTTGTATGATTAGGCAAGATTGCTACAAACGCCACCGAAATGTCTAAGGAAATCGACAAACTCAAGTTTCTCGGTTCATTACTTGGCCGAACAAAACTGGCTCCGTCAAGCACACTCAATTTCGACTGTGTTCTCGATATGTTACAACAGGCAGAGATATACACTGACGACTCCGAGCCATACAGTCGTACCATTGAGGACCAGTTGACGGTGGAGCTCGATGTTCAGAAGATCTACGAGGAGGTTCTTTCGAAAGGATCGAACGAGTTTCCTGTTTTGAACCGTCGTCGGCACACAGGGTTTGTGAATGTGTTTCTACAGCAGCCTTTGATGCATATTTTCACTGGCCTGGATGCTTCTCATCCGTGGCTGATGTACTGGTTGTTGAGTTCGAAGGTTCTTTTAGGGCAGAAAATACCCAAGGATCTCGCAGAAAGAGTTGGATCGACTCTTTTGACCTTCATTGACGAGAAAACGGGCGGAATTGGTGGTGGAGAGGGCCAAATGGCGCATTTGGCTGCGACATATGCCGGGATTTTGGCTCTAGCACTCGCAAAAGACACAATTACGATGGAAATTCTCGACAGAAAGCGAATTTATGATTGGTTGTTGCAAATGAAGCAAAAAGACGGGTCTTTTACCATGCACCAGGGTGGTGAAGCCGATACTCGTGCGGTTTATTGTGCTCTATGTGTGGCTTCTTTGCTGGGAATTTTGGACCAAAAACTGGCGGAAAACACCTCTGATTGGCTGATTTCGTGTCAGACGTACGAGGGCGGATTCGGAGGCGTTCCGTTCGACGAAGCCCACGGAGGCTACACGTTCTGCGCGGTGGCTGCGCTGTGCATTTTGGAGGGTGTGGAAAATCTTTCTGTTCTTTTAGATCTGGAGAAGCTGGTGGAATGGACGGTAAAGAGACAGTATTCTCTCGAGGGGGGTCTTTCGGGACGAACAAACAAGCTAGTTGATGGCTGTTATAGTCATTGGGTCGGAGGGTTGGCACCGTTGTTGGAGGTTGCTACGGGAGAAAAATATCTGATCGATCGGATGAAACTACAGAGCTATATTCTGTGCTGTGCCCAGGATTCTAGGGGCGGTCTCAGAGACAAACCAGGAACACGGCCGGACTTCTACCACACCAATTACGTTCTTTGTGGATTGAGTGGATGTCAAAACACACAGGAACATGTTGGACCGAATGGAACGAATGAGCCGAACGGATCTAACGACCAGACCGTTCAGAACGGTCTACATAATGACACAAACGTCTCGCAAAACCAGTCCCGACAGCTCCCATACGCCTATCGTTTCCGCCCAGTGCGAATAGACGATCCGGCCGTCGTCGACAACAGAGAAGAAAACCTGGTGGAGCCGCTGGACCCGATATTTGGTCTCCCGTTCGGCTACGCTCGTGATATGTATGAGTTTTATGGTAGCTGAGTCGCGACAAAACAAATGTCGCGACAAAAATTTATCAGCGAAAAATTCCACGAAAAATAAAAAAAATCTCGAGCGTGAGATAGATTGGTATGGTGGTGGTAGATTGGAGAGGAAAAAGACCGATAAAAACGACACCCAGCCGTTTGTTTCTTTGTTTGAAACTCCAAAATGGCCCCTCTTGAATACACAGAAGTAAGTTGCCCGTGTACTGGTTTTTTCCCGCGGCTCCCCTACTAACTCCGTCAGTTCATCAAACAGCTCGACAGTCGTCTCGAGAAAGACGTCTCGTCTCTCCATCTGTCCATAAAACGTTTCTCGTACGACGCAGCCAACCACAACATTGAACCGGCATCCACAGAGATCGGCGATCTGCCGAACGGAACACAGACGACGCTCGTGCCCCAAAAAGAGGACTCCAAGACTTACTCGGTTCTCGTGAGAGTCAAAGACACAACGAAGGACAAGAACAACAAGTTCAAGATCAGCACGGTTGTCGCGCCAGAGAAACTGGAATCGTTCTGGAATGATTACACAAACGCCCTCAAGTCAGGAACTCACGGAGGAATGAAAAAGGACAAGAAGAAGAAGAAAAAGAGCAAGGTCACCAAGCCGTCAACCTAGCAGGTACAATAAATAATGTGTCAGATAACGAATTGCGTCGATTGAACTGCGTCGATTGAATTAGGACCCGAAAATCGCCGTCCATAAGCGTAAATTGGCCGTCTGCCGTGTAAATATCGTCCCATTTCCCCCTCTCTCGTTCACATCTCAACAACCAGATTCCCACTAGGCCAAACCAGCTCACACTCGCCGATCTCGCGGCCAATCTCCACCACCTCACGTGGGAAAACACTGAACACCCGGAACCCGTACTCGTGTTCGTATCCGATTGGTCTCTCAACAACACCATCTGTGTCCACCTCGTTCAAACAACAACACTCGATGTACGCGTAGATCTCCTCGACATCGCACGACTTGTCGAACCGTTGCTGGACCCTCGTCCCGTTCGGAAGCCGTATGGCCACACGCGCAGCGTCTCCGGTCTCCGGAACGCCCACCAGCGTGCTCTTGCGCCACCGAAGCCACTTCTCACGCTGCTCCTGCTGAAGTCTGCGCTCGTTCAGCTGCTGCAGCTCGCGCTCGCGCTCCAAACGTCTCATCTGGTCGCGTCGCAACGAGTTCTCGTACGCCTGGTCCTGCACGCTGCGCATTTGACGGGCCTGTTCCTGGGCCGCGTACTCGGCACGCAGCGTCTCCAGCGTGGGATTGAACTTGGAATGGCTTTTCTGGAACTTCTGGAGAATTCTGTCCACGCTGGTGATTCCCTGGATTTTGCTAACCAGCGACAACACAGGCGCGGATTGCTGGATCCCTGACGCCGTTGGCAGCTCGTTCACCGTCAGACACAAAAGCCCTAGAAACGGCAGCTTGTTCACCTTAAACTGGTTTGCAACCTGCATACACTCGCTGTCGCGGATGTCGCCGCCCCACACAAGAAACTCGTTCTGCTTGATGTAGCGCAAAAACTCCTTGTTCACCAAAACCTCGTCCACAAACGTGCGCGAGTCGTCGTGGTCCTCGCTGTGGATGTAAATCAGAAGCCATCGAGCCTCCTTTTTGGCAAAATACAGCGCGTGCGAGTACGCGCACTCTAGGAAGTCTGGTCTAGGGATCGCCAGAAGATGATCCTGAGGCACCAGATGTCCTTCGGACGCCGATTCGTCGCCGTCGCCGTGTGTCCGGTTGCCAATGACGTCGTCAAACCGCATGATAAACCGTCTGGCCACGTCGGTCGGGTCGGTCGACTTGCGGACCACTTTGTAGCCGCTTGGCTGTAATTTCATCGCCACCGGGACAACAATACCTACCACGACCAGCAAAACAAACCCAATCAGCTTGTACGCCGTGTACAACGGAACAACTAGTAGGAAAACCACACCATCCACGCCCCATTTGATCGTCTTGTTGAGTAATTTGTGCAGTTGTGACGGCTGTCGTGACGCCGTAGTCTCCTCGACAGGATAAGCCCCGGGCATTGGAGTCTGGGCGGTCCCGTTTTCAGCGTCCGAACCGAAAAAACGGCCCATTGCCGACGAGATCCGACCTGAAATGCCCAATTGCGCTCGTTCACCGTTCGACATCACGCTTCTTCTGCGCGAAGTGGCCACTTGACTCGATAGATTGTCGTTTGCCTCCCTGGGATACAGTTCAAAATAACTGATCAAGGCGAGCTCCAAATTCCAATTCAGCGACTCCAGCAGCTGGATCTGTTCGTCCTCAGGAATGGACGTGTCGGTAATGTATTGAAACTGCGAAAGAATGTCCTGCTGTTCCGACAACATTGGGGAGAGAACAAGGAGAAGGATGTGGTGTAAATATTTTGAGATAATCTGGGAAAATAGATTTTGGGTCGTGCGCGACTGACAACAGATGAGTATGGGGACGACTACACATGACTGACTACACATGACTACACCAGCAAGAATACAAATGTATCGTATTTGAGCGTATACAAGGTAACCTAGGCGGGACAAAGGACCGGGATAGCAGCCAGAGCACCGGCCAAAATACACAACACAGCCGCTTCTTGCGTCGTTCTCGTCGTTCTCGTCGTTCAGGCCGTTCACTTGCTCAGACATGCAAAAAGAGCCTTGACCAGAGTGATAACAATGTTCTGGATCTGGTCGTTTCCTTGCTGTTGTTGCTGTTGTTGGTGGTAGTTTTGTTGGTAGCCTTGCTGGTAGTTTTGTTGGTAGTTTTGCTGATAATTCTGTTGGTAGTGCTGGTTTTGCTGGTGGTGTGCTTGCGAAGGCTTGGATGGCTTGTGGCCGTCGTTGTCAGGAACGTTCTGGTGCTCGTTCATGGCTCCTATTCCGTTCGGATTGACGTCCGACCACGACGAAGGAACACGGGCCCCCGTTAGCTCGATGATCAAAACACCCGTGTTCTTCGGGTTGATGTAATTTTTCAGCCCGGCTTCCTGACAGAGCTCCTCCACGGCCGGCTTCAGCTTGGCCACACCGTCTTTGGAATGCAGTCCCTTTCCAACAATGCACTCCAACAGAGGTTCTCCGCGGTTTATACCGTTGATAATCCGCTGTTTCAAGATGTAAAGAGCCTCTCTGACATAGAGACCGTGCAAATCGATGTCGTTGTTGTCAGAGTCCAGATTATTGGTGTTGAAAACGTACTCTGCGGCCTTTCTGTTGTACTCCTCAGCAATACGGGCCTGTTGGGCAGCCTGTTCAGACAGCTGTTTTGCCTCGGCCTTGTCGCCACGCTTGTAGGCGGCCTGCGATTGGCTGGAAAGCTTGTTGCGCAGTCCATACGCCTGGTCGGCCTGCTTTCTCAGCTGAGAATACTCAGCATCGGTCGCATGGTTGTAGTCTTTCTCCTCTGGAAGAGATTAGTATTGGAGCAGAAAATCAGACCCGATTACTACTTACGCGAGAGAAACGCGCCTCTGTTGTACACCTGTGTAGCCCCAGACATGTCGGTTGGATTCGCAGAACAACAAAAATATAAATATACTGGAGGACCCTGTTCTCCTTTTTCTTTTACTCGTTGTGGAAATAACCAGCAGCCGTTTCAGTTGTACAGCGAAAATTGAGATGCCGGGGAAATGTGTTGATAATACGGGGAAATTCCGGATAAAAATCACTATCGACATCCAGACGAACGCCAACGGTCATTTCGAGCACAAATCCCCGGGGAATCGGCCCTCGTTGGCTCCAAAGGACCGTCGTTGTCGTCGTTACAGAGTCCGGGGAAGCTGTCTGCACGAATTACCAGCCGGTGCAAGGATGCGGATATTCGCGAGGGTTACAGCCCTCTGGAGAGTCACGTGCAGAAAAAACATACAGCGACTCTGAAAACTTTTTTTTTTTTTTCCAAAAGGTGCGAAGTTGAAATGAAAAAAAAGACTTACTTCTCTATCGTCAACTCGACACTACCATCAACCAACATCATAATCAAAATGGCTGCCGCGTATGTGAACATGAGATAACCAAGCGGGGGAAAATAGAACGAAGACACCAACGTGGATTGTGAGAAGTCTTTCCGGACTCGGAAGTAACAAGAGCCGGCGATTCGTTGTCGGCTTCACATCGCAAGATGTGGTTTTGAGACTACTACAAGGGGGCCCAAAGCGGTCCACTCGTACTTGTCTCTGATTGGAAAAGACCGACATCACACTGTAGTCCCTCGGGATACAGTACGGTCTCATTCACGCCTCTGGCGGGGTAATGTTGCGTATCGACAGAGCTTTGGCTCGGTCTCGATTGCAATTAAATTGATTCCAAGGGAAAATCTAGATACAGACTTCAAATGGAAAAACACGGAGGGGCAAGAATCATCACAGATCGTTTGAGTCTTGGATTATCTACGTTTTCCTCTGATGGCCTT
The DNA here is from genome assembly GCA_003709205.3 of Ogataea zsoltii. Taxonomy (NCBI): domain Eukaryota; kingdom Fungi; phylum Ascomycota; class Pichiomycetes; order Pichiales; family Pichiaceae; genus Ogataea; species Ogataea zsoltii. The sequence continues at coordinate 29,703 of PPKH03000024.1, forward strand.
TGGTCTCCGAATGACTTTGTCAGTTCGGGGAATGGGAGAACCACCAATACTAACTTTCAATCTAGAATTCCTAAACCAGAATCGCAAATCAAGAAGTCCAAGCAAGCTTCCAAGACCGCTGAGCAGGTTGCTGCTGAGAGAAAGGTCAGAAAGGCTGTAAGTATTTGTGCAATACCGAGCTGTTCCACCCCGATATGATGGCTTTTTTACGTTTTGGTGATGAAGACCACAATTTTTAATAAGCTAGCTTCGGCAATGTTGCTTGTTAGTTAACCATCTTTCGGGACTGAAATTCTTTGCTTAAGAAGACCATTGGGTGGACGGCGATTTTATTTTTCTGGCGAAAAACTCTTACTAACACCAAACAGGCTAACAAGGAGAAGAGAGCCGCTATCTTCAAGAGAACCGAGGCTTACGTCAAGGAGTACGCTGACGCTGAGAAGGCTCTGATTCAGGCTAAGAGAGAGGCTAAGGCTGCTGGTTCTTACTACGTTGAGGCCGAGCCAAAGCTCGTCTTTGTCGTCAGAATCAAGGGTATCAACAAGATTGCTCCAAAGCCAAGAAAGGTTCTGCAATTGCTGAGATTGACTCAAATCAACGCTGGTGTCTTCGTCAAGGTTACCAAGGCTACCACCGAGTTGATCAAGTTGGTTGAGCCATACGTTGCTTACGGTTACCCATCCCTCTCCACCATCAGACAGCTCGTCTACAAGAGAGGTTACGGTAAGGTTAACAAGCAAAGAATCGCTCTGTCCGACAACGCCATCATCGAGGCTTCTCTCGGAAAGTACGGTATCGTTTCCGTCGAGGACTTGATCCACGAGATCTACACTGTTGGTCCTAACTTCAAGCAGGCCAACAACTTCTTGTGGCCATTCAAGCTCTCGAACCCATCCGGAGGCTGGGGTGTTAGAAGAAAGTTCCAACACTTCATCCAAGGTGGTTCTACCGGTAACAGAGAGAAGTACATCAACGAGTTGGTCAAGAAGATGAACTAAGCTGTTGCATTACGTAGTGTATAGGAGAGAACTCTAAGCGAGTTGTGCGTCTTCGTATAGGAGTAAGCGTGGATTAATATCAGCAATCAAGAACGTAGAAAGTCTGGGTGCTTTGTCGACTACACATACCGACTACACGTTTTTTTTTTTTGCGGAAAAGTCTCGTTTGTGTTCACTATCTACTTCTTGCAGATCCAGTCGTTCAAACCGTACTTGTTTCTGGCAACTTCAATGGCATAAAACTGCAGTCTCACCACGAAAATGGTTCCGTGCTCGTCGTACTCGCCAGCGGCGTCTGCTCTCAAAAGGGTACCAAAGTTGTAGTCATCAATTTTGTCTTCAAACTTCTTCATGTAGTTTCTCCATCTCTCCTTGCCCTTCACGGACTTCATTTCCTCCTCCGAGATCTTGGCAACATTTGCTGGCTGTGCGAATTCAGGAAAGTCTTTGATGAGCTCCTCGAGGATCTCGTCGTCGTACTTGGTGAGCTTGAGCTTGGAACCTGGAATCGAGTGCAGGAGCTTCCAGTAAGTCTCCATCTGGACCACTGCCTTGACGGCAAATTGTCTTTCAATATCCTCGAGATTATCCGCCGTTTCGGCAGAGAATGCGGTAGCCATGTTGTGTTTGTGTGTGGTATAGGGCGGCGTTCAGACAAATTCTAGAGAGACTCTACGAGCTTAGTAGCGTGCTTCCGAAAAATTTTAGATGGTTAGAGAAAGAAAAAAAAAAAAATCTCGAGATTCTGCCATCATTATCATGTGTCAGTAAATGCGGCCCGAGGATAATAAGGGTCTGTCAGATCTGAGATCTGGGGTTTGATCATCAGACGAATTGTATGCGCCTATGGGTTGCACAAAGTAATGCCGCAATAAATGAAGAAACTGTTAATGATCCGACAAGTAGAATCAGGATCCTCTTATGCGAAAGAAAGAATTTTTGCAAGTTTTCTTTGAAACAGAACAGAAATATAATGGTGGCAGAATAGAAATCATTGATGTAATGTCGTATAAAAGAGGTTGGAATATTTAGTAAATTGATCAAAAAAACAATCATTCGGCTCAACACCACAATGACCAATGACCATGAGCTTGAAAAGGGCCTGGACCCACTGGTTTCTACAGACTCGGGTGCTAACAGAAACTGGCTTATGAGAAAGGTTGACTCGTTCAAACCTGCTGAAGGCAACGCCTCTCCATTGAAACACCAGCTTGGAACCTTCCAAATGCAAATGATTTCTCTTGGAGGATCAATTGGTACGGGGCTGTTTCTCGGGTCGGCCCAGTCGCTTATTGACGGAGGTGCCGGAGGAATTTTGATCTGCTACTCGCTGATCTCGGTGTTGATCTATTGTATGGTGCACTCTTTGGCCGAGCTGGCGTGCACTTTTCCGGTCCCCGGTGCATTTTCCTACTATGCCACAACGTTTATCGATCCCAGCTGGGGCTTCGCAGTGAGCTGGAATTACGCAATGCAATGGCTAGTGCTTCTTCCCCTGGAATTGAGTGCAGCTTCCATCACATTCAAGTTCTGGGACGGGTTCCCAATCAGTGACGGATATCTGATCACCGGGTTTTTCCTCATGATGATCCTCATCAACATGCTTCCAGTCAAGATCTATGGCCTGGCCGAGGTTTTCTTTTCTCTGACCAAAATTGTGGCCATCTTCGGGTTCCTGATCACTGGGTTGGTGATTCTGTTTGGAGGAGTGAACGGAAAAGAACCGATCCTCGACAAATACTGGAACGAACCCGGTCCATTTCCGCCGAGCGGATTCAAGGGAATCGTCTCCGTCTTTGTCACGGCGGCGTTCAGTTTCAGCGGAACAGAGCTCTGTGGGTTGTGTGCCGCGGAAACTCCAAAACCCGAGAAAACCATCCCCAAAGCTTCTAAACAGGTGTTCTGGAGAATCCTATTTTTTTACCTCAGTTCCTTGACTCTAGTGGGGCTTTTGGTCCCTTACAACGACCCCAGACTTGTTGGCAGAAGCGAAGGCAGCGCAAACAGTTCTCCGTTTGTCATAGCCATCAGAAATGCCGAGATTCCGTATCTGCCTTCAATCATGAATATTGCAATTCTGATCTCAATTCTTTCTGTCGGAAATTCTGCAATCTATGCCACTTCCAGGACCTTTGTCTCGCTGGCACACGCAAAAATGGCCCCAAAATGCTTCGGATACATCGATAGAAACGGAAGACCAATGGTTGCAATTTTGGTGACTCTCGCATTTGGATGTATCAGTTACGTCTCCTTGTACGGAAACGGAGCACAGATCCTGTTTTCCTGGTTGCTCTCGCTGTCTGGACTCAGCTCGCTTTTCACGTGGTGCTCTATCGGCCTTTCGCTGGTCAAATTCCGAAAAGGAATGGCAAAACAGGGCAGATCCATCAACGAGCTTGCTTATATCTCACCCACTGGAGTTTCTGGAGCGTGGTTGTGTAGCATTTTCTGCGCAATTGTCCTTGTTGCGCAGCTATGGATCGCCATATCTCCAGTCGGAAAACCAACTTCGGCAAGAAACTTCTTCAAAGTTTATCTCGGGGCATTTGTTATTGCCTTGTTTTTTGCAGGACACAAGCTGTATCTCTACCTGACTACTGGAAAGTTCGAGCTGGGTGTTGACCCTGCCAAAATGGATTTGGTCTCGGGCAGACGCGAGGAGGACATCGACAAGGAGGGGTTGGCGTACCAGGCAAAGAGGGACGAGCTGCTCCAAAAGCCGTGGTACTATCGGTTATACAAGTGTTGTTTTTAAACTTTGCATAGCTTTCTTCAATAATACAATTAAAGTTTCATAACGGTCAACGGTTGATTTGCGGAACATCCGCCTTCTGGCTTGCTGCCCCGCGTTTTCCTTTTTTTTTTTTCTCTCACACCCCTGAAAAATTTAAGCTTTCAAAAAAAAAAAAAAAAGCCAGGAAAATCTTATCGGCCTCAAATTTCCATCCCACCCACATTTTCTTCCAACATGATAAGATTGGCCAGCCGGTTTACAAACCACATTCGTCTGGCAATGAGTAAATCTTATGGAACTGCAGTGAAGACTTCGGGATGCCTCATCATAGGTGATGAGGTTCTCAACTCGAAGATTGTGGACACCAACTCGAGGTTCTTTGCCAAATACTGCTACGGACATGGCATCGAGCTAAAAAAAATACTCACCATTGGTGATGATGAGACAGATATCGTTGATGCGGTGAATGAACTTTGCAAGTACGATTTTGTGGTAACCAGCGGAGGAATCGGGCCGACCCACGACGACATCACATACTCCTCTATCGCCAAGGCCTTCGGACTGGAATTGAAACACGACGACGAGTCTTTTGACAGATACAAACGGATTCGTGGCGAAGAACGTTTGCGTCAACTAGATGCAGATCAGCTCATTGCGTTCAAACGGATGTTCCTGCTTCCTACCCACGAAACGAGAGTCAAGAAACATTATACGAAGGACAAATGGGTCCCCATTGTGACGATCGACGACAAACTGTTTATTTTGCCGGGTGTTCCATCGATATTTGAGGATCTCCTTACTGACGGAATTACTCCGCATCTCAACGTGAGTACTCTGGTCTACGAGAGCTTCTACGTCGTGACCAGACTGTCAGAAGCACATATTGCACCAGTTCTGTCCAAACAACAGCAGAAGATCCACGAGCTCGGACTGGGAGTCAAGATTGGTTCGTATCCGCACATCGAGAAAAACGTCAACACGATCAGTATCAGCGGACACAGCGACTGCTCCGAGTACATGCGCGGGCTGGCCAAGTTTTTCGTCGACAATTTGGACGGGCGGGAGATCAACAAGGACCAGGAGTTTGAACTGACAAACGACCGCACCAGTACGGCTCTCGCGTTCCTGCCCGAATGAGAACAAGCAACTTTGGGTTGTTATTTATTACTACTATTTAGGGAATACATTTTCATGTTGGGATACATATTCGCGTCACGTGCATTCGTGGTCATGTGATTCATGCTCCGAGACAAACTGGACCGAGACGGTTTTGAGGCCGGCACAGTTTTTCTTGAGCTGCTGTTGCAAAACCTCGCTGATCTCGCCCATCTTATCGAGGGTGAGTCTGTTTTCGTAGGATTTGTCGCCGACGGCTAGCTCGAGGATCACGTTGAGATTGGTTCCGGACGGCAGCACCGCAAGTCTCTTGATGAGAACGTTGTTGTCTTTCTTGACGAGCTCCGCATTGACTGTATCATGTAGCTGGATGTATCTAGGGTCTTGTTTGGGCAGGGCCTTGTCGATGAGTTCTTTAAAAGACTGGAAGGCGCCCGATATGCCAACTTTCATCACGAGAATCGACACTATCAGGCCACCAATCGAGTCCAGCCAGTAGACATTGAGGAAATAGCCTGTTGAGATCGTTGCGACTGCCACGACCGAGGTGAGGGAGTCGACACGGTGGTGCCAGGCGTTGGCAATGAGCACTTTGGAGTTCATTTTCTCGCCGACGCGTCGCGTGGCTCTGAAAAGCCACTCTTTGACGACGATCGACCCGAGAGCGAGCCAAGCTGCGTTGATGTCTGCTGTCTCGCCGTGCTGCGGTCCGTGCGAGTGCGAGTGCGAGTGAACGGGCAGCCACGCGAGCAGTTCTGTCACGCTGTGCGGAACCACGGGCGTGAGAACGTCTATCAGCGAGCTCCAGCCGATCTGGAGCCCTGCGTACAAAAGAATTGCCGACACAAACAGCGATCCCAGCGTCTCAACTTTGCCGAATCCCAGCGGATACAGCTCGTTGGGCTTTTTGCTGCTGTATTTGACGGTCGACAGGGTCAGAACGTCCGAGACGAGGTCGCCGACGGCGTGCACGGCGTCTGCAATCAAAGCCTGCGAGTGGAAATAGATTCCGCCGGCAAATTTGGACACGGCCATGCCCACATTCACGCCGAGACCGACCCAGGTGATCTTGACTCCCTCGTTTGTCCAGTCTTTGGTGGAGTACAGCTCGAGCGTGGCGGGGTCGTGCGCGTGGGAATGAGAATGGGAGTGAGAATGGGAATGCGAATGGCCACCTGAGGCAGACATGAGACTGGAGATGGGCAAGTGCGGGTTGAAAAAGTCCTTAACACGGGCCCAGCCGGAGACACGGGCCGAACTGTCGACAGACGGCGTGTCGTGGGACGGAGACGGATTCCCGGCAACGGACGGCGTGTGGCTGTGTGTGTGGCTGTGTGTGTGGCTGACATCGTCTTTGGTGCTGTCCTTGGCACCTTCGACGCCCTTTTGTGACTCTTTGAGAGACGTTTCTGGCTCGATGTTCTTGTTTGCGTTCACATTGGACGTGCTGAATCTATGGTGAACGGGGAAACTTGCGGGGCAAACAAGGCCAATTCGTCCCGCAGAACGGAGACCGCGCCGATACGCGACGGGGGCAAGTGTTCTGAGCATGTTGGACGTGACGCAGAAGCAAAAAGAGCTCAAAACGATGGATGTGGAAAAGTGGTCTGAAAATACCGGGACGCGCAACTAGAAAGTTTCTTGTCGACGCGGTCGATCGTCGCAGACTCCTCGCACCATACTCCTCGCACCTGTGGACCTTGCCTCTCTTTGCATCATCATAATCATCTATTACTAGTACATGTCTACATTTGAGAGCCAACCACAGACGGCTGGTCTCCCGGAGCGGTCTCAGAAACGTCCGTCTTCGTCTCCACAACTCTTTTAGCGGCCATCTCCGCACGGAGCCACACAAACCCAACACTGCACCCGTCCATCTTGCGAAGAACAAGTCGGACCGAGTCCCGATCCCAGTCCGTGCGACTGCGAACATCCCGTTCAAAATCGTGACAAACCCGTGCCAGTTTCACGAGCTCGCCGTACTCCGCGGGAGCCACATACAGATACCCGGCGGACCACCGCACGAACTGGTAGATCCTGTCCACGTCCAGCTTGGTTGCAAGAACGCTCTCGTGGTGTCGTGTGCTGCGGAAAACTCCGCCAACGTCACAGGTTGGACAAAGAAACCCGTTGATGTTGTTGTCGGCCTCGTCGTTCTCGTCGAGTCCCAGACAACTGAAGTGAAACCATTGTTCGCACGACTCGCACTCGATCATGTAGCCGTTCTCGTGTGACTGTCTGCACACGCAATAATTGCGGGACTGTGCGTCCTCGGCCAGAGCCGTCTCGGTAGTGCGACGGATGTTCCGCACAGTCTCGACCGTGGCCCCTGGAATCAGAGAGTTCAGTTCTGCAAGCCACGCGGTCGCAATCTCCAGATACGACGCCAGCTCTGCGCATTGCGCAGCAAGATCCGCAAACCTAGCCGCACGCTGTCGAAGCTCAGCAACACCTGCCACCGTCAGAGCATCGGGCGCAGGCAGCCCAGGCAAATCCGACTCAGCCTGTTGACTGTTTCGGGCCGACTGGTCGGCCCGACATCCCGACACCGCGGCCTCGACTTGTGATTTCACAACCGTGTGCTCGTGCAACAGCTCCAAAACGTCGCTACGGACTGTTGATTCCAACGGTAGTTCCTCGTAACGATCGAAGATTGTCTGTAAACGGTCGGCCACCACGGGCTGTCGTCCCAGCTCGAAACGCAGCTCACTGTTGGCCGTCGTGGCCCGGTTGTACGTCTCTTTGAGCGACGCTAGTTGCCGCTCGTCCGCTGCGGATCCGACACGCACACCTTCGTCGATCAGCTGTTTAATCTTCGCAGTGTCCGAGGCAAAACCGTCTGTCTGCGCCACATGCTCCAGCCACCGACGCCGTTCCAGAATCCGATCCAGCAGCAAAAACGAGTCCAGACGCAGTCCGAAACTGCGTCCGAGAATGTGCAGGTTTTTCAGCTCTGTGTCGTCCGCAGCCGAATCTGGGGCAGCCAGTAATGCACCAACCAGTCCGTTGAACCGAACAATCTCGCCCGCCAGCTCGATCAGTTGATCCATCTCGGGCGTCGACAAAGGCAGATGCGGGATCTCGCGTAGCAGCTCGTCCAGCTCGCGAGCGTCGTTCCACGCGGCCCGATCCGTGCTTTCGCCGGGCTCTGCGGCCGCCCGTCTCTGACGCATCCGTGCCGAAACCTTAAACTGCAGAAACTTGGCCGTCCGCATCGCCCAGTCCTCCGTCAGCCGGTAGTTTGCTCGCAGATTCTCGTAGAACGCACGTGACCTCAATTCGTCTGCGTCCATCGACTGTGAACCGTCGCGAGCCGTGAAGATCGGCTCTCCCTCTGCAAGAAGCGGACGAACCAGCTTCGTTGACGGCTTGTCGTAGCCAGAAATCAACTCCTCGTACCGACGCAGCCACTCCTTCCCCGTCAGAAGCCGTGTGCGGACCGCTCGGTGCAGACCCCGAAGAGTCTCGTCAGAGACGTAAACCACGAGCTCGACACGGCCTGCGGCCCGTGCCGCATCTGAAACTGCCACGAACGACGCCAACGACATCGAATACGTCTGCACGGAGTTCACTGAACTGTCCCGAACAGTCAGAACGACACAGCTCGGAAACGTCTCGGTCAGATCCGAGTCCGCAGCAGCAGCAGCAGAACGGTGGGTCCCACCGTTGGTCTCCCGCACGCCCAGTCGACGAACCTGGTCGCGAAGAGCGAGCTCGTCGCCAACAAAGACGTCCAAAACGGGCTCCAGAGCTCGCAAAACGTCGCGATCATCGCACGTTTGAGCAATGTTCGTCAACAATCGTGCTGTCGAAAACCGAGGAACCAGCTGCTGTTCTGCCAGCCACAGCGCCGCAGGACGCGCATGCGCCAGCCAGCCCGGAGTCGCAACACGAACGCTTTCGTTCACTGTCGTTCCCAGACAAACGCTGGCTCCGTAGCACCGTGGAAACCTCACCACTAGCTCGCCTGGCTGCTGACAAACCCCAGAAACACGGATCCCGTGCTCCTGCAAAACACGCGGCGAGATCAGCAGCTCCTCGTTGTATCGAACAGACGGCTTTGCTGACTGCAGAGACTGCAAAAGATCCCGAAAAACAGCATCCTTCGGCTCGCGTCGGCCGGCCTGGACGTCGGTCCCAACAACCCGGTTCTCCAGAGTCACCGAATACATGTCTGAATTGTCCACAAGCTCGCGGAACTGGTCCAATTGCTGTTCCAAAGCACGATCGTGCTGCTCCTTCCGCCGAATCTCTGTCCGCAAAAGCTCCTCGTACTTCTCCTGGTCCTCTGGAGCAATAAAGTACCACATCTTGCGGTCTCCCGCGTGTTGGAAATCCACGTTCAGCAGAAAATGGTCCTCCATATGCCAAGATTGCGTGCTGAAAAACATCCCGGCCGTCACCGTCGGCTGCAGAATCGAGTCCGGGCCGTCACCAACGAACCGAAGCAGCGACCGGTCCAAAACAGGCAGGTTGTGGAGGTTCCACGGATGCAAAGCCGGTCCGTCCGTGCCAGATCCGCTGTCAAAACCCGACCCGTGGACCCATGCAGCGGCGTCCACGGCGATTTCCGTCTCCATCACCGTCTCCGGATCGCTGAAAAGCTCCCAGAACAGTGTTTCCAGCGCAGCCGTCTCCGAATCGTGTCCGCTGGCGCTGCTGGCACTACTCGCTGCGGAAACAGCCGATGCGTGTCGGGCGAGCACCTGCTGCTTAAGTGCCTGGCTTTTCTGACTGAGCTGCCGAACATTGTACAGCGGCGAAACGCGTGTCTCGAGCGACGGAGAGTCGTCGACATCGCCGCGGGCAGAATGCCAGTTGTAGAAGTCGTATGTCGGCAGAGTCTGGTCGTCGTTCACAGTGATCCCACGACGGGACGCAGTCTGCTGGTCAAACGACGGGTCGAATCCACATTCCAGAAGAAGCTCACGCGGCCGCACAAACTCCGCTGCAGACCCCAAAACACGCGGAATCGGCTCAGGCGCACGAATCCGGGTCTCTTTGTTCCCGGACTCCGACTCGGGCTGCGGGTTCATGTCCAACGGCAAAATGTACCGTTGGTATGCCGATTTGATCGACGATGATAATGAGCTCGTGATTCGCCCGTAAAACCCAAGCTCGCGGCCAACCTGGGCCCACATCTTCTCGGAACAACACCGTTCATAGCCTCCGCGCAGCAGGACAGACTTCTGCAGTCGATACAGGTCGATCGACCGCTTGTCGATGCACGGCAGCTTCACCAGCGACACATTGTTCTCGCGTGCAGCAGTCACAAGTCGACGGTAGAACAGATATCGGTCGTTTAGCTCGTTGACGGGCGAGCTCCACAGCTGTCGCCGCGTCCTGAGCCACAGATTCTCAAGGTTTCCTGCAAGTTGGCGACCGCAAGAGCCCGGTGGAACGATCTTGACGGCTCCATGTTGCATTCCAAGCTCTGCAAGCGACTCCAAGTACGCTATTGGGTCCTGGAACTCGTCCTCTGTCGGATAAAGCACCGGAATTGTGTCCACCAGACACGATTTGTTGGCGGATTGGTCATGTAATGGCGAGGAAGCCGGTTCTGTCAGATGTACCGTGCTGTTTTTGCCACGATTCTGTGTGTAGACGAATGGATTGTAATGATGGGTGGCCGAATGTTGGCTGCGACTCGTCTCGAACTGTCTCTGAAATCGCGATGTTCGGGGCGGACCGGGCTTTCTATCCTCAAAAAAGGGCGAAAATGTTGTACTTCGTTCCCCAGCTGCAATTGTGCTGCTGGACTCGCGGAAAAGTCTCAGTTTGTCGCCAGCGTCGTCCTCTATCTTGACTCGCTTCGATGAGGGCTCGTCGACGGAGCCATGTTTTGTTCCATTTGTGTCCGTTAGCACCGGGTTCGGGTCGTTCACACGCGGCAACGGCGGCAGAGATGGCCACGTCTGTGTCGGGTAGTTCGCCGTGAACGACGACAGTGGCGGCAGCGACAAACGTGTGCCGTCGCTGTGTAGCTGCCGTGGAGGCGGCGGCGGAAGTCCGCCAGTCAGGGACGACAGCGGTGGCAACGTTACCTTATGGGGCAGCTGCGTGGAGCGCGACGGCTCCAAGATGTTTGGCGCCGGCAATTTCGAGTCCTCCGACATGCTTATTGAGGGGAACGAAGAACAAAAAGAGCCGAGGGCTGATTCGAGAGGTTAATTTTCAGCTGTGAGATCGAGACAAAGGAAAAAAAAAAAATCACACAGTCTCAGACTATCTGGTAGATCGACGCCGAAAATGTTCACTCATCGCGGCTGCACTCTTGAATTCCCGATTACTGGGCGAGTGGCGTAGTTGGTAGCGCGTCTGCCTTGCAAGCAGAAGGTCATCGGTTCGACTCCGGTCTCGTCCATATTTTTTTTTCTTTTTTGTTGCGGGGTAGCTTTTGCTCGCGCATATGGCCTGCAAAATAGGCTCTTTTTTAGCCCGTCTCGAAGGGAGGGACAACTGGAAGAAAGCGGGAGAGTGCTCGAGGAAGCTGGTGTCTCGGTCAGGGCCCAGTCAAATATCCCGATTCTGGCTCGGAGTTGCGTTCCGCTGCCTCGGACACGAAATCCCACGCTCGCTTGCATGCGCAGAATAATTCGGTGTCCGAGCTCGGTTGATCATTTTTCCGCCAGAACACGCGATTAACTTGCGCGCGGTCCTTATTGGCGGGGCATATATCTGTGGGGAAAATAAATACATGCACACGGGTGAAAAATTTCACCAGAATCGGGGTTTTCCAGGCTCAATATATAGAGACGTGGCTCCTACTTTCGAGTGTGTTTCCATTCTGCTTCAAACTAACGATGATTTTGCCTTTGAGAGCTCTACGAAGCGTTCGTCCCGTGAGAACGTCACGGGTCGTGCGGTCGTTTGCGCCGCACACCGCGAGAACATTTACGCAGCATCTTGCTAGACAGCAGAACAAGACAGGAAACAGGACTCTGTTGGCCATTGCCGGAGCAGTTTCGGTGGCGGTCGGATTCTGGGGAATCTCAGAGACATCCAGCGAGGCTCCGGTGGAAATCACGGGCCCCGTGATCTCTGTGGAGGAGTTTGTCAAGCATAACAAGCCAGATGATTGCTGGGTGGCCGTTCGCGGAAAGGTCTACGATATGACGGAGTTTATTCCCAACCATCCGGGAGGACAACGGGCAATTACACGGAATGCGGGCCACGACGTGACGGAGCTGTTTGAACAATTACATCCTAAAGGTACACTGGAAAACAACCTGCCAAAGGAGAAACAGCTCGGTGTTTTGGACGGAGACGCTCCTCCGATGGAGACGGAGTACGACGAATTCGAGGAAGAACGGTTGGAAAACATTGAGAACAAGCCGTTTCTCAGCGAGGTTCAGAACCTGCACGATCTCGAGTACATTGCCAAGAAAATTCTGCCAAGAAGTGCATGGGCATACTACTCGTCTGGTGCTGACGACGAGCTCACGATGCGTGAAAACCATTATGCATACCAGCGGATCTATTTCCGGCCGCGTGTGCTGGTGGATGTGAGCGAGGTGGACACGTCGACAACGCTTTTGGGCACCAAGACTTCTGTTCCGTTCTATGTTTCGGCCACGGCTCTGGCCAAGCTGGGACACCCAGACGGTGAGTGCTCAATTGCTAGAGGAGCAGGTAAGGAGGGCGTGATCCAGATGATCTCGACGCTCGCTTCGAACTCGCTGGAAGAAATTGCCGAAGCCCGGATCCCGGGCGCAACCCAATGGTACCAATTGTACGTGAACGAGGACAGAGATGTGGCCAAGGAGATGGTCAAGAAGGCAGAAAGATTGGGAATGAAGGCTATCTTCATCACCGTCGACGCTCCGTGTCTCGGAAACAGAGAGAAGGACCAGCGGGTCAAGTTTGAGGGTCAATCGAACGTGCAAAAGAACGAGGATCTTGACGGTAACCAGGGTGCCTCCAGAGCGTTGTCGGTGTTCATCGACACGAGACTCACGTGGGACGACATCAACGAGATCAAAAAGAACACTTCTCTGCCGGTCATCATCAAGGGTGTTCAGAGGGTTGAGGACGTGATCATGGCTGCCGACAACGGTTGCAACGGTGTTGTTCTGTCCAATCACGGCGGTAGACAACTCGACACGGCGCCTCCTCCGGTCGAGGTTCTGGCTGAGGCAATTCCCGAGCTGAAGAGACTCGGAAAGCTCAGACCGGACTTTGAAATCTTCATTGACGGAGGAATCCGTAGAGGAACTGACATTCTAAAGGCCCTGGCCATTGGTGGAAAAAACGTCAAGATCGGAGTGGGACTTGGAAGACCATTCCTGTACGCCAACTCGGCGTTTGGTGAGGACGGTGTCCGTAAGGCCATCCAGGTCCTGAAAAGAGAGCTTGAAATGGACATGAGATTGCTCGGAGTCAGAAGTTTGGACGAGCTCGACGAGTCCTTCGTCGACACCAGACGTCTCATTGGAAGAACAGCTCCGGATGCATTGTACAACAAAATATACAGCCCATTGCAAACTGTTCAGTTTTTGAACGAGAGGTGATCGGTTGTTTGTAACTTGCTCATATAATTTTAACAGAGACTTGTCTTATTTCTAATGTCTATTGTTTTGCTTGTTCGCTTGCTTTAAGAATTGCATCCAACGCAATCTGGCTCTTGAGCCAGTAGTACCGTTTGAGTTTTGTTGCCTTCGACAGCTCTGTGTCCAGTGATCTTTTGAGCTTCGTGAGCTTGGCGTTGTATTTTATCAATTCGGCCTCGTAGTTTCGGAGAGACTCGAGAGACAGATTGTCGATGTTTGTGTCGCGCTTTTCCACTGGAACGTCTCCCAACACCTTGTTGGCCTTTTTCACCACTTTTGCAGCCAAGTTTGCGTTGGCTGTGGCATCTTTGATCTCGAAAAAGTCTGCCGGATCCGTGTTTTGCGGCGATTTCAGCACCTGATTGTATTTTTCCACGTCTCCAAAAGCGTTTTTCGCAACGGACTCCAGATCCACGGTAGTGACTTCAAAATCCTTCGGTCTTTCTGGTTGTTTTGTGCCGTTGGCAAGCTCCCATGACTCCTTGAGGCCGCTGGACTCTATTTCATGGGCCGATTTCAAATGCTTGAGCAACGCATCTGATCGTGTAAAGGACTTGAAACACTCAGGAACAACGCAGTAGAATGGTTTTTCGCCCGTGTGGCTCCGAATGTGCGAAACGAGAGCAAATCGACTATGCTGTGGAACCCCATTGCGACTACAATTGGCCCATTGACAAATATATTCGGTCGTTGCGTCGTCTCTTTTGGCCACAACGTGTTCTTTGTTAATGTGCTGGACAAGCTGATCAAGCTCACTGAACTCACGACCGCACGCGGACCAGCCGCATGCGTGTCTCCCCTCGTTGTTGTCCTCCAGCTCAGCGGGTGGCACAAACTTGTCTGCTTTCATGTTGGCAAACTCGTGCTCGAGTTCCAGATCCAACAGCTTATCATCTGTAGAGGACTGGAACAGTTTCTCCTCGTCGAGCGGTGACGGTTCGATGCTCATAATGCAATTGATTTGCTGTGAACTTGGTGTGGCACTCCCTTACTTTTTGTTTGCCCTCTTGATTTTTTTCTCTAGTCTTGTGTGTTTTTTTCTGTCAATTTTTCTCGCGGGTAGCAAAATTTTTTCCTCAATTCGAGCGTCGAAAAACGTATTTTGTCTTTAAATCAGACGGACAAAAGAGAACAAAAGGGCGCTGAACAGCATATTCCAACGGCCTTTTAAACGTTTTGGACTGACATCACGAACCCCTTGGGACAAACGGACTTTTCAGGGCGAAAAAAATGTCGGACTTACAGCACCAAATTCTGAAAAAACTCGACGAAAACGGATCCATTGCCGACACCAGCGTCGAGTTCCCAGACGTGCCGGCTCTGTCGGTGCAGGCCGCACTCAACTCGCTCGTGTCGCGGTCGATGGTCTCGTACAAGACCCATGAAAGCGACAAGTGGCTGTTGACTGAGGAGGCTGAGGACATTGTGGCGCATGGATCGCACGAGTACAGACTGCTCCAGAAGGTGATGGAGAGTCTTGAAGGGCTCAAGCTTTCCGAGGTGGACAAGATTATGGGAAAAAGCGGTAAAGTTGCGCAAGGACGTGCGTTCAAGAACGGCTGGATCGGCAAAAACGGCGACACTTTGGTTGCAAAGCTCGACTCTGCTGCCTCCGTTGAGGACACTACTGCCAAGCAGCTCCAGGAGATCGTTTCCACCGGTTCTCTGGCCAACAAAAAGGACCTGAACGAGCTGAAAAAGAGAAAGCTGGTTTCGCAAACAAAAGTGTTCACCTTCAGTGTCACGAAGGGAGAACAGTTCTCTCTGGAGATCAAACAACTCGAGACCGAGATCACCAGCGACATGATTGTCTCGGGCTCGTGGGCCGAGGCAGAGTTCAAGCCTTACAACTTCGACTCCCAGGGTGTTCTCCCGTTGTCCGGAGCCCTGCACCCGCT
Source organism: Ogataea zsoltii (assembly GCA_003709205.3). Taxonomy (NCBI): domain Eukaryota; kingdom Fungi; phylum Ascomycota; class Pichiomycetes; order Pichiales; family Pichiaceae; genus Ogataea; species Ogataea zsoltii. Next base: position 44,998 of record PPKH03000024.1, read on the forward strand.
CAACAAGGTGAGAGAAGAGTTCAGACAGATCTTCTTCAGCATGGGATTCTCGGAGATGCCTTCGAACCAGTACGTTGACAGTGGTTTCTGGAACTTCGATGCTCTTTTCGTTCCGCAACAGCACCCGGCAAGAGATTTGCAGGACACTTTCTACTTGAAAGACCCGATTGCAGCCAAGCCTCCGCAGGACAAGGAGTACTGGGAAAACGTCAAGAATGTGCACCAGGAGGGAGCGTACGGCTCTATTGGCTACAGATATCCATGGAAGAGCGATGAGTCGCTGAGAACGGTTTTGAGAACACACACGACGGCCATCTCGGCCAACATGCTGAAGAAGCTGGCTGCTGATCCAAAACCAACCAGATTATTCTCGATCGACAGAGTTTTCAGAAACGAAGCTGTGGACGCTACGCACCTGGCCGAGTTCCACCAGGTGGAAGGTGTCTTTGCTGACTACAACCTGACCCTTGGAGACCTGATTGGGTTCATGCAACAGTTCTTCAGCAAAATGGGAGTGCACGACCTGAGATTCAAGCCTACATACAACCCATACACCGAGCCTTCGCTCGAGATCTACGCTTGGCACAACGGGCTTGCCAAATGGGTCGAGATTGGAAACTCCGGTATGTTCAGACCTGAGATGTTGGAGGCCATGGGTCTTCCGAAGGACATGAGGGTTCTGGGATGGGGTCTTTCGTTGGAGAGACCAACCATGATCAAGTATGCGGTGAGTAACATCAGAGAGCTGCTCGGACACAAGGTGGATCTGACCTTTATCGAGAGCAACCCTGCTGCCAGACTGGACGAGGATATCTTCTGAACACGATCGATCCGAGTGTCGACTGGAGCAGAGGTTTAGACGGGCGTTTTTTAGTTTAGACGAGCGTATTTAGGAAGCCTAGATGGTAGTTGGCATAACTACGGGAGACCGGGGTCCTCGTTTTGCCGTTTCACGGGTGTATATTCCAGAATTTAATGTGATGTTGCTGAAAAAGAAACAAAGAAACCAGAAAGTGGATTGCCGAGATCTCAGATCTGAGATCGACGCGTCGATCGACGCAAACCGTTGGAATGCGCAGTGTAGATTTTTTTGTTCAGATCTGGGGCTTGAATCTGGCTCCTTTTCTCTCCTCTCAGTCATCGTTATGACCGAAACGACACCAGACGACGCCTCGTCAGAGGCTCCACCGCCTCTTTTCACGTCGACGGGTCTGTTCATCATCGACGAGATCCATTTCCCGGACAACAGATCGCTGTTTGACGTTCTCGGCGGAGGAGGCATATTTGCGCTGCTTGGATCCCGTATCGTGCTTGGCGAAAAAAACGCTAACCGATGCAGTGCTGTTGTTGACATTGGAAACGATTGTCCGCCCCAGGTTCTGCGCGAGATCAAGTCGTGGCGAACAGCAGCCATCCTCCGACACGACGAGACGAGACGCTGTAACCGTGGCTGGAACCGGTACGGGGCGAACGAATACAGAGAATTCAGGTACACGACGCCCATTCGCAAGGTTGGACTCGAAGATCTGCGAGAAAACCCACATTTATTGCAGTCCAAGTCCTTTCACCTTATCTGCTCGCCGGAAAGAGGTGTAGAGATGACTCGAGAAATTAATTTGCTGCGCCACACGCGTCCCTTGGTGGTTTGGGAGGCTATCCCTGATCTGTGTGTTCCGGACAATTTGCAGCGATTTTTGGGCATTTTGAGCGAGATCGATGTGTTCTCGCCAAACGCGGCCGAGGCGGCCGGTTTGTTGGGCCTTTGTGAGCCAGCTTCCCGAGAAACATGCGAGGATGTGGCGGTACAGTTTGTGCCGCGCCTCACCAAGGGAGAACGGTGTGCAGTTGTTCTGCGTTGCGGGGCGTTGGGCAGTCTGTTGGCACGGACAAGCGGACTGAAATGGTTCCCGGCCTACCACTCGGACCCTTCTGCCGAGGATTTCCGCGTGGTGGACCCGACGGGCTGCGGAAACACGTTTGTCGGGGCTCTGGCCGCACAATTGGCCGTGGACGGTAGCTACGAGCGGGCATGCATCTACGCGAGCGTGGCGAGCGGCGTGGCGATCGAACAGCACGGAACGCCCTCTCTGGACGGCCCAGACGTGTGGAACGGCCAGAGTTTTGCGGCCCGGGTGCAAAAATATTGCAAAAGATATGGTTTTTCGCTGGACGAGAATTGGAGAAAATTATAGTGAATATTTCATTTCATCCATACAAACCACAATAAATTAACGAAATCCAAAGAAAATTTATTCGAATACACCTGGCACTCTGAAATCTACGCAAACACTACAGAAGCTCGCTCTCGATCTCGAAGAACGACTCGACCAACGTCTTGACAATGAAGTCTGCGTGTTCTTTGGTGAAGTTGAACGCTGGAGCCACGGTCACGTGATCTCCCAGAGTGACGATCGAGCCGTCTGGACCCAGTTTCGAGTACAAGGTTCCGCTGAGACCCATCGAGGTCATTCCCTTGGCGAAACACTTTTCGGAGAGAAGAGGTCCGACCTTGAGAGATGGGTCGAAAGGCTCCTTGGTCGTCTTGTCCTTGACAGCCTCGATGGAAATGAAGTTTCCGGCACCACGGACATCTCCGGCCACCTTACAGTCCTTGAGTTTCAGCTTGAGTTGGTCCTTCATGTAGCCTCCAACTTCTCTGACGTTTTCGATGAGGTTATCTCTGTAGATTTTCTTCTGGACGGCGAGTCCGACTCTGCAGTTGAAGTCGTGAGAGTGGTATGTTTGTGCTCCAAGGATGTATCCCGAGCCTTCCTCGTACACCTTCTTGACCTTTTTGGAGATCAGAACACCTGCGAGCGTCACAAAGCCCGATCCGATCGTCTTTCCGACAGAACAGAGATCCGGTCCGCCCTCGGAGAACCCGAATTCTGGGTCCATGAACGTGAATGGATAACCGCATCTTCCCAGTCCGCACATCACCTCGTCCAACATGAAAAGAGCTCCGTATTTGTGAGCAATTGCTCTGACTCCGTCCAGATAGCCCTTGGTAGGAACAGGCGTACCGAAAGTAGAGCCACCAACGGTCTCCATGATGACACCGGCGATGGTTGTTGGGTCGTTTTCGATGAAAACTTGCTCCAATTCGTCCAGAAGTTGTTTGGTGTACTCTTCCTCCGAAACAGCGTCGGTGATTCCTCTGTACGCGTAACATGGAGACACCTTTGGGGTGATTTCCTTAGGAAGAAGAATGTCTTCGAAAGCGTACTTTCTCGATCCGTCTCCGATGGAAAGAGCAGCAATTGTGTAGCCGTGGTAGGACTGTTTTCTGCTGATAAACTTGCATCTCTTGTTGTCGCCGAGCTCTGCGTGGTATTGTTTCATGATCTTGAGAGCGTTTTCGTTGGACTCGGATCCGGAGGCGGTGAAAAGCGCCGAGGCAAAAACACCGTTCGACTTGTCGCACAGGAACTTTCCGAGCTCCTCGGCGGCATAGTTGGCGTAGTAGGCACCGTAAGTGTAGACCGACTCCTTGGCAAATTGGCCCATTTGTTCCGTCACTTCCGGGTCTCTGTGGCCCAGAGATTGCACAGCAGCGCCGGAAACAGCGTCAAAAACAACCTTGCGCTCTTTGGTGACAGGATCCTCGAGGATCAACGACATTCCGTCGTCAGTGGACCCAACACACAGGAGTCCCTTATCGTTGACCTTCTTCTGGAAAACATAGGATTCTTCTTTAGCTTCGACGGTCATTGTGATGAATATAGTATGTCAATGACTGGTTAACACAGAGAGTGGCAAAAAATTGGCGTTTTGCAGAGTCTGGAGTGGGTTTGTGGTGGCTTTATAGCATGCAAAAATGCGTCCGGACGGTTCGCTGATAACAGCTGCGAGTTTCCTATTTAAACGCGCCAAGCGTCGGTTGCTTCCTAAACGGGAAATTTCTGGTGCACCGCCCGAAACAGGCTACGGGAAGCGATCTCCGCTGCTGGCGGGACCGCCGTTGCTGGCGGATGGTTTTCTTATCGCGGGAGGGGCAGCCAAAAAAAAAAACAGACAAGGAAAAAAATAAATGGACAAGTTGGGAGTCGAACCCAAGACCTTTCGCATGCTAAGCGAACGCGCTACCAACTACGCCACATGCCCAATTGATGGAAGTAAAATGGTGGCAGTTGAGTATGAAGTGTGCGCAGACTGGTTTTGCGGAGTCCGTTGACGGTCAGAGGACGTTCGGAGACACAATTGGTGTGGAGAAACGATGTTGCACCACCAGCACAAGTCTCGATTGTCAGGCTGTTTGCCGCCCCTGACCCCGGCAGCGGAGTCTGCCCCGTCTCCGCCAATCACATCCACGCGCATTCTAAGCAGACACGAGCGCGCGGAGTAACATCTGGCACGCAAGCTCTGAAAAGTTCGCGTGGTGCGCAGAAATCCCACCCAAACCGGAAACTCGTCCGCGTAAATCTGAGCATATCCTTTAAATTTTGGGGGTCGTGCGCGAGATCCAAAATCATCTCTAGAGTATTTTGAATTTTTTTTAAAAAAAAAAAATTTTCAGACGGCCGGCAAACAAAAGAGGGAAACGAAGAGAGTTCCATACAACACAAGAGGCCAAAACGGAGGCAAACGACACAACAAAGCCACACATTTGACTTTTGTGACTGGACATCGCGCGTTTCTACAGGCTCACACACCGAATTTTGAAAATGAGCTCGAAAAATACCCGTATTGCAATTGTGTCTGACGACAAGTGCAAGCCCAAGAAATGTCGTCAGGAGTGCAGAAAGGGATGTCCTGTGGTCAAGACAGGTAAATTGTGTATTGAGGTGGTTCCTAGCTCGAAAATTGCGTTCATCTCGGAAACTTTGTGCATTGGTTGCGGTATTTGTGTGAAAAAATGTCCTTTTGGCGCCATCAACATCATCAATCTGCCAACCAACCTGGAGAAGGAGGTCACCCACAGATACTCGGCCAACTCCTTCAAGCTCCACAGACTTCCTACGCCAAGACCGGGCCAGGTTTTGGGTCTTGTCGGTACCAACGGTATTGGAAAGTCCACTGCTTTGAAGATTCTTGCCGGAAAAGAGAAGCCAAACTTGGGCAGATACGACGATCCACCGGACTGGGAGGAGATCCTTAGATATTTCAGAGGTTCTGAGTTGCAGAACTACTTCACCAAGATTCTGGAAGACAATATCAAGGCCATTATCAAGCCGCAATATGTGGATAACATCCCTAGAGCCATCAAGGGTCCTCTCAACAAGGTTGGAGAGTTACTCAAGGCCAAGATGGAGAGAATCGAGGAGGCCAAGGCGGTTGTCCAAACGTTGGATTTGAAGAACGTTCTCAAGAGAGAGGTTTCGAAACTTTCTGGTGGTGAATTGCAAAGATTCGCCATTGGTATGACCTGTGTCCAGCAAGCGCAAGTGTACATGTTTGACGAGCCATCGTCTTACTTGGACGTGAAACAGAGATTGAACGCTGCTTTCATCATCAGATCGCTTCTGGGCCCAACTGTCTACGTGATTGTTGTGGAGCACGATCTTTCTGTGTTGGACTATCTGTCTGATTTCGTCTGTATTCTCTATGGTGTTCCGTCGGTTTATGGTGTGGTGACGCTGCCTGCTTCCGTGAGAGAAGGTATCAACATCTTCCTGGATGGTCACATTCCAACGGAGAACTTGAGATTCAGAACCGAATCTCTTCAATTCAGACTCGCCGACGCCTCGGACAACATGCCAATTGACCAATCCAGAGCGTTCTCCTACCCAAGCATGACCAAAACCCAGGGAGATTTCAAGCTTTCCGTGGAGGCCGGTGACTTCTCCGACTCTGAGATCATTGTCATGATGGGAGAAAACGGTACGGGTAAGACGACGCTCTGTAAGCTTCTTGCTGGTGCCATCGAGCCTGATGAGGGATCCAAGTCTCCAAAACTGAACGTGTCGATGAAACCACAGAAAATTGCTCCTAAATTCACCGGTACTGTGAGACAATTGTTCCTGAAGAAAATCAGAGCCTCGTTCTTGCACCCTCAATTCAACACCGATGTGATCAAACCATTGAGAATCGAAGACATCATCGACCAGGAGGTTCAACACTTGTCTGGTGGTGAGCTGCAAAGAGTTGCCATTGTGCTTGCTCTGGGTATCGACGCCGATATTTATTTGATCGACGAGCCTTCTGCTTATCTGGACTCGGAACAACGTATCATTTGCTCGAAGGTTATCAGAAGATTCATCATCCACTCCAAGAAGACCGCCTTTGTTGTCGAGCACGATTTCATCATGGCCACCTATATGGCTGACAAGGTGATGGTTTTCGAAGGAACTCCATCGAAACACGCTGTCGCCAAGAAGTCGGAGTCGTTGCTGACCGGTTGTAACCGTTTCTTGAAGAACTTGAACGTGACGTTCAGAAGAGATCCAAACTCTTTCAGACCAAGAATCAACAAGCTCGACTCGCAAATGGACAAGGAGCAGAAACTGCAAGGAAACTACTTCTTCCTCGATAACTCTCAGTTATGAACGCATCACCCGGCATTTGTTAATATTTGTCCACCTAATTCGTGCATCAATGGGCATATTAGTTAATGTATATACACATCGAAATATGAAAAACTCAAGAAAGAGAAGCTTGGTATAGCTGATCAATCAATCAATCATTAGACCTGTGTCTTTCGTCTTGATTTTTTTTTTCCGATCCCGCGTGCTCGTAACCTTTTTTTTTTTTTTTTTTTTCGTTTGATCGATTTCGACAATTTTAAATCTCACTGTGACTGATGTCTTGTTTCCCCTTGTTTCTGTTCATCCGCAACACATCATGTCCTCGGAGGAAGTTGAAAAAAAAGTTCAAGAACTGTCGATCAAGGCGGACGCGCCAGCTGCTGCTGCCGCTCCTGCTGAGGGAGCAGTCGTTCTAGGCCCAGATGGCCAGCCTCTTTCCAAGAAAGCCCTCAAGAAACTGGAGAAGGAGAGGGAAAAGGAGAGAAAGAAGGCCGAAACTGCCGCCAGATTGGCCCAGGAAAAGGCCGCCAAGGAGGCCGCTGCTGCCAATGACTCTGCCAAGGACAACTACGGCAAATTGCCATTGATGCAATCCACCTCGAGAACTGGCGTTGAGAGAATCAAGTTTGCCACTCTTTCTGCCGCTGATGCCGGTAAAGAGGTTGTTTTCAGAGCCAGAATCCACACCTCTAGACAGCAGGGTGCCACGATGTGCTTCCTGTCTCTGAGACAGCAAAACGAGCTGATCCAAGGTCTGTTGAAGGCCAACGGAGACTCCATCTCTAAGCAGATGGTGAAGTGGACTGCCTCTTTGAGTCTGGAATCGATCGTTTTGGTGTACGGTACCGTTGCCAAGGTTGAAGAGCCAGTCAAGAGTGCCACCGTGCAAGATGTCGAGATTTCCATCTCGAAAATATACACAATCTCCGAGACTCCGGCACAACTGCCTCTTTTGATCGAGGATGCTTCCAGATCCGACGCTGATGCCGAGGCCTCTGGTCTGCCGGTGGTGAATCTCGACACCAGAATGGATGCCAGAGTCATTGACCTGAGAACCGTGACGAACCAGGCGATTTTCAGACTCCAATCCGGTATCTGTCAGCTGTTCAAGGAGTTCTTGATCAACAGAAACTTCACCGAGATCCACACTCCAAAGATCATTGGTGCTCCATCTGAGGGAGGAGCCAACGTTTTCGAGATCAGCTACTTCAAGGGAAAGGCCTACTTGGCCCAGTCTCCTCAACTGTACAAACAGCAGCTGATTGCTGCCGATTTCGAGAGAGTTTTCGAGATTGCTCCAGTTTTCAGAGCCGAAAACTCCAACACACACCGTCACATGACCGAGTTTGTTGGTCTTGACCTCGAAATGGCCATTGAGGAACACTATCACGAGGCTGTTGATCTTTTGGCCGACCTGTTTGTGTTCATCTTCACCGAGCTCAAGAAGAGATACGCCAGAGAAATCGCCACGGTTAGAAAACAGTTCCCTGTGGAAGAGTTCAAGATTCCAGAAGGAAAGATGGTTAGATTACACTTCAAGGAGGGTATTCAAATGCTCAGAGATGCTGGCAAGGAGGTCGGAGATTACGAAGACTTGAGCACGGAGAACGAGAAGTTGCTCGGTAAACTCGTGAGAGAGAAATACGACACCGACTTCTACATCTTGGACAAGTTCCCACTCGCTGTGAGACCATTCTACACTATGCCAGACGCAGAGGACTCTAACTACTCCAACTCCTACGACTTCTTTATGAGAGGTGAGGAGATTCTTTCTGGTGCTCAACGTATCCACGACCCTGAACTTCTCAAGGAGAGAATGAAGGAACACGAAGTCGACCCATCGTCTCCAGGTCTTGTCGACTACGTCAACGCGTTCACCTACGGATGTGTTCCGCACGCTGGTGGAGGTATTGGTCTCGAGAGAGTGTTGATGTTCTTCCTGGACCTCAAGAACATCAGACGTGCATCTTTGTTCCCACGTGACCCAAGACGTCTCCGTCCATAGGCAACGTTAAGTAGGCTGGTATTAATTCAGATAATGAAGAAAGAAAAACGTTTTCCGGACTTTGTAAGTCTTACAAAAAAACTCAAGAAAAATTAAAGTTAAAAAATCTTGCTACTCCGAAAAAAAAAAAGTTCAAAACATAAAAAACCCTTTTTTTGCCCTCAATCAACCCCTTTTTTACTGTCCTTCTCCCTTTCACCTGATAAATTGCAATGGCCAAGCCTATAGAAATTCAGTGTGGTGACGGTTCGGGCACACAGCCTTTGTCTACGGTGACTTCTGCGGGATCTGAGTTTGCAGACCACGATTCGAATGAAGACCCCTTTGCCGTCGTGAATGACACGCCAACAGCTCACTATTCGTATACTGAAGATAAAATTTTGAAGGATCAAGACGCAAAGGTGCGTGCATTCAATTCGATTGGAACGTCGCCTAAAGTGGCCAATTCTCCATCCAATGGCATAACCAGAAGACCATCTGTTGCTGAGTTTTTGAACCCGCCTCCGCCTCCGATGGTGGGTATACCTAAGTACTCGTCGGCCAGCTCGACATCAATCTCCAACAAGTTCGTTTACAACAACATTACTCACGAGATGTCACCTTTAGCTTCGGCCGGGGCAACAGCAGACGTTCCCGGCGTGATGAGTGCCAAGGCCAAGTTTGGAAACTTGCTTATCAGCGACCACAATTCCCTGAATGAGGCTCCTGCACAAGAGCTGATTGAAATCTACAAGAACATCAACAAATGCGTCAAATTGAGAGAGAAATACCAAGCGATTTCGCTGCAAAGAAGCTCTGATAACCCGAAAAATAAACCAGATTGGAGCATATATCCTGATCCACCACCACCATTTTGGAAAAAGGGAGATAAGTTTTCATCCAATAAAATTTTAGAGAAAGAAGAGCAGAAGGAGGAGGATTTCGATATTAACAAGGTGTTCATTCCGGGGCCTGACGAGTCGACGGACTTTATCTTGGACGATGAGGACGTTTTTCAAATCGTGGACTCCAAGTCCAAAGATTTGTTGGTCCAAATACCCACCATCAGAGACTACTACGTTGATTTGGAACAGATCACGGCTATAGCATCCGATGGGCCGACAAAGTCGTTTGCTTTCAAAAGATTGGAGTATTTGGAGGCCAAATGGAACCTTTACTATCTGTTGAATGAACACGAGGAGACCTCGGAGTCCAAAAGAAACCCGCATAGAGATTTTTACAACGTGAGAAAAGTCGATACTCACGTTCATCACTCTGCCTGTATGAATCAGAAGCATCTTTTGAGATTTATCAAACACAAAATCAGGCATTCGCCTGATGAACAGGTCATCAGGAGAGATGGCAAGATCCTGACATTGAGGGAAGTTTTCGAATCTTTGAACCTTACCGCTTACGATTTGAGTATTGATACATTGGACATGCATGCTCATCGTGACACTTTCCACCGGTTTGATAAGTTCAACTTAAAATATAATCCGATGGGAGAATCGAGATTGAGAGAAATCTTCCTCAAGACAGACAACTTCATCAAGGGTTCCTACTTAGCTGAATTGACCAAGGAGGTGTTTGAAGATTTGGAGGCCTCGAAGTACCAGATGGCGGAGTACAGAATCTCGATTTATGGGCGGTCTCCAGACGAATGGGATAAACTTGCCAGCTGGGTCGTGGACAACAAGCTTTTCTCGCACAATGTTAGATGGTTAATTCAAGTTCCAAGATTGTACGACATCTACAAGAAGGGTGACATTGTGACCACTTTCCAGGACATCATCAAGAATCTGTTCCAGCCGCTATTTGAAGTGACAAAAGACCCGACTTCCCACCCTAAACTGTTTGTTTTTTTGCAAAGAGTGATTGGATTTGACTCCGTTGATGACGAGTCGAAAGTCGACCGTCGTTTCCACAAGAAATTCCCTCTGCCAAGAGACTGGGACTCCAAGTATAACCCGCCATACTCTTACTACATCTACTACCTTTATGCCAACATCGCTTCTTTGAATCAATGGAGACAAAAGAGGAACTTCAACACTTTTGTGTTGCGGCCACATTCGGGTGAGGCGGGAGATCCAGAGCATCTGATCGCTGCCTATCTTGCTGCCGAAGGTATTTCCCACGGTATTCTTTTGAGAAAGCTGCCTTACATCCAGTATCTCTACTACCTGTGTCAGATCGGAATTGCAATGTCTCCGTTGTCGAATAATGCATTGTTCCTGACGTACGACAAAAATCCGTTCCCAAGCTACTTCAGAAGAGGTTTGAATGTCTCTTTGTCCACTGACGATCCGTTGCAATTTTCTTACACCAGGGAGCCGTTGATCGAGGAGTATTCTGTGGCTGCCCAAATTTACAAACTTTCCAACGTGGACATGTCGGAACTGGCAAGAAACTCGGTGTTTATGAGTGGATTTGAGTACCGTCTGAAAAGGCATTGGCTCGGGTCTAATTTCGACCGCAGCGGGAGCGAAGGAAATGACATTGAAAAAACTAATGTTCCTTCTATCAGAGTTGCCTATAGACACGAGACCCTGACCATCGAACACGAGCTGATCAAGGCGTACGCAAAGCTGGATGATGGGAATTGATGAACTTAATATACATTTTCGGGCGCTCCAAAGATCTCACCCTCGCCTTGCTCGATTCTCTGATAAATGACTTGTTTGAACGAGTCAGATATCATCAAATTTTCGTACGAGAGGATCTCTTGGACGTTTGAGAACTCGAGTGGATGGAGCCAGTCGTTCAAGTTTTGTCTGAAAGAGCGTTTGTAAGGGTGATCTCTATCTCTGAGCGGTATGACCACCCTCAAGTTCTGATGTTTCGGATGTCTGACGTTGAGGTATCTTTGAGTGTTTCTGAGGGCCATATGAAGATTGTTCTTTGGTGTTCTTGTGCATAGGAACAGGGCCCTGATGGGTGACTTATTGGTCAGCTTTGATCTATAGGTCTTTGTTTTCCCTTGGTTGAGGATATCTATGGAGGTTTCGTTGATTCTGATGGCATGGACTGTGCTCAGTATTAGATTGGTGATCATCAGCAGCCAAAACCCGTTACCAATAATCATGATGATTTCGGCCGGGTGCATGGTGTTTGTGCTGCCAAAGTCGAGCACTCGATCGGCAAAGCAGAACAAGGGGACCAACGTCAATAGAAAGAAACACTCGAAGAAGATGACAAATCCAATGAAATACTTGTAGTTTTTCTGCGCAATTAGGTTGCCGATGTAGAGACAATAATGGTCGAACTTTGGAACACATCTTTTGTTGGCTGATGAATGGTGCGATTTCAGCGTTTTGATCGAGTTGCAGCTTGAACACCAGAATGGAAACCCTTGATAGTTACACAGAAAGAAATCTGGAGGGTCAACGAAATCTGATGCTGGCCCTAAACAAGGTTCGTCTGGATCTAGTGAATCCTTGAACCACAGCTCTCCATTTGTGTAGTATTTGTTCAAATTGTACGGGGGAACCCGAACGGTGAGAAATCCAGGACCTTCTAGAAATATCATGATCCAACACAATAGCAGAAACACAACCGCCACATTTGCACCTGTTATCAAGCCGATCGAGGCACCGTGATGGCCTAGTTTGTTTCTGAGCTTGGTAGTGCAAAACACATAGCAGAAAGTATATTCCACAAACCCTAGCCAGCAAACAACAGCATACGGTGTTGCAAAGCGGATCAGTCGTTTGACAGTCAGCATGTAGTCATGGGAAAGCTCAGCAGGAAGAAAAACGAAGGCACTCTGTCTGTTACCCCAGAGAGTCTGGATTTTGGAATTTTTAGCTTGACTTTTTTTTTTTTTTATGTTTTTCCTCGCACAGCCACGCATGTGTGGCTGTGCATGTGGCGGATTAGATTGTTTTTTTTTTTCTCTCTTTTTTATTGCGCCTTCCAAAACAAATTTAATTAACTGTTTGTCTCGTCACAACCTTTTCTCTTCTTCTCTCCTTGTCAGTGCTGCAGTTGTTATGCCATCTCCTTCTGAAAACAAACCATACAAGGGTGTCAATTTGAATGTTACGCTAGCATGTCCAGAGTGCAAGGTTTATCCGCCTGAACTGCTAGAAAGACATAGCGAGGGCGACATCGTTTGCGCCCTCTGTGGATTGGTTTTGTGCACTAGAATCATTGATACTAGGTCAGAATGGAGAACGTTCAACAATGACGACCAGAATGGAGACGATCCGTCGCGTGTGGGTGAGGCGACGAACTCGATTCTGGACTCTGATCAGCTGTCCACCGTGATCTCTGCCGGGACGGACGGTGGGCGACTGGCCAGGGAGTTGAACAGGACGCAAGGCAAGTCTCTTGTCGACAAGAAGGACCACGCGTTGCAACTTGCGTATGCGAAGATCTCGCAGATGTGTGACGGATACCAGCTGCCGAAAGTGGTCCAAGATGGTGCCAAAGAGGTGTATAAGCTGGTTTGCGACGATAAGATGTTGAGGGGAAAGTCTCAGGAAAGTATCATGGCGGGTGCTATCTTTATGGGTTGTCGTAAGGCGAGCGTTTCGCGGTCGTTTAGGGAGATTTGGGCCCTTACCAATGTGCCTCGTAAGGAAATTGGTAAGGTTTTCAAGATCATCCGGCAGATTATCCAGAAAAAGAACGCCGAGCAAGGTGGGCTCATCACATATCAAAACAACACAATCTCCACCACGCAGACGAATCCTGAGGATCTCGTTGGTAGATTCTGTTCGCACTTGGGACTGACCCCGCAGATTGCCAGTGCTGCCCAACATATTGCCCGCAGACTGAAGGAGGTTGGTGTTTTAGAGGGAAGATCTCCAACCACTATTGCTGCGACGGTGATCTACTTCACTACGGCTCTATTCAAGCAACAGGTCTCTCTATCGAAGATTTCGGAAAAGACTGGTGTTTCGGAGGGAACCATTAAGGCCTCGTACAAGCATCTGTTCACTGCAAAGGAGAAGCTTGCAGACCAGGCATGGATCGATGCAGGAAAGGTTGATTTGGGGAGTATTCCAAAGAGTTGAGACAACTAGAGTGCAGCTCGCGCGACATATTACAGCAGGGTTTGTTCAAAAAGAGACATGAGAGTCTCACTTGTGTTCCAGAGAAGCTGGGGCTTTGGATTTACTAATTCCTGGACTTCTTAATTTGAAGTTGAGGATCGGATTAGTTGGATGGAAACATCCGTAATAAAGGATAAGGGATAATGAAAAAAAAAAAGGAATTTGACTGGCCTGAGTTTTCAAGAAAGTGATTTACTTTTTATCAATGTTTAGCCAACTTGAAAACTTGGAGTGGTAGCAAAAAGCATGTCTTTACAATAATAGTAATATTCATTATTTCTGTGTAATCACGCTACCTTTTCTTCTTGACGTCTCGTTCTAATCTTTCAAACCCCCTTGAGTTGCGTTGCTGCTATCACCATTCTGTTCAGCTTTTCATATCCCTTGACATCTTTGAGCTTATAGTTTCTTTTCACCGTCTCAAGGTTAGTGAATTTCTGGATGGTCTGATCGTTCAAAGGCAAAGCGTCTCCGTCGACCTTTGCGTCGAGACTTTTGAACAGTCCATCCAAGTTGTTGAGCACTTCTTTATCCTTCTCCGTGTCCAGCACTTTGAGAACTATCAGTTGCGGAGAGGATGATATTCCAAACGTCGTGAGACAGTCAAGAATGTTCTTCTGGGGAGCGAGATCAAAGATGATTTCTGTGTGGAGAGATCTGGATTTTTTGCGGTCATAACTGTGATCCAAGAGGGTCTTGAAAACTGCACTGTAGAGCTGTTCAACTGACAAGATGTTGTCGCCGTTGATGAATGCGAAATCGTAATCCTTGTCTCCCTTGACGAGGTTTTGTTTGAGTTCTTCCTGGTTCTTGACATTTGCGAAATAGGTGGCGAACACTTTGAACTTTTCGAAGCGGGGAATCTCAAGAAGCGTGTGCATTGTGGTGTGATTTAGAGACGGAAGAGAATAAAATGAGTTGCAAGTGGACGTGAAGACCAAAAAAATATGGAAGAAAAATTAAAGACAAAAAATATCTTTTTTTTTTTTTTTTTGATAGTTGATATTTTTTGATAGTTCACGAATCACTTCTTCTACATGTGTTCTTTTTGGAGCTTGTGCAATTAATAATTTTCACGGGGTAACACTGCTGTCTAGCTTGACACTTGATACAACTGACATTACAGGTTTCATATCGTGTCCCAGATGGCAGATCCGGTCGACGTGAACCCTTGGAACGACGACCTGGGAGACGGAACTAATCCTGTGGTATCGGAAAGTCTCGACAGGGAGAGCGTTGGGAACCCGTGGGACTCTGTTGAGCAGTTTCAGCCGGCAAAAGAAGTTGATTCGAGTCATTCTTCGAATGGAATAAGGGAAGTTGTCGATGACAAGGTGGATTCAGCGAGGAATGATGTCGAGGAAGACGATCTAAAGAGCGAAACAGAGGACAACACGACAAAAGAGGATGTTATACAGAGTCATGCTGAGCAAGAACGGTCTGATTTGCCAGATTTTTCGGCGGCAGCTTCTCCCGAGCCGCCGTCGGACGACGAATTTGGGGAATTTGGGGCTTTTGAAAGCATCAGTGCAGCAGAAACACTTGAGCTTGATAAGCCTATGGAGAGCATTGTGCGGGAGTTTTTTCCCTACAAGGAGTTTACAGCATATCAGACACAGGGGCCCAGAGAATTGACGGTTTCACCGCTTTATGACACCATCACATCCAATCGTCGAGAATTTGACACAGAAAAACACGCTCTTTCCAACTTCCGCTCCAGGGGATACATCGAAAACAGCAACATACACAGAGAGGTGAAGAAGATTACGACGATGTGGACTAGTGCGGAAAAACGGGTGGCCACAGACACGGTTGTAGATGCTGGAAGACATGGGAACTTGTTCAGTTGGTCCACTTCACCCACGGAGGAAAAAACAGACTCATTGATACCGCATAAACAGCAACAAATAAATCAAAGGTTGCTGAAGATTGCGTCGAACAAGGGCCGCAAAATCGTCGAGGAGAGACAGGAGGCTTTGAAACAGCGGAAATTGAAGCTGGAGCAGGAAAAGAAGAAGAAGGAAGAACGGCTTTTGATTGAAAGAAGGCGCAAGGAAGAGGAATCGAAGAAATATTCGATCCGAGACAACACAGAAAACATCAAGAAAACGAAGAAATCGTTCTTTGGCCGCATTTTCGGGCCGCAAAAGTCCAAGATTGCAGCAGATCATCTTTCTCATGACAAGCTGGCTCCTTCGGAGGAGACTGTTAGCAAAGATGATCTGCTGTTTAGCGTTGAGAACTTTCAGACCAAGGTCGAAGATGACGACGAGAATTATTTGAGCGAGGACGACGACGTTCAGGGATACAACCAAATGCAGTTTGACGATCACGGGTTTGTACAGGCTGGGGGGGAGGAAGAGGAAGTCTTTGAGATTGATGCTGTAGAGCAGAGAGACCAGGAACACGAGCAGGAGGAACAGGAGCCAGTCGGGGAGTTTGGACCAAAAGAACCGGTTTCACACGATGCACGCCAAAGCTTCGACGAGACGTTTGATGACTTCCAGTCCGCAATTCCCGAAGATGTGGATGATCAGATGGATGAGCAAGAAAGTTCACAAAATACGCATGGTCAACAAGAAAGAGTGCAAAGTCAACAGCACTCTAAGCATGATAATGTTGACAACGACGACGAAGAAGAAGATACGTTTGACGATTTCCAGTCGGCACCAGTGAAAGAAACCGACATTCAATTCCCCCCATCTGAGCCAAAACCTCGGCCGGAACAGAAAAACGTTCCATTGAACAACGATTTTTTCAAGCTCCTGGTTGCCAAACCCAGAGAAACATCCACTACTAATAGTCCAGTCAAACCAAAATCACCAGCCACAACTGTGGCTGGTGACGAGATTTTTTTCCAAACCTCTAAAACCGAGGTCAACGAGTCTCTTTACGATGCTGGGAATTCCACACGTCCAGCGGCTGCTGCTGCAGCCGCTGCCACTGCCGCTGTCAGGTCTCCGGAACCTGTCAGATCTGCGATGTTTGCTGCTCCGTCTTTTCTGGACAATGAGTCCTCTGAGGACGAGTTCTCCGACTTTGTGAGTTCGCCAAGTCCGCAGCCGCAACCTGCACCTTTGTCTGCAAAACACAGACAAATCCCTGTCCAGACTTCTCTCCCACCGCAACGCAAGAGGTCTGTGCGCAGTGCCCACTACGAACTTCCCGAGGACCTCGTGCCAACGCTCAGCTCCGTTTCAAATTTCTATCAGAACAGCATCATCAACACCAATGACAGTCTGTCGCGATCGGGATCGGTTTCTCGGAGACCGTCCGTGCGAAGCGTGACGGGTGCTCCGTCGCGCGTGGCCTCGGTCGTGTCTACGAAAAGCGAGCCTCCAGCCAATCTGATCGACTTGTGAGGTGATGGGAACACGGAAAACTTAATACCTGGACGTGCATTTCCAAAAAAAACTGCATATTCATTACTAATAGATCAAACAAAGTCAGATGTAGCGAGACTCCCCGGCCCTGGGATCACCATGTGTGGTTGTGCGGCTCGGTGGCTTACCCCAGAAAAAAACTGGTAGTTTCTAAGTGGCGCATGCGGGCGGCACGGCCTCCGGCGGAGACTATCCCAATCTGGCAACATGCCCGCCAACGGAAAAACAGCATGTTCGGGAGGGGCTATGCACGAAGAGCAAATCGGTGGCAACAAGAGACAGATCTAGCGGGAAATGGGCGTCTATTTCGCTTGTTTTTGGCAAGCTTCTCAGTCTGTGGTACGTGTGACTGTCTACAGCCTCATTTTTGTGGAGTTTCCCCGTATTTTGGCCCCGTTGTTGCCTTATCTGAGATTACAAATTCCAAAGTGCACCCTGCAGCAGGGAAAAAAAAAAATTTCGATTCGAAAAATTGAGATATAAATATTGGAGCTGTTTCCCACCTGACAAAAATCCCTCGTCCCTTCTTGTGTTGTTTTGTTTGCTGCCTGCCCCATACTCATGAAGAAAGACGAGTCGTTTGAATTTTCAAGTGTGACGGATCCCGAGACCTCAGAACTCACGGAATCGACCGACTCGGCTGATGCATCGACTCCTTCGAGACCGGGCATCGGCAAACGCACGCCATCGGTGACGTTTGGTGTTGCAACGGTGAACTCGGTCGACCAGTCGTACTTGCACAACAGCACAACTGGAATACATCGCCGGACTTCCGTGGCGGCGCAAAATTTGCCTGCATTTGACGCTATCGCGGGCGCCGCAGGAGGAGCCACTTTTGCAGGCTCGATTCCTCCAGCGATCCCGGAGAGTCTGCCCACGACTCCCGGATACGAATTGAATGGGAACTCATATTTTGACGTCTCGTCTACCAAGTCTGTTCTCAATCCAGTTCCTCCCGCCCAACAGAGCATCCATCAGCACCGTCTCAAGGGAATGACTCTCCAGGACCCTCCAAGGAACAGATGGAGACTCATAGCCGTTGTCACGTGGGCCCTGACCGCAGGGCTGTCGGACTCGGCTCCGGGTGCCCTTTTACCCACCATCGAGAAGTATTACAACATCAATTACTCGGTGGTGTCGCTGATCTGGTTGTTCAACGCGGCAGGATTCATCTTGGTGGCTCTTGTCAGTCATACTTTGGAGCCCCGGCTAGGCAAGCAGAAAATGACCGCTGGAGGCTGCATTTTTCTGGCCATAATGTACTCTTTTGTTTCCCCAGGATCGAAGTTCCCGCTCGTTGTTGCTGGTTTCTTCATGGGAGGACTCGGCTTGGCTCTGTGTCTGTCGCAGCAAAACATCTTCTTGTCGCGGTTCCAGAAGTCGTCCAAATATCTGGGCATGTTCCACGGCTGCTACGGTCTTGGTGCGTGCATTGGCCCGCTCATAGCCACTGCTATGATTAATAAGGGCATCAAATGGCATTTCTACTATCTCATTCTCCTCGGTCTGTCGACGTGCAACTTCTTCAATCTGTGGTTTGCGTTCACTGGAGCCGACGAAGATCTTGCACCGTGGGACCACTACGAGCCGGGCGGGGACGAAGAGTCCAAGACAAGCTCTCCAGCGGTGACCCCCGACCTCGAAGAAGACAAGCAGCTAACCATGGTGGGAGAAACTCTTGCGTTCACCGAAACGTTGCGCAACAACCATCCTGACGACGAAAAGGGAGTCTTGAAGCTTGCACTGCGTAACTCGCGTACCTGGCTTCTGGCGTTCTTTGTTCTTTTCTATCAGGGAGCCGAGGTTTCTCTTGGTGGATGGATCGTGACGTTCCTCGAGGATTATCGGGGAGGAAACACCACGAAAATGGGGTACGTTCCGTCTGGATTTTGGGGAGGTCTGACCATCGGACGAATCTGTCTGACGACAATTTTGCACACAAACCTTGGAGCAAAGCGAGGAGTCTCGGTGATGATTGTATTCTCGATCCTGTCGACGGTTTTGACCTGGGTCATCACCAATATTGTTGCAGAGGCCGTCTTTGTCTCGCTCGCAGGAATGTTTATTGGTCCGATTTATCCTCTCATGATCACCATCGCAGTCCGAATCCTGCCGAGAAAGATCCAAGTGACTTCTCTCACAATCATCACCGCGTTCGGGTCCAGCGGAGGGGCTCTTTTCCCGTTCCTGGTCGGACTTATCTCGCAGTACAAGGGAGCATTTGTGTGCATGCCCATGGTGATTGCTCTGTTTTCATCCACATTGGCCATCTGGTTTGTTCTACCAAACCCAGATAGATCGGTGGTGAACCATTTCTGGGAGACCTGCTGGTGAATGTCTCGATTGCACACCTATATGCCAATAACCTGCACTTTTTGCTACTCTTCACAGCTACCAACAAAACGGAACACAGCAAAAAAACAGACGGACTAATTACATCATCCGTTCAATACAGCGAAATCGAACTGTTCGTTATGTTTTTCATAAATAACTGACTTATGTACAGACCCGAGGAGTCTGGAAACTGCGGCAGCCACTAGCACTGGCAGTTTTCATTCTCTTCTCGAGTATCTAATGATGGAAAAACGCATCTCCCGTAGTTGTTCACTGCTGTTGTTTCTGCGGAACGTAATCGTAATACCAGATCTGTCTGGCAGGGAATTCCGTAGGAACCCTCAACTCCAATGGGAATCTCTTTCCGAACTCACTCTGGTTGGCCTGCTCAAACAGAGACTGACTGACCCTTTGAAGGTCCTCGTTGGCAGCCTTAATGGACTCGTACTGTTTCTGCAGCTGCTGTTCTTCCCTCTGTTTCTTCTGTTTTCTCAGCAAGGACCATGCCTTCATGACTGTGAGATGCTTCACGTAGTCCTCGTTGCACAACTTGAGCATTTTTGGCTGTTTTCTGGCGGCAGAAAGCACCGACAACTGAGTAACCAGTTTCTGTGCCTCGGGGTTCAAACCCCCCTTGGTTCTTTTCCCACGCACTAGCTGTAGTGCACCAGCATTTGGCCTCACAGGCAGCCCGTTCAACGGCTGAAGAAGTTTCCCAAACATCGTTAGTTTTCAAGACACAACCTCCAGACTCCCATCAACAGCACTGTGATGATTTGAAAAATTTGTTCAGTTTAAAAAAAATTGGAAGTTCCAATGTCTGCCAATTTGAGTTTTTGTGTCAGTAATAATGCTTATGTCAGCGGACCCGCCGCTCGGTCTCTGAAGTATTTTGAAATCTTTGCTGAAATGCTTAGCGAAACAGAGTTCTCGACGCTGCTTCTCCTCTACCGAGCTCTCAGCAACCGCACTTTCCCGCCCATGTCGGACCCACCCGTTCCACCAAGAAGAGAGTATCTCTCGAACAATCCATTTGCCTCGATGCTGAATCAGTCGCAAACCAATTCTGACACTCAGAGTTCACAGACCCCTCAGACCGCTGGCACTCCCTCAAATAGACCCTCTCTCAGCGTTCAAGTACCCGCAGATATCGCGCGCCCCCGGATCTCGACTCCCGTGATTCAGATCGATGCCCCAGCAACAGAAAATACCCAAACTCCTCCACCGTTGCCTCCACATCCTCGACTGTCCCCGTCTGTCTCTCACGAGAGTTTGGTCAGCACACACAGCGATTCCAGTCAAAATGGTGCAGAACCGACCCGCATAACAGATCCAGACTCTGCTTCCCCAACAACCCCGCAATCTGACAGCCCACAGCCACCGCTGACCCCAGAGGAAGCCCTTCGCCAGGAAGAAGAGCTCATAGCTAGTCTCCCTCCGTCTCCCCAATACACCGAAATGCCCTCTCCAGGCGAAATCAGCATCCCAAACAACCAGGCTATTGATCCACTCAGCATAAACGAGTCCACTCCCGACCAGGATCCACCTGAATACACCGAGATGTCGGCCGATGTGGCTCCATTCATCAACAGACCAGCATTCTCACAAACCGGAGGAGACCACGAAGACATCCCTCCTCAGAGACCTCCAAGACCTCCGCAAAGGCCCGAAAGACCAAGCTCGAGGTCGTCATCTCGACACTCATCAGACTCTTCGCACCGCTATTCCCGGCCAGCAGGACCGCCTCCATCATCCTATCAAAGACCTTCACACCCTCCTCCACATACTGTCAGTCAGGTTTTAAATCCGCCACCGCTCTCGTCGCGTCCGACGTCCAGACCAACATCGCCACGTTCATCACGACCTTCCTCAGTCGTTCACCCGATCCATGCTCCCCCTCTACTCCCACAGAGGCCAAACAACAGCGATACCGAATCCATTTCACCGGTGACTTCTCCTAGTCTGCCGCCTAGAAACTACTAAGTAGACAGTTTTAATATATCTAAAAGCTGTTGAGCCAATCCGCCACGAACTGAGTCAGCTCTGGCTGTTAAACTGTCATCTATCTCCGATATAGTGTAACGGCTATCATGGTCCGCTTTCACCGGGCAGACCCGGGTTCGACTCCCGGTATCGGAAATCTTTTTTTTGCTCTCTGAGACTCTGTCGCGACATAATGCTCGTTGTGCTTTACCCATAGATAACCAGGAAGAAAGACGGTACCATGACCTTTGAGAAGTTGGAGCCTTTGAGTTTTCAAATTCGAGACAGGACACTCTGGGATTCGTGTGATTTTTTCCGAACCAAAAAGCACTCTATACTATTCTAGATTCTTAACTAGAAAATAAACGTGAGAGTGTTCACCCCTGAAATTGTTCTAATTTCTTTTATATGTGTTTTCAAATTTCAGCATACAATTCGACACGAAATCTTGATTTGAAAATATTGGGCAAACCTCCAACCTCTCTCAAACTCACCAGAAGCATGCAGACAGACTGCTTTCTCTCATGAATGCTCACTGAAGTCCACATCCGCTCAGGAATGGTACCAGGAAGGTCAGCACATAGTCAAGCTCTCCTTGAAGGAGTATAATAACCGGGCATGTGGCGTAGTTGGTAGCGCGTTCGCTTAGCATGCGAAAGGTCTTGGGTTCGACTCCCAACTTGTCCATTTATTTTTTTCTTTTACCCCAGACCCCATTTCTTAACAATAAGAGATGGGGTTTTTTCCATTTAGGGAGGGTACGGCGAGTGAATCGGTTTGACTTGTCTAGTGCCAAGTTGGCCCATATTTCCGGTGCAAGGATGGCGGAACAATGTCTTTTATGCATGGCTATCTCACGTAATAGGAGGTGCATAACTGGTTCTCCGAGCATGGAGATGCCCGAACAGCGGAATCTGGAGACATTTTGACGTTTCCCCACCGATCCGGGGTAAGCCTAAGTGGCTTTTGAAGTGTGTATCAACATGCTCGTAGATTCCAGTTGTTCCGCAACCACTCGTACCTTGTTCCAGATCACTGAAACTCGCTTGCTACGTTTCGTGGCAGGAAAATTGGTTGGCGCACGCGACTAAATTTTCTTTTAATTTATTTCTTTTTGTGTGAGTAAAGAGTGGAAAAAAAATTTTTTTTATTGTGTGTAGAAAAATTTCGGATTATATAAAGAATTTTAAATGTCTTGTCTGAAAAAAAGTTTTTGATTTTGAGTTATTCATTTTATTTTATTCTTTCTCTCTCTCTTCCTTCCTCCCTCTCTCTCCTCTCAGATGAAGACCTTCTTACAGCTTTCTATTGGCCTAAGAAGACTCTGATTGCTGGACATACGCTGAATACTAGGACCCACATAGAGTCTAAGTGCACAAGGTAGATATCTGCTAAGGTGAGTGATATCGCGAGGTGAGGGAGAGGAGACGACAAACAAGTACACAATTGCTTGACGTATTCCTGTACCGTAATTACCCACTGTAACTAACCTTTTTCCAGCATGTCTAAGTTCTCGAATCCAATTACTCCGCCAATGGAGTCCACTGGTGACACTCTGATCACTCTGGAGACAAAGGACGGCGTGACCTTGCAAGGTTACTCGTTCGGTGCAGATGTCAGTGCTGCCGGTGAGCTTGTTTTCCAAACCGGTATGGTTGGTTATCCCGAATCGATCACTGATCCTTCTTACGAGGGCCAGATCTTGGTGATCACCTACCCACTTGTTGGAAACTACGGTGTTCCCGACAGAGACTTGAAAGACGAGCTTG
Source organism: Ogataea zsoltii (assembly GCA_003709205.3). Lineage (NCBI taxonomy): Eukaryota > Fungi > Ascomycota > Pichiomycetes > Pichiales > Pichiaceae > Ogataea > Ogataea zsoltii. The sequence continues at coordinate 67,972 of PPKH03000024.1, forward strand.
TTGAGAAACTGCCGAAATACTTCGAGTCGCACAAGATCCATGTGGCCGGACTTGTTGTTGCTCATTACACCGAGGAGTATTCTCATTATCTGGCCAAGTCTTCTCTCGGTCAATGGCTCAAAAGCGAGGGAATTCCTGCCATCTACGGTGTGGACACCCGTGCTTTGACTAAGAAGTTGAGAGAAGACGGTTCTACACTCGGAAGACTGTGTCTGCAGAAGGCAGGCAGTCCGGTTGACGCTTGTTTGAGCGAGTCGACCTGGAAACAGCATTTCGACCTGCCTGAATGGGTTGATCCAAACACAGAAAACCTCGTTGCGAAGGTCTCCACCAAGGAGCCTGTCGTTTACGAGCCACCAGCGAGCGTTGCACGTCTCGGTCCGGACGGAAAAGTGATCCGGATTGTTGCCGTGGATGTTGGTATGAAATACAACCAGATCAGATGTTTTGTTCGCCGCGGAGTGTCGCTTAAGGTTGTCCCATGGGACTACGACTTCACGAGCGAGGAGTACGATGGTCTGTTCATCTCGAACGGACCCGGTGATCCTTCCGTGATGACAAACGTTGTGGAGCGTCTGGCAAAGTGTTTGGAGGAGGCTCGCACGCCAATCTTTGGTATCTGTCTCGGTCACCAGCTGATGGCCCGTGCTTCGGGAGCCTCGACGCTCAAGCTGAAGTTCGGTAACAGAGGCCACAACATCCCATGTACCTCGACGATCTCGGGACGTTGTTACATCACGTCGCAGAACCACGGTTTTGCAGTGGATGTTGACACTCTGTCTGCCGGCTGGAAGGAGCTGTTCGTTAACTCCAACGATGGCTCGAACGAGGGTATCTACCACACTGAGAAGCCATTTTTCTCGGTGCAATTCCACCCAGAATCGACCCCTGGTCCGCGCGACACAGAGTTCCTGTTTGACACGTTTATCGATGCAGTTGTCGACTTCAAGAAGTCGCAGCAGCTCAAGGCTGTTGAGTTCCCTGGCGGTCTTTTGGCCGAGAACAGAGCTTTGCACCCACGTGTGGAGGTGAAGAAAGTGCTTGTTCTTGGTTCTGGAGGTCTGTCGATCGGACAGGCTGGAGAGTTTGATTACTCTGGTTCGCAGGCCATCAAGGCTCTCAAGGAAGAAGGTATCTACACGATTCTGATCAACCCGAACATTGCCACCATTCAGACATCCAAGGGTCTTGCAGACAAGGTTTATTTTCTGCCTGTTACGCCAGAATTTGTTCGCAAGGTGATCAAGCACGAGCGTCCAGATGCCATCTACTGCACATTTGGTGGTCAGACAGCGCTGAATGTTGGTATCCAGTTGAAGGACGAGTTCGAGTCGCTCGGTGTGAAGGTTTTGGGAACACAGATCGAAACTGTGATCACTACTGAAGACAGAGAGCTGTTTGCTCGGGCTATGGAGGAGATTGGCGAGAAGTGTGCCCAATCTCAGACTGCTTCGTCGCTGGACGAGGCTCTCGCCGCCGTCAAAGAGATTGGATTCCCTGTCATTGTGAGAGCTGCCTACGCTTTGGGAGGTCTTGGTTCCGGATTTGCCGACAACGAGGAAGAGCTGCTCGAGCTTTGTCAGAAGGCATTTGCTGCCTCTCCACAAGTCTTGGTTGAGAAGTCGATGAAGGGCTGGAAGGAAGTCGAGTACGAGGTTGTCCGTGATGCCTTTGACAACTGTATCACTGTGTGTAACATGGAGAACTTTGATCCGCTTGGAATTCACACGGGAGACTCGATTGTGGTTGCTCCGTCTCAGACGCTTTCGGACGAGGACTACAACATGCTGCGGACGACCGCAGTCAATGTGATCAGACATCTGGGTGTTGTTGGTGAGTGTAACATTCAATACGCTCTGAACCCTCACTCGAAAGAGTACTGCATCATTGAGGTGAATGCCCGTCTGTCTCGTTCTTCTGCCCTGGCTTCCAAGGCCACTGGATATCCGCTTGCATACACGGCCGCAAAGCTGGGATTGAACATTCCTTTGAACGAGATCAAGAACTCGGTCACCAAGGTTACCTGTGCTTGTTTCGAGCCATCGCTGGATTACTGTGTGGTGAAGATTCCAAGATGGGATTTGAAGAAGTTCACTCGTGTTTCGAACCTGCTATCGTCTTCGATGAAGTCTGTCGGAGAGGTGATGAGCATTGGCCGGACTTTCGAGGAGGCCATTCAGAAGGCCATCCGTTCCACCGACTACCACAACATTGGTTTTAACAGCACGGAGGCTCTGATGTCGATCGATATTGACTCGGAGTTGCAGACCCCATCCGACCAGCGTCTCTTCGCTATTGCTAATGCCATGACGGAGGGATACTCTGTGGAACGCATCCACGCTCTCACGAGCATCGACAACTGGTTCCTGAACAAGTTGGAGGGTTTAATCAAGTTTGCTGCAAAGATCTCGTCGTACGGAACGAAGGAGAAGCTGCCAGCTGAGGTGCTGAAACAGGCCAAACAACTTGGATTTGAAGACCGTCAAGTGGCCAAGTTCTTGAACTCGAACGAGGTGGCTATCCGTCGTCTCAGAAAGGACTACGGTATCCTGCCATTTGTGAAGCAGATCGACACGGTCGCCGCAGAGTTCCCAGCGTACACCAACTACCTGTACATCACGTACTACGCGGACTCGAGCGATGTGGAGTTCAACGACAACGGTGTGATGGTTCTCGGTTCGGGAGTCTACCGTATTGGTTCTTCGGTCGAGTTTGACTGGTGTGCTGTGCGTGCCATCCGTACGTTGCGCGAGCAAGGTTTCAAGACCGTGATGGTTAACTACAACCCGGAGACTGTTTCGACCGATTACGATGAGGCCGACAGACTGTACTTCGAGACAATCAATTTGGAGCGTGTTCTGGACATTTACGAGCTCGAGAAGTCGAGCGGAGTGGTGATTTCGATGGGTGGTCAGACCTCCAACAACATTGCCCTGCCTCTGCACAGACAGAACGTGAAGATCATGGGAACCTCTCCAGAGATGATTGATTCGGCCGAGAACAGATACAAGTTTTCGCGTATGCTTGATAAGATTGGTGTGGACCAGCCGGCTTGGAAGGAATTGACCTCGATTGAGGAGGCTGAGGAGTTTGCTGAGAAGGTGTCTTATCCTGTTTTGGTTCGTCCTTCCTACGTTCTGTCCGGTGCTGCCATGAACACTGTCTACTCACGTGCAGACCTGGCCTCTTATCTGTCGCAGGCCGTTGAGGTTTCGCCAGATTACCCAGTGGTGATCACCAAGTACATTGAGAACGCTAAGGAGATTGAGATGGATGCTGTTGCCAAGGACGGAAAGCTGATCATGCACGTTGTTGCCGAGCATGTTGAGAATGCCGGTGTCCATTCGGGAGATGCCACGCTGATTGTTCCGCCACAGGATCTCGACAAAGAGACTGTTCGCCGTATTGTGGAGGCCACTGCTAAGATCGGAAAGGCTCTGGACGTGACTGGTCCTTACAACATTCAGTTCATTGCCAAGAACAACGAGATCAAGGTGATTGAATGTAACGTGAGAGCTTCGCGTTCGTTCCCATTCAACTCGAAGGTGGTTGGAACCGACATGATCGAGATGGCTACCAAGGCCATCATGGATCTCCCAGTTACTCCTTATCCTGGTGAGAAGCTGCCAGACGACTACTGTGCCATCAAGGTTCCACAGTTCTCGTTCTCAAGGTTGTCGGGAGCAGACCCTGTTTTGGGTGTGGAGATGGCTTCGACCGGTGAGGTGGCCTGTTTCGGACACAACAAGTACGAGGCTTACCTCAAGTCGCTGATTTCGACCGGATTCCAGCTGCCGAAGAAGAACATCTTGCTTTCCATTGGATCTTACAAAGAGAAGATGGAGCTGCTTCCATCGATCCGCAAGATGCACGAACTCGGATACTCATTGTTTGCTACTGCGGGAACTGCCGACTTCATCCAGGAGCACGGAATTCCAGTCAAGTATTTGGAGCTTTTGAGCGAGAACGAGGACGACAAACAGAAGACCGAATACTCGTTGACACAGCATCTGGCCAACAACCTGATTGATCTGTACATCAACCTGCCATCTGCCAACCGTTTCAGACGCCCTGCTTCTTACGTTTCGAAGGGATACCAGACCAGAAGAATGGCTGTGGACTATGCCGTTCCTTTGGTGACCAACGTGAAGTGTGCTAAGCTGTTGATTGAGGCCATTGCCAGAAACATCACTCTGGAGGCCGGAAACATCGACTCGCAGACCTCGCACAACACGATCGAGCTGCCGGGTCTGGTTTCGCTGTCGACTTTTGTTCCTTCTCTTGACGGTCCACGCGGCTCGGCCGACTTTGAAGCCGTTTCGAAGGCTGCTCTCACTGCCGGATTCACTTTCACGTCGATCTCGCCAGCCACTGAGGCCGGAGCCTTCATTGTGGACGCCAGATCGCTCACCAGAGCCCACGAGATTGCCCAGGATTCAACCTACACCGACTTCTCGTTTGGTGTTGCTGCCACCGAGACTAACTCGGCTCAGATTCAGCTCGTCTCGTCGCTCACCTCGTGGCTGTTTGTTCGCTCGGAGGAGTTCTTGCAAAACAAGGTGGCCTCTACATCTGCCCACTTCAACCAATGGCCAGAAAACAAGGTGATCATCACGGATGCAAAGACCACTGATTTGGCCTCCGTCCTGCTGCTGGCCTCTCTTTACAACAGAAAGATCCACATCACTGACGTCACCAGCAAAGACGACCTGGCTCTGATCAACATGTCGAAGGGCAAGGGTCTGCGTGTCACGTGCGACGTTTCGGTTTACTCGCTGTTCCTGTCTCAGGAAGAGTATTCTGGAGCCGAGTTCCTGCCAACCAAGGAGGACCAGCGTGCTTTGTGGGAGAACGTCAAGTCAATCGACTGTTTCTCCGTCGGAGAAACTCCAGCCAAGTTGGCCAAGTTCTTGGGAGAGAAGGTCGTTGCTGGTGTCGGAATCGCCGACACCCTGCCTCTGCTGTTCTCTGCCGTTGCGGAGGGAAAGATCACGTTCCAGGACATCATTTCCAAGTTGCACGACAACCCGATCGAGATCTTCTCTCTCAGAGACAACGACTCGTTGATCGAGGTCGACGTGGACAGATTGTCTTCGTCGCTGAAGGGCAGAAAGACCGTCTGGTCTCCATTTGCTAACCTCAAGGGTGCCGTGGAGAGAGTGCACATGAACAACCAGACGGTTTGTCTGGAAGGTGAGGTTGTTGTGAGCGAGGCTTTGGGCCAGGAACAGGCCTACTTGGTGCAACATCCAGCATCATTGACCGCCACCCCTGCTCCTGCAGAGGCTCAACTGGCTGCCTCACCAATCACCGGCAGAAGAACGTCGAGATTTTCGTTTGACACCTCGAGAAGAGCCACTCTAATCGACTCGTTGAAGAGAGAGAACTCGTCGGCCATTGACGACGACCTGCCAACCGGAGCAGATCTCGTTTCCTCGATGCCTCCAAGAGAGTTGAGTCTTCCGAACGCGATCATCTCGTACATCAAAGGCGAGAATCCGTTCTTGAGAAACTCGATTCTCTCGGTGAACCAGGTTTCCAGATACCATCTGCACGCACTGTTTGCTGTGGCCCAGGAGATGCGTCTTGCTGTTGAAAGAGAGGGTGTTCTGGACGTTTTGAAAGGAAGAGTGCTCACCACGGCTTTCTTCGAGCCATCCACCAGAACTTCGTCGTCTTTCAACGCCGCCATGCAGAGACTTGGTGGTCGTGTTGTGTCGATCTCGGAGCAAGGATCCTCGGTGAAGAAGGGCGAGACTCTGCAGGATACCATCAGAACGATGGCCTGCTACTCGGATGCAATTGTTTTACGTCATCCATCTGAGGAGAGTGCACACATTGCTGCCAAGTATTCGCCTGTGCCTATCATCAACGGTGGAAATGGCTCGAGAGAACACCCTACACAGGCTTTCTTGGACCTGTTCACCATGAGAGAGGAGCTCGGAACTGTTAACGGTATTACGGTGACGTTCATGGGTGACCTCAAGTTTGGCAGACCAGTCCACTCGCTGTGTAAGTTGTTGCAACACTACCAAGTGAGAATCCAGCTGGTTGCTCCTCCAGAATTGAGACTGCCTGAGAATCTCAGGCAGCAATTGGAGGACAAGGGAATGCTGATTGGTGAATACACCGAGTTGACCAAGGAGATCATTGCCAAGTCTGATGTGTTGTACTGTACTAGAGTTCAACAGGAGAGATTCTCCGACAAGGATCAATACGAAAGACTCAAGGACTCTTACATTGTGGACAACAAGATTCTCTCGTACGCCAAGCAACACATGTGTGTGATGCACCCACTCCCAAGGGTGAATGAGATCAAGGAGGAAGTTGACTTTGACCAGAGAGCTGCCTACTTCAGACAGATGAGATATGGTCTGTTCGTCAGAATGGCCCTTTTAGCGATGGTGATTGGAATCGACTTTTAACAGGGCGGAAAAACCCTAGTTTAGTATTAATTAAAATTGTGTTTTATGTGTTTTGAATATGTCAATCAAAAATGTTTTTAGATGTGCATCATAAGAAAGGCCTTGTTCGTATGGTTGGCTGTTGCGAGGTAAAAAAAAAAATCAAGGTTTATACTCCTCGAGGAGTTTTTCGCGAGAATTGAAAAAAAAAATCATAATGCCTCTTACCGGATTTGAACCAATGATCTTCGCATTACGAGTGCGACGCCTTACCACTTGGCCAAAGAGGCACTAATCGGGTGTAAGTGATCAATTGAAGAACACGAGGAGCTTGAATCGGTAAAAAGTTCAAACCCTTTGAGCTGGAAGAAGAATAATTCCAGATTCACCACGCTACTTTGCGACTAATACCGAGCGAGACTGAAAGATGCAGTCGGTTGAATTCTCGGTTGTACCTGAGATATCACAACTTCTTGGTCCAACTGCTCAGGATCGATAATATTGATTTTGGTCTGCAATCTGATTGGTCTTGCAAAAGTGCTCGTTATCCGGTTCTTACAGCGGACTGGCTGTTGACGAAAAGCAACTGCATAGTTTTCGGTTCTGGAGAGCTCAACAGTCATGTAACCATTTGCGTGCTGGACCGTCTTTAATGGAGATCTTGAAATTTTTTCAAGTCTCGTGATCACTGAGCCGCACGGGCCCCAATTTCGGAGTTTTCAATCACGGAGATAAAACATGTCAAGTCGCTCAGCTGAAGCACTTCAAGTTTATTTTAACAGGCCATAGAGAGGACCTGGGGTAATACACAGGAGAAGTAGAAAAAAGTGAGAATCGCAGACCTTGATTGAACCTTCAGATGCAAGGGTCATTGCACTCGGCCCAGAAACCGGTTTCCAACAATTTTGTGATCCAACAAGATCAGTTGGCCTTCTCTTTAGCTGCGTCTCTGTTAGAGTAGATTTTGGCCGTGAATGGCTCTTCAATGAGCTCAACCAGCTGGTACATGGCGTAAACCAGAGCACTCACAAAGACTCCTGCCGGCTTTCCGTAGAACAGCGCAGTTCCCAGGAAACAGAGGGTTGAGCCGTCATACATCGGGTTGTCCAGGACACTGAATGGGAAGTCAACGATTCTCTCGTCCTTCAAGAATCCAAAGTGGTCACCTAGATAAGTTCCCACGATACCGAGTTTGTACATGGAAGAGGCCACAAACACGGATCCCACCGAGAAGCTCAAAACGCCCAGAAGCTTCACCAGCACGGTGTCGAGGATTGGCGACGTTGGCTGTTCAAGGATGGCCTCCTTGTAGATATGGTCTCTCACAAGACCAAGTGTGAACACCGTGAGCGAGAAGACGTAAACGGCCAGAGTCTTGCTACCAAAAGCCAGCTTGGACAGCAACTTGGTGTTGTACTCCAGACGCGCACCAAAGTTCCAGTACAATGGGTTAAACACAACAAACAGGATCGAGCACTGCAGCTTCTTCGAGTTGAAGTCAATGTCCTTGGCAAGATCCCAGTAAGTATCCATAGCTTTATCGATGTAATCCATTTTTGTCTATTGTCGTGCTATCGGAAGTTGATGGACCAAAACAAGATCCACCTACAATCGGCCATTGGGGGATACACAAAAGGGATATTTATACACTTCCCTAGCTACATAAAAATAAACCAACAAATTTGTGTTGGTGAATGTGACAATCGCATTGCAAAGATAGCCGGTGGATCACAAATTTGCCACGGAATCTCGCCCGTCTTTTCCCGCATCAATAACACGCGGGCCCCGCAGCAACCGCCTACGCCGTCCCCTTTTGAGTCACATGTGATTTTAGTAACGCCAGTTTTTTTTCACATGCACCCCACAAGAGATGCACCGCCAGGACATTGCGACATGACGGAGTGTCTCGTGGGAGTTTGAAAAGTGACAAATTTTTGTTGGGAGCTCACCAGCCTCACCCGCCACACATGCACCAGCCACATACACAAATTTACCTTACCTTGTGCTTGTTCCTTAAAATTCATTCATCTACAACGTCCTACTCAATCACCTTTTCGGCAGCGAGTCTCCGCTCAATCTCTGCCAGTTCTCTCTCACGAGCCTCGATCTCCTCCCGCTTCAACAGCAGGTCTCTCTGGACACGCTCTTCGAACGCACGCAGTCTCTCCTCTTCCAGACGAATCTGCTCCTCCTTGGCAACCACACCGTTGCTTCCACGTGACCCGTCAACGTCTCCGTTTCTCGTGCTGATCGCCTCGCTGCCAACAGTGGTGTTCAGACCGGTCGCCACAGACGGAACCCTCGTGCTGCCCGGGCTCTCCTCCTCACCGTCGTCGTTGCCCAACGTCCGTGTACGGTAGTTCTCGTACAACACCTCGTGAGTGTAGTCTTTGAAGTCGTTCAGATGTGTGATCAAAAGAGTGTTTTTCAGAGACAGGAAATCGCTGATTTCGTTGTCGAATATGTCGACCGTGCCCCACGGATAAACTCTGACTCGCTTGACTTCGCCCGTGGCTTCGTCTGTGATGGTAGAGTTTGAGCCCATGACGGCAAAAGGCATCGTCTTTTGCAGGTACTTGTTGAGCTCTAGGGTTTCGTCGTCAGTGGTCTCGTCCAGGTTGAAAAAGTCGTCGTTGAAGTCGAAAACAGGAAGTTTGTAGTGCTCAATGTCCTCCATGATGAGCTTTTTGTTCAGTTTCAACTCCTGAACGGTCAGAGAGTCTGCCTTGCTTATGACGGGAATGATGTTGACCAATTCTCCAATGGTTCTGAAAATTTCAATGTCTGTTTCTCTCAGTCCGTGGCCCGTAGGGGTCACAAAGTACAGACAAACGTGCACCCTGCCGTCCTTGAATCTTGGATTTCTTCTAAGCTTGGATTCCTCAATCAATATCTCGTCAAACTGGTGTTTCAGATAGTCTTTCACGATCTGGAATGATGGACTGTTGTCCAGACTGTCGCCGAAGCCCGGTGTATCTATGATGTTAAGACTGATTCTAACTCCCTCGCCGTCCTCCAGCTCAACAGTCGACTTGCGCAGTTGCATTTCTCTGTCCGGGTTTGCCAGCTCCTCTGGAGAGTAGTAGTTCACCGTCGACGAAGGCTCAACTATGAACTGGTCGCACAGCGAATTGATGAACGTCGATCTACCGGACCCGGATTCTCCGACAACCATCACTGTGAAGTTCAGGGACTTCTTGAGAGTCTTCTTTTTTCTTAACTGTAGCAAAAAAACGCCAACAAAACACCCTGGGCCAGGGGTTTGTTGATGTGTCATTTGTTAGTACTAGATTCCTACATGAAACACTGGGAATTGCTTTAACTTACTGCCGCAGAGCTGCCTATGACCGTGACCATCTCGTCTTTCTGCTTGAATGGGATTCTGTTAGGGGCTCGATCTGTGTGTGCGAAAGAAAACAGCTCTTTATAGAGTGTTTGTTTGCCTTAGGTATTTTTTTCCTTTTCTGTTGTGCTGAACGCGTGCAAATTTCGTGTTCTTTTAGTGAACTGAAGAAAAACGCGTCGATTTTGGCAGACAAAAAACGAGACTCCAATAAAAAATAAAAAGTTTCGCGAAAAAAAAAAAAAAAAAAATTCGTCATATTCGTAGAAGTACACACATTAAACACATTAATAACTGGTCAGCCGAACGAGTTCAGCTCCAGATTGTTGTAGACATTTCCACCTCTCTTGTTGGAATCATTTCCTTGTTGTTTTGCGCCGTTCAGTTGGTCGAGCTGGTCCAAAAACGTCTTCTCGACATCCGCAACAGACGTCTCCGTCCTTCGTTCCTGGAGTCTGTCGTTCTTCTGACGGATCATCTCGATCTGTTTCAGCCGTCTTTCCCAGTCCGACTCCCAGTCGGGCGAGTTCCAGACGCTGCAGAACTGTACACATAATCCACAGATGTTGCGGATGAATATCGGCAGGTTTGCCTCGCTGATCAACTTGAAATGGCTGATCGAGAAAATCCCCGGAATCCCAGCCTTGCGAAAGATCTTGACCCGGTAGAAGTCCGAATGCTGGCCGCGCGGCTCGATCACCACGCTAATGAAGTTGAATTGCGACGCAATTCGGTTGAACGAGAAAGGGACTCCCGACTCGTCCCAGTAGATGTTGACGTAATCGTTTCCAATGTGTCTTTTCTTGTTGCTGAAATGGACATCGTCCGCCAAATTGGGCATCATGGTGGTCACGTGGAAACAAATCTGAGAGATCTCCGATTGATGGTGGATTGTGAACTGTCCGTCCAAGTCGTTGGTCGTGTCGAGGCCGCCCACATAGTATTTCTTGCAGTCTTTAAGTCGGACAAGTCGACCGAGATTGTCCAGAAACCGCTGGTATTTGACCGATCCGTACTGGTTTCCGAGGATTTCGTCCTCACTCGCTTGGTTGGGCTTGATGTACATAACGCCGACCTTCTGGAAGAGAACGACGGGGATGCGGTCCAGATTGGCAACAGAACGGGCGATCGACGCGTCGTTGTCCACGAGAGGAACCGGCTTGACCGACGGCTCATCGTGCTTTGTCTGACAAAGTAACTGGGTCATCAGAAACGCGGGCGTGAACACGGGCTCATCACGAGGCTTTTTCTGCAGTTCCACGAGCCATTCAGGGAAAAAACCGCGGTTGAGAGTCACACGGAACTGCGAGAAAGTGGTTGCTCTGCGGATCAGAATCTCGGACTCCCCGTTCATTCGATTTGTATAGACCGTCACGATGCTATTCCCATAGACCCAGCTTCTTTTCAGATAGTTTTGGTCGGCTTCCAGCACAGAATAGTCGACGGAGACGTCTGGAACCAGATCTGCCTCGCTGAAGGTGTATCTGCTGATGATTTCGATGCAAACCAGGTTCTCGGGCTTATCAGGTCCGAGAGAGATGAGATTTTTGATGATGAACGACGAGAAATCTCGACGCTGTTCGAGCGAAAGCTTCCAGAACCAGCCCAAAATCACACGATACGACAGCGACGTGAGGAACAACAGCAGTTGTTTGGTCACTTCGAAGTTCTTCGTCGACGGCAGTATATCTGCCTCAGATTCGTCGTAGTTGACCGCCGCACCCTTCTTGTTGGCAAACGTGTCGTTCGAGTACTGGATGTATTTGAATGCGATTCCAAAGATCCGCTTGAACTCGTCCGTCGTGCAATTGGAGATCAACGACGGCATTTCAGAAAGACTGGCCAGAAAGTCCAGGATCGGGGCAGAAGTGGCCGGGTTCGAGATCCGTTTTTGCAAAACCGTCAGAATCGGGTTCAGAAACTTCTTGATCGAGTCCGGGAATTCGTAGCACGAAACGTTGAGAAAATGGATGCACGGAATTCCTGTCTTGTTCCATGATTGAAGAGCGGTGATCACCGAGTGGATCAGAATGTCCTCGTCGTTTTTGGTCAGAATCGACTTGTATGCCGTGATAGACGAAAGGGTCCGGATCAGAGCCACCTGGACGTCTGCTCGCGAGATAGATTCGGGCTGGAACTGCTCGGGAAACCGGTTTTGCAGCTGTTGACACAGAATCCGCAGCAACTTCAGAATCTCCATGTGACATTCGGGAAGAAACAGAGCCGTGCAGGCGAGTTGTGGACAGAAATGGCCAAGAACAAACGAATACACCTCCCAGTCGTGGAAGTTTTCGAGAACGTCCATAACAAGTCTTAACCAGCGACCTGCGTTGGACTTTTTCAGACACTTTCTGCTGCAACCAGCCAACAGATCGCTCGGAAGATACGAGAACCGGTCGGTTTCGGGATACACCCACTTTCCGTTGGCCAAAAGCTCGTTTTTCTCGCCCAAAGTTTCGAGGTTTCTCCCCAGATTATCGCACAAACCGCCAACATCGTCGACCTGAATGATGTAGATGTGGTCGCTGCGGTCGAAAGATGAGCTTCTCACGCGCACGAGAAGCCTGGCAATCACAAGAAACATGTCGTATTTGGAAGCGGACAGACAATGGTCTGCGATCTCAAATAACGAGTCCACTACACGACCTGCTTTGTACTCATTGAGCGAAGATTGACACAGAATCAGCACCAGATGAACCAGAGTCTGGCAGATCAGAACGGATGACGTTGAGTTCGACGTGATCTTGTTCTGCAGCAGAGAAACTGTCCACGAAAGTAGCGAATCGTCCTCGATGTTTTGCAAGATCAGCAACAGTTGATTCTCGTTTGTTGCCGCAAGTTTGTCGTCCAGCAGCAACTCCAAGTATCCGCGCAAGACGAGAGGATCCGCTGTCAACGCACACGAGAAAACGTACGCTTCCTTGATTACGTCGAACGTCATCGACGGACACACTGAGCCGCAGTTTCTGACCAATCTGCGACTGTTATCCAGCCAATCAGGGTCCGAAACAACACATCGGAAGTCCTGAGAGTAATGGCGAAGGATGTACTGGACATGAGACTCGTGTAGAATCTCCACATGGTCCTCGAACAGCTCCACAACGTTCGGTATCAACGAGTCAATTTGGTCCATGTTTTGAAGGGCATCAAAAACAGCAAGCAATTCGCCAGTGTAAGTGATGGTGGTGGTGTTTTTGAAACATCGCAACAGCTTCCAAACAGAAACTTCGTGAAAACTCGAAAAATGGTACATTTTGACGGCATTTCGGCGGAAAACTTGCTCCAGAAGCTGCAACACCTTGCGCGATACTTCATCGTGGTTGTAGCTGGCAGCAGCCAGCAGGGACCCCAAAACAAGTCCAAAGGAATCGTCCATGATCGTAGTCACGGTCTTTCCCGTGGCCGTTTCGGCGTTGTACTGGTCCACACAGAACTGCAGGATATCCAAACATCCAACAATGATTTGGGTCTTGTCTTTTTGCGAGCTCTTGATCACGTCGCAGCAGCACAGAACCGTCTGAAACGACAACGCAGGGTCCATCAACAGATGGTCTAGAAGAACGGTTGTCTGCTCGGAGATCCCCGTATCAGATAGCATTCTGGCACTTCCTGCAAGAGTGATGACAAGGCTCAATGATGACACGGGAACACACCCGGAAGTAACTAGAACATCCACGAATATCAGCGAGGATTTGAGCGTCTCGTGGCTGCTGGTGAGATTGGCCAGAGCAAGAACTCCATTCAGAGCAGCCAGGAGGTCAGACGCCTCGAACAGACTGATATTCTGCCTTAAACATTGCTCAAAAAAAACGATGAATTGGTGTTTGACGGCTTCATGCTCGGAAACGTCCTTCAGAAACGTCAGAATGCCCAGTATGTATACGTTGAAGGGCTGCGATTGGTTAGCAAACAAATCATAAATGTCTCTACCCTCATCCGTAAGAAGTGTGAGTAGCTCAATGATCCAACCGAGGTCGTCCTCGGTGATTGGCAGACTCTTGAGGATGTCTGTGTAGTATGCCAGTTTGATTGCGGAGGACTTGTCGCTGGCTTGAATGCAGCTTTTGAACAATTCAAATGCAGCTTTTCGAAGCGACCAGCTGTTTTCGGGCATGAGACACTCTCTGGACAAATACCAGATCTCTGGAATCGACGAGATCGATACTCGTTGGATCGACCTTGTCAGACGATTGATGGTGTCTATTTTTTCACTAGAGGTTCCATTTTTCAGTCGGCTCAAAATCTCTTTCTTGTTGATCAGATCAGTTCCAACAATTGTTGGTTTCACCGGCGTTGCTGGCGCCGATGTATCGTACTTGGCTGATCGAAATGTCTTGGAAAGAGACTTGAACATGGAAAGACACGATTATATGGTGGTAAGAAAAAAAGGGCTGAAGCCGTGCAATTCGGGCACGAGGCTTTCACGTTCCAATTGGAACTTTCAAAGGAGGTTCAAAGTGTCTTATCGGACACGAATAGGGGGCTGCCAGTGCTGTTTAGGAGGAAAACAAAGAGATATATGTCAAGAAAGCCGCTTTGTCAAATTTTTTTCTATGTCATTTTTTTTTTTTGATGTTTTTTTTCCGGATTTTCTAAACTTTTTTTATTATTATCTTGTACCCCTTTTTCGCTTCCTATGTTCCCTTTCCTCTTCTTGCGACAGATCACAAGTCCTTGTTTATTTTTGTTTACGTCTATTCTCTACTATCAGCTAAAGCGCGTTTGTTGACACATAACACAAAGATGTCGTTTTGCGCATTCTTTCCGTGAGCTGCCAAAATCAACAACAGAATACCCCTTTTTTCTATATAAGGGAGCTTGTGGAACAGAATGTTGTTTCCCCTCTTATTCTCCCACCCTTTTCAGCAGACATGTTGGAAATTATTTCAGAACGCTGTGGTGCCCTGGTTGAACCGCTTCTTGAACCAATCATAAGCGTGGCGTCGAATCCCACGGTCCAGTCTATCACCATCGGATTCGGAGCAGCAGTGGTGGGCATGATGACGACGCTGATCACAAGTCATAAAGACGACGACGTGAAAAACTTTGACTTGCTCCAGGAGCTGATGGAAATGGAGAATTTCAACAAAAATCAGCGGGCTCTCGGGGTCAAGTACCACCAGCTTCTCCAGCTAGTCGGGTTGATGGTGACGGTGTTCTCGGTTGCATTTGTTCTGATCTTGAGTTTGATGGTGTACGTGATGCTCAAATTGAAAGCCTATGCTCGAATGGACATTAGGGGAACGTTGTTGAACCATGAACAGAGACTCAGTAACGTCCAGTTCACGGCAGAGAGGTTGCTCCAGAAAGAGGAGGAAATATTTTTCGGACTCTCAATGAAGTTGCATCAGGAGGCAGAGGAGATTCACGATTCGTTGCAACAGATGTCATCTGAAAATCTATCAAAAATTGGTGAAGTCACCAACGGGTTCTACGCCAAGCTTGCCAAGAATAAAACTTCCATCAAAAATGATCTTGCAAAGTTCGAAAGTGAAAAGAAGCTGCTAGAGAAACAGGTTACCTCTGCAGAGTCCAAGTTTGACAATCTGGCGAGCAGCTATTCGCAACTGAAAGAAAAGGCCGAAAAGCTGGGAGGCGAGTTCGACAATAAAAACACACAACTTTCGAAAGACATTGAAGATCTGAGTGTTCAGATAGCCGGTTGTTTGAACGAATTCACGTCGCGCTCCAATATGCTCGCAAAGGACTACGACTTGAATCGCATACAAGTTTGCAAAAGCAATATTCTGCTGGTCAATTCTCAGATTCTTCTGGACGCCGCGTTGTCCAAATTCGAGCTCTGTGTCAACTCAATCAGTCATCTGGTTTCGGAAGGCCAAGAAAAAGAGACACCAAAAAATCTGGAGACTGACAACTTTGAGGAAACCTGTGAGAGACTCGAAAAATGTCTCAAACTTGCCATTGAAACGAGGAAAAAGACTGAATTGGTGAAGAAAGGTCCCGCCCTTTTCGAAAAGAACTACGATAATCTCAGTCACGTTTTGAGAGACCTAGACGACTCTTCGCAAAGCGTGGAGAACGATACGCTGTCTCTGGAATATCTCAAAGTCTACACCGAGGCCACAGATCTTGCTTTGATAGACATCAACGATAAAATGGACAAGATGAACACCGCTATTTCTGCTCACGAGATTGCCATCGAATCGAGCAGAACACTCATTGATGATACCAAGGATTTCACCACTAATGAACTGACTTCATTTAAGAGCAAAAATGAGCAATGGCTATACAAATGGATATCGGTCTTATATGGGTTGTTTAATTCTGATGTGTCTCAGCTACAGATGCAACTACTGGGATTCGAGAGTTTGGAAAGCTTGACCAAATTGGAGGAGACAGGAAACTACTTGAAAGAGGAATGCTCTTTTATTCAAGACTTTATCGTAACTTGCAAAAAGCATTGCTTTGATCTTCTTCGGGAGCTAAGCCTGCTTCTGTTTGAGTTCTACCTGTTGAAGTCAGAATGCGTGAGTCAGGAGCAGGTTTTAGCTGAGTGTGACTCCCGAGTCAACTCTACAGTTAAAAATTTGTTTTCCAGCTTTGCCAGTGTCCTCCAAAACTCCTCCATTGACCCAAATGACTGTGCCAATCTTTCAAAAATTATTTTCAAGTTCGAAGAAAAGCTGGCAGCAGACTTGAAGCTTACATGCACCAACTTCAATCTGATTTTCAAACAGAACTTGGACGACTTCCACATCATTTTCAAAACATTGAAAGATATGGATGGGTGCTGGGGTAAAAGTAAAGGTCAGCTATGGTCAGATGATGAGTCCTCTGTGATCTTGATCGATTCGAAGACTATGAGTTCGGATGAAGAAGAGGCCAATCTATCGGCTTCAACTAGATGCTCGGATGAGTCATCTTCATGGGGCTTGGATGAGGATTATTCTGGTTACAAGAGACTGAGGCTGGTGGAGAAGAGATCCACCACTTGACTTATAATATTAATGGGACGTAACTGCGAAGATTATAAAGACATAAACCGACCAAAAGTCGCGTCGATCGACCTAAAACTTTTTTTCCACGGAAATAATTTTTTTGTCAATAATTTTTCAGTCCAATAACTTCTCTGGAGAACATCAGCATTGAACTGATCTGAAGACCACTGCTGGCTTTCTTTTGAAAATGAAACAAATTGTCTTGTTGAAGAATAAGACGGTACCGGTGGATCATTATCATGATAAGTTCCAAAGTGGTGACTATAATGCTACTTTTCTTCCATTACTAAAACATACTCCCTTGAACGAAACTGAAGTCAAGGCTTTCCTCACATCTGATGAGTACCTGAACGACTATAAGGCGCTCATAGTGACATCACATAGATGCATAGAGACATTGGATCAGATGGTGAGCTCATTGAAGCAAGAAAATTACCCGCATTTGGATAAAATACTCAATAAGCCGTCATACACTGTGGGGCCTACAACGTCAACTTTTCTAAGCAATCTTGGGTTTACAGACATACGAGGGGGCAAAGATGCTGGGAATGGGTCTATTTTGTCTGATATAATAGTGGAGGATCCGCTTTTCTCGGAATCAGACAGCAAGAAGATTCTTTTTTTGACGGGAGAGATACGAAAGGATATCATTCCAAAAAAGCTTCGAAGCTGTAATTTTGACTTGCTGGAACTAGTGACGTATCGAACTGAGCCGTTGGAGAACATCCACGAGAGATATTCGGTCATCCATCAAAAGTTTTCTCAGCAAAACGACAACTGGATAGTTTTTTTCAGCCCCCAGGGGACAACAGAGATCATCAAGTTGCTGAAGGCGGCTCCACATCGCTTCAAAATCGCCTCAATTGGCCCGACAACAGAGGAGTATTTGATGAACGAGGGCATAAAACCGGACATTGTTTCCAGAAAGCCGGACGCAGAATCGCTTTTTGCTTCAATCGATAATTTGAACTGAAAACCACCGAAACACTGTAATTAGAGTGTGTATTGTAACAAATATGATACGAGAATTCTCCATCGCCTCGCATTTTCAACTTTGCAAGCACCAGATTGGGTAAATTGTTTCTCTTGATTAAAACGAATAGGTCACCTTGTTTAGCTCGGAAACAACCAACAAACTCTCGGAGCTGTTTTTGTAATCCAGCTCCATCTGGATGCTGAAGTCGCTCATATTTTTGATCTCAACCTTCGGCAACTCCAGCTTGCCAAGCCGCAGTGGAGTGAGTACCAGACCAAACTCAAAACCAACGCCTTTTTCGCCGATCTTGGCATCCTCCAGGTTCAGCTCCACATCGAGGTTGCGCAACCCGGAAATCAGCCAGTTGCTCTCGTTTTCAAAAACTTCCAGCCTCAAATTCAGGATTTTTGGCACCGAGGGTTCGTTTTGGAACCTGACTTTTTTTGTTTCCTTTTCTTCCAGTTTGAACAATAGCACGTTCAGCCTGAGTTTCACTGGGATTGGTTCGCAAACCAGATACTGCAGCCGCTTACTAAAGACAAACTCGACCAGATTGATGGTGTTGATGACCGGCATCGAAACCGTGATGTTTAGTTGTTTCCTAACTTTCTCAAGAATAAAAGTCTTTGTTTCTGGTTCCACAGATAGTTGGTGCCTTCCCACGAACTCCGTTAGGGATTTGGCCAGATTAGACCGATCCTTCGGAGAAACAAGCTTTAGCTCGCTGTAATGCTTTGCCAGATCAAACCCCGTGATCATGATGGTATTTGTGAGCGAGTACAGATTTAGTTTGGTGGTCTGCTGAGAGAGGATCTTGGTGACCAGGCCAAAGTACTTCACCAGCTCTGGGTAGGAAGTTTTGAGCTGGTCGAGGTACTGCGTCTTGAGTACCTCTGTTATCTCGTCTCCGATGTCATTGTAGTCAATTGTGAGGTTCAAGGAGTCGTCATTCAGAATCTCAATCCGATAGAAGAACGTCGAGCCTTGATCATTAAACGCAATAATGTTTTTTGGTTGCTGCCAGGTGGTGACTTCTGTATTCTTCGAGGTCAGGTCCACCTGTTGAATCCTTATTGGTCTGTTGATCACCGGAGAGTTGATGGTGAAGTTCGAAAACAGTTTCGACGACTTGAAGATATCTTGGACAGAGACAGCTATCTGCAATTGGGTATCTACCTCTTTGGTGCAAATCATCGAACAGGTCCCGTCATTGAATTTGACACCAAATTTGACTTCAAGCTTCACCTTGGAAATGTCTGGCGGAAAAAAGTAGGGAATATGCACATGGAAAATAGTTTCTTTGAGGAGCTTTCCATTGATGTCAAAAACAATCTCATCCAAACCATTTTCTATCTCATGATCCAGCTCCTTTCCATCTGTGGTTGTGATCCTAAACTTGGAGTTTGGAACTAGTCGATCGATTTCTGTTTTGTAGAAAACAGTCTTGCAGTTGCTAATGTCCTTTGATCCGACCTTAACCTCCAGAATCACCTCATCGTAGTCCAAACACCTAACTTTCGGCACCATTGCGTCCACCCGAGTATTCTCCAGAAACTCGCCATTTTGGAAGAAACTGTCTATTTGAAAAGTGGACACTGTGGAGTCCAATGGCGATTTCACCAATATCAATTTGCCTGTCCTGACAATCATTTTTGAAACGCTGAACGTCTCATCAACAATTATTTGACCAGAAAGAAGTTCCAACTTGCTTTCTTTAGAAAGTGTCACGTCTTTCACAGTGAAGTGCATCAATCCCTTCGGCCCTTCGAGAACCAACGTCAGCTCATCGACGGGAAGCTCAATCTTGCTTGAGATGGAAATATCCACCTTATAAGTATCGACCGAATGGATGTCCACAAACGGAGAAATGTCGCATTGGAACAGATCGTTGTTATGGATGCTAAGATCGCCAGTCAAAAGATGGAGAATTTCCTCAAATTTGTCGACCTCAAAACTCTCGTCTTTGGATATGAGCTCCAAATAGGACTCTAGCAGCATGGGAATAGTCTCCTCGTAGGTACCAGATAGCTTCTCCAGATTCGAAATATAGGTTTTTAGAATCCCCAAAGTAATGTACTTCCAGTCAGAGTTCTTGAAGTATTCAAAAGAATCGTTCAAGATCTCTGACGATGCCTCGAGCTCATTCATGTTGTAGAAGTACATCAATGCCAGCTCCGTCGAGAGAACATCGATTGTTCTAGGTCGGAACTGAGAGTTGGAATAACTCTTGATCACATCCTCTGTCATGCCAATCGCGGCTTGTAAGAAACTCTCTTGGGACGATAACATCTGCTCAAGCTGTTTGTTTCTGATGACATAGTTGGACTCCTCCAACGGAACGTCAACCATTGACCCTTTTACCTGATAGCCCTTTGTGCCTGCTAGTTTGATGAAATGGTCTCGTTTCAGCAATTTGATGTCAGCAACATTTTCGCACAGTTCTGCGAGATTGCGTTTCGAGTTCTCCAGCACATTCAGAAGATGTTGATTCGCAAGAAAATCGTCAATCAGATCGCAGCATAACTCGTCTTTCTTGTAGCATTCCGGTAAGGAATTGAGATATTCCGCTAGCAGTTTGATCCAACGGATCAGATTTCGTATTGTGAGCGACTCAGATGTGCACGATTCGATCAGAATCATCGACTGTTGTTTGTACAAATATGATCGGAGAGCAAATTTTGAGCTCAACTGGCCTGGATCCAGTTGTAGAGGATTTCCTGACAATGGAAATTCTTCTTCCATTGCCAATTCAAACCCATCCGGCAGATCCATTCCACCGATCACGCTCGAGATCCGCCCATAGCACCTGAGGCCGTCATCCAATTGACCAATATCCACGTACAATTTTGCAGCTCTGTTGAGACTTTCAAGGTCCTTGGCATTCCATTGGTAGTGATTGAGTCTGTTACCAATGGATTCAACCAGTCCAAGCTTCATTGAGTTAGCAAGCTCGTTCCAGCTCTCTGTTTTGTCGTCGTGGTCTGTGTATTGGGACTTGATCTTGAAAATGTTGTCGAAGGTAAGTTCATCGTCGGCAAAATCCACCTTCATTTTTGTCAAAATGTTGGTTTTCAAAAACTTGTCTGTTCTCGACTTGGATTCAGTTCTCTCGTAGAAAATGATGAAGTATATGCAAGTTGGTTTAACCGATTTGACGTTATTGAGCCATTGTTTGACAAGAGGCCTGACTTTTGCTCTGTACTCGTCCACGTTGGAGCAGCTGACAAGGATAAATCTCAAATAGAAATCGGACTCATTTCCTGCACTTTCCTCCCGCAAAAACCGGAGTCTCACGTTCTTTATCGTCCTCACTGAGTCCGTTGGATGTGGTTTCCAATGAACGGAGTTGAATCTCGACCATTTTTCGAACTCATCCTTCAGTTCCTTTTCAAAAAGCGTGAACGGATCGTAATACCCGACGTTCAGACTGACAGTACGGCCGGTTGAGAGGTCCATTGTTGGTACACAAGAAGAGGGTTCCGTGTAGATCAGTATGTCAGGGCGAGAGAAAAAAAATAACAATCAACGAAAAAACACCAAAAACAAAGCGTCGATCGACGCGACGCGGTTGATGTGGAACTTTTTTTTTTTTCGTCTCCAAACTAAACATAAGAAAGTTGAAAAACAAACTCGAGCAATATGTAATGAACTGCGCGTTCTATTCCTTGCTTGTTATCAAATTTTCTCGTCCAATCGTTCAGCAAAAAACGCCAATTTGCTTCTGACGACTAAAAATGACAGAATCAGAGAACGACCAGTCGTTTCAAAATGACGCAGCTAACAAGAACAAGACGCTGCTGACGTTCCCTGACATCTCCCCTTTCTTGAGCAAGGCCATGAGTCGGCTCTACAAAAATAACGCGGGAGTGGAGGTGAGGTACAGCGAGCCTCCCAAAAAAGATACCCCTGAGTACTGGAAAACCCTTGCGAGAAGGGCAAATATACACGTCGTGGAGGAAGAACCACCAAAAACAATACCCGAGAAGAAGATACCGACAACAAAGCTGGCTAAATTAGCAAAAGATACAGCTCCGTCACAGAATCTGAATTTTACGGCACCTCCAAAAGCAGCCCAGAAAACAAAGGACGACTTTCAGTGGTACACGGACTTGCGGAGTCGATACAACAACTACCTCGAGACCTCAGAAAAGGAGGAGAAACAGTTTTACGAACAATTGAACAAGGAGTATCTGGCCGAAAAACAGAAACTGAAGCTTATAGAGAAAGATGAGGTGCGAATGAAGAAGCTGACGGAGTTTTTGGGTCGACTCAAAGCGGACAATCTTGTAGCGGGTGACGAACACGAGACAACAGAACACGAAAAGACAGAGAACGAAGAAAGTGAGGACATTGTGGTTAGCACGGCAGAAATCAAACATTTTGATCGGGATCAGACCGAAGAAGAGGAAGAGGAAGAGGAAGAGAATTTTTCGTCAAGTCCTGTGCCCTCCCGGCCGGTTGAAAGCCCACAAAACGATTCGTTAGAAGTGATCGAGCTCGATTCTGAAAGCGAAGAGGTAGGAGAATCTGAGGCAGAAGAAGAAGAAGCAGAAGAAGAAGAAGAAGAGGAAGGAGAAGGAGACTTTGAGGAGGAAGAGGGGGGTGATTTCGAAGAAGAGCACTCGGATTATGTTTACGGGGAACAACAGCAATCTCGCATTCTCAACGATTACCAACGATTGAATCTCAACTCCAAGTACTCGACAACAACCTACTCAATGTACGAAGATAACGCTAAGCAGGAGACCACGCGGAATATGAGCTATCAAAGTGAAAGCGAAAAGAGCGAAGAGGAGGAGGAGGAAGAAGAAGAAGAAGAAGAAGAAGAAGAAGAAGAAGAAGAAGAAGAAGAAGAAGAAGAAGAAGAAGAAGAAGAAGAAGAGGAGGAGGAGGAAAAGGAGGAGGAATCTCCCTCTGTCTTGGAACAATCTCAGTCCGCATCCTCCGTGTATGATCAAAGCTTGTTTCAAGGGAATTACACTACAGCAGTGGAAGAACAGTTTTATTCGAGAACCTCTGGTGTTGATGTTGTTGATTTGGGCTCGTCGGCAGACGAGCAAGGACCTTCCGACTTACCAACCGGTAACGTTGCTCAAGAGGAGTTGCTCAAACTCATAAACTCAGGACAGCAGCCTGCAGATGATGTCGAGATGACTGACGCCCAAACGGAACAGATGGATTCTGAATGGATTAAGATTGCGCTTATGGCACAAGAACAGCAAGATCATGCCGAATCGATTTACGAAGATGAAGTTGAAGATACAACGGAGAATGCTGATGTGACTCAAAGAATTGTGGTGAAACAAGCTCAGGAAGACGTTGAGATGCAAAATGCAGATGTGGACGACACCGAAGTTGATAACACCATGATGTATCAGACTGCTATTGAGGAGACTGAGACCCAACTTCAGACTGAGCCTCGGACCCCTCCAACAATCGAGGAACACCTCGTGCCTCAGACGGAGTTCATCAGGAAGCCTGCTACTCCGGAATCTCCAAAGTTGAATCCTAGCTTGCTTGATTTGCTGACACAGTCTATCAACATACACAATCAGAAGTCCTCTATTACGGGAGAGGCTGAGGAGGAAAAATCAGGCCCCGCTACCGATATTTCAGAATCACAAGCAACAGATGCAGCAGAAGAAACAGTGAAAGACAAAGTTGAGCAGACCACTAAAACAGAGGCCCCAGCGGACTTCAAAGAACCAGAACTCACAGTCAACACCACACAACCCCTAGCCGAAGCTACCATGGAGGTCCACGAGCCCAACACCGAAGTCGGAGTGGAACTGAATGCAGCAGAGCTCAACACGGTCAATGAAACTTTTGTTTCCGCTCTTCCAGAAGAGACGATTGAGTCCGCAACAGAGGGAGAATTCACCACTGCAATAGTGGATGAAACCAACAAGTCGGATGATGACCATTTTGCTACCGCGACAGTGGAGCAGACGACTATCAACAGAGAATCTCCGCGCTCCGATCCCGACGAGTCTGAGACGGAATTTGTTTCTGCCTTGCCTGCAGGACTTCAGTCCAGTCCGACAACGATGGGAAACAATGAGCGCGTTTTGGATCAACATATAGACGTTATTGCGGAATCGTCTGTGATTGAGGAGGAGGCCGACAATTCTTTGGAAGGTACAATAGATCAGGAGGCTTATGCGACTGCACTAATGAGCAATACCCAAATGGACAATTTGGATGATGACACAGAAAGTGTCATAGCCAATCAGACTGTGTATCTTGAGGAGGATGCCCAGGAGGAGAAAACACATACGCCCGCTTCACCAAAAGAGGTTAGGTTTGAAGAGGATGTCAAGTTTGAGATGGAAAATTCTGAGCTAGATGCACCATCTGAGGAAGGTGACGAGGACGTATCTCATGAGGACAGCGATGGAGATGAACCATTTTTGGTGGAGAATTCTGAATCATTCGATGGATCGGACACTGAGATCGAGCGCATTGTCACTGAACATGACAGCGAAAACATATCTGTTGAGGTATCCTTAGACGAGCAGGAAGTTGAGAATGCAATTCTGAATGCGGATGACAGCGCAGAGGAGACTAGTTTGAAGAGAAAGAGAGAGGTCGAGTCTGATACAACAGAGCATGTCTCAGCTTTTAAGCGAATCAAAAAGTTCTTTGGATTCGGAACTGACGCAATCAAAAAGGAAGCGTCAGAAAATCTGAACGCTCAATCTCCTTTGTGTCAAGATGATCCAATTGAAGTAAAAAATGAACCCAGAGTGCCAGAAATTGGAGAGGAACTCCATGAGAATGCGGAGCTGGAGGACAAAACGGAAACCGAAGAAGTCGAAGATTTACAAATGTCAGTCGAAGCAGAAGAGATTGATTCCAATACGGAGGAGGGAAACGAGGTCACTAAACAAGAGTGCACCAATCCAATGGAGCCTGAAGAGCAAAGCGATGCAACGGAAGCCGGTTTACTTCAGTCCGTTGCAGACTTTGCTTCGGAAGCCATGATGGACATGACGGAAGTGAACTCTGCGCAAGAATCAGCAGATGCCGAAGACGACGTGCTGGAGTCTGTCAAGAATGAGGACGATGCTGCGGACAGAGAACAGGAGGACGCATCGGCTCCTGGAGTGTTCGAATCTGTTTCCAACTTTGCTTCGGATGCAATGATGGACATGTCAGTGAATGTTACGCGTATTGCTTCGGAGGAAGCAGAGGTAGCAGAGGAACGACAGGCTGAGACATCAGCGGTCTCCAAAGTTCGTACAACAAATTCTGTGGTCAGTTTTGCGTCGGGTATTCTTATGGATATGACATCTGCTGAGGATGTCACAGACGACGGAGGTAGAGAAATTATCGAACCTGTGCTTCCGGACGTTTTGCAAACTTCTGCTAACTTCGTTGGCGAGACCATGATGGATATAACTGTTCCCAATGATGACACAGAAGTGGCTGGTGATGAAACGACAGAACAGGAGGGAGACCAGACTGCTCATGAAGACGACAAAGAGTCGATTGAGTTGAGTGAGCAGCTTGAAAAGACTGAGCAAACCATTGAAACTGAGGATCCAGACGTTGACCAAAGAGAGAATCGTGGTCCTGGAGTATTTGACTCGCTGAATGAGTTTGTCTCAGGATCAATGATGGATATCACCTCTCAAGATGTCACACCAGAGCTGCAAGAAACTTATGAAGACCTGTCCGAAGAGAAGGCAGAAGTCGAGCATGAAGAGACAGAATCAGTTGACCGCAAACAAAACCAGGAAGATGAAGTCCAGGAAGAGGGGCAGTTCCAAGTGATGGAACAAACGGACGTGGTTGAAACTCCTCCAGCGTCTGTTCAGACTACACAGGACGCCACTGTGGCGGATGACAGCCAAGAAGAGGCTGAGTTTGTCACCAGCCAGGCAGACACGGAATCAATCACGAGCTCTGCGGGAGACAAGGTAAATGAATCGACATCGCACATTTCGGATGAGTCTCCTGAGCTTCCATCGCCATCTTTTGACATTGGCAACATAACGGTTTTGGACGAGCAAGAGAAGGAAACAGAGGACGTCAAAAACCAAACTGAACTTCAGACCACCGTGGCTCATCCTTCTGGACTCTTTTCGTGGCTTTCGGCGTTCGCGGCCACTTCCATGATGGACGTTTCGGAGGCAGATAGTGAGGGAAGCGAGCATGAAGACGCTGTAGTTCCTCTATCAGTTGCTAGCGAAGAGAAAGACGATGAGAAGGACGAAGAGAAGAGCGAAGAGAAGAGCGAAGAGGAAGAGGGTAAGAGAGAGAAGGACCAAGAGAATGTTAAAGAGGTTGACGAGCTAGATGAGCATGAGGAAGAGGAAGAACAGTCAGCTGAGGAGCTTAAAAATGAGGATGAAGTGGTTAAGCCTGAGGAGGTTGAGCCTGAGACATCCGAGCAACTGGAAGAGATTGAAACTCCGGAGACCTTGGAAAAGCTTGAGGAGCAAGAAAAGAGTGTTCGAGTGAGCGAGAATGAAGAATCTGAGACGGTTGAAGACCCTGAAGTACCAGAGAGAGAAAATACCCCGAGCGATGGCTCCACAACGCCCCAAATCGAAGTTCACGGCGAAGGACGGGATAATCTGGAAGAAGAACATTCGTTTGATTCCATTACTGTGAAGAGTGATTCGAGCGAGCAGTATACCCCACAGGACACTGATCAGAACGTACAGATAGAGGGTGAGCAAACCATGCTCATTGTTGTTCGTCCAGAGGAACCTGAACAGACTGAGGACGCAGAGGTTCCCACGATCAGGGTCAAGTCGGCACTTGAGTTCGATCAAAGCGACGATTCTGTGATTCACAACCCTGAGCTGAAACCCCAAGATTCTCTTGCGACCAGACTGGGCTCAATTCCTCTGCTCCAAGTCACCAGTACAGACGAAGAGAATGTCTCCGATGATTCTCGTCCGATGGAGTCATCACCTGCTAGAAGAACGAGAAGCAGAATCTCCTCGGAGAATGCAGACTCGAGAAAGAGAACGTTCAGCGGCTCAAACACCGATGACGAGTACGAACAGGATCTGTCTAGAAACAAGCGTCGTGTCACCTCTGATCCTCCAAGCAGTGCGGGGGAAGGAGGCAGAAAGACGCGCACAAAGTCTCCTGTCAGAAAGGACAGATCTTACCGGGCTCCATCTCCAATCAAGATCACGAGCAGTGGGATTTCCACAAGAAGCGGCCGTGTCCTATCCTATGAGGTCGAGGAGGCCAAAGCTGAAGCGGAGGCTCTTCCGAAGAGCGTGAAGGATCTTGTTGGCGAAGCCGAGTACTTTATCGAGCACGAAGAACCAAAGGAGCCAAAGGAGGTGCCCAAAGAACTGAAGGATCTGGTGGAAGAGGCTGAGTATTTCATCAAACATGAGGAACAAAAGGAGCACGAAAGACCATCACGTTCTCGCTCAGTTACTCCTATCACTTCTTCTCAGAAGACCGAGGAACGTCCAAGAAGAACACGGGCTCGTGCCGTTGACAAATCAGAGCTCACTTTTGGAGAACAGTTGCAATTGGACAACGCCAAAACGCGCAGAAAGCCAAAAAAGACAGCCAAGACAGAAAAATCTACAAGAACAAGAGGAGCAAGAAGAAGAAAACACTGATCCCATGGCTGATGAAATTTGCTGGAGCGTGTCACTTCTCGTATTCCCACTACCACAGAATACCAAAAAATAACTTTATTATATAAAAATACAACCACAATCAATCATACTCGTCATTTTCGTTCTCGTCATCAACGTCTTCCCGCTCGGTGGTCTTGGCCAAGGAGGCCTCCTGTTCCGCAACGGCCTCGCACGCGTCGACCCAGTCGGAATAAATGTCCACGGGTTGCGACAGCGAGTTGATTGGCGTCTGGAATGATTGGCCACAAATCTTGCACGAGAGAGAGCCGATGTTGATCTTCTTGTCTAGGGTGCAGTTGACAGACTTCTCGTGATTGCAGAACAAACACGAGAACTGGGTGTCCAGAGTTTGCTTGATCTTCTTCTGTGGCTTGGCCTTTGTTTTCCGTTTACCCTATCCGAGTTAGTAAGCGTTCGAACAACGAGCGCGCAATACTTACCATTGTGTAATTGTCTGCGTCTGAAGAAGCAGGGGGGTATAGTTGACAAGTGAGATTTTTCAAATGTTTTTCAAAAAAAAAAAAGCCAAAAAAAAAGTACACGGACTTTTAGTCCGCAAAAAAAATGTGCTAATTCTGAGGATCGAACTCAGGACCTTCAGATCTTCAGTCTGACGCTCTCCCAGCTGAGCTAAATCAGCTAGTATGTATAGTGGAAGCCAGGAGGACTACAAGACTGAGAGAACCACTGGCCACAACCCCGTCGCGTGCAACAGTTACTGCTCCAAAAGATCTAAAACGGAACGAATTCAAAGAATAAACTGCCCAGACACTCCGGTTCACACTGTTGTTTCAAAACACAAAGTCCTTCTTTCTACACGTCTTATACACGGCAACCGGTCTGTGTCAGTAGTTGTCGACCCTCTGTTCGGACGGATCGATCTTGAACACCTTGTCTGGGTTCAACAGACCTTTCGGGTCCAGACTCATCTTTATCCGGCGCATTGTGTCCACCGCCTCAACGCCGAGCTCCCGCTCCAGAAAGTCCCGTTTGCCGATCCCGATCCCGTGCTCACCGCTCACTGTACCCTCGTTTGCGATCGCACGGGCAGTCATGTTCTCGATCACGTGCTCCGCAATGTGCAGTTTCTCAGGCGGAAAGATGACCAGGGCATGGATGTTGCCGTCGCCGACGTGGCCAACCACCGTGGTCATCAGTCCGTTCTCCTCGATGTCCCTGACGGTCTCGGAGATCACGTGCGGCAGTTTCGAGATCGGAACTGCCACGTCTGTAGGCCATGCACGGGCGTTGGGGATAACCTTTTTGGCCCAGTCGATCGACGTCCACAATTGAGTCTTTCGAACTCGCCAAATGTCCTCCTTTTCCTGCTCGTCGCTGGCCACAACCATATTAAATCCGCCGTTGTTCGAGCAGATCTTCTTCACCGTCGAAATCTGGTCCTTCATCGTGCTACGCGAACCGCCAAGCTTGAAAAGCAGCAGGTTTTTGTCACTCCATTTGCGTCCGTCGCTGCTCATCTCCGAGATGCACCGCATCTGTCGATCATCCATCAGCTCAACAGCGTTAACTGCAATTCCCTGGCGGAAAATCTGTGTCACGGCACGGGCTGCGTCCTGAAGCTTCTCGAAATTCACCACCGCAACAACCTCCGACTCCGGTTTCACCGTCAACTTCAACGTGGCCTCCACTATGATCCCCAATGTTCCCTCAGACCCGACAAAAAGCCCTGTCAGATTGTAGCCGGCCGACGATTTGCGCGGCCTATTGCGCGTCTTGATCACCGTCCCGTCGCTCAGAACAACCTTTAATGCTATCACGTTGTCCTTCATCGTCCCATACCGGGTGGCTCGTGTTCCAGAACAATTGGTCGCAACCATTCCTCCAATACAAGCCCCGGGGCCCGGATCCGGCCCAAACATCAGTCCATGAGGCTCCAAAAACGACCCCAGCTCCTGCCAGCCGATCCCAGGCTCGACAACAACGTCCAGATCGTCCTCGTGCAACTCCAAAACGCGGTTCATCCGACTCACATCGACGCAAACACCGCGTCGCGTCGGAATGAAATGTCCTTCTATCGACGTTCCACCGGAAAATGGCACCATTGGAACTCTGTAACGGTCGCAAATCTTCACCACAGCAACAACCTCGTCGACCGACTCTGGAAACGCAACCAAATACGGCCGTTCGTCGTCGTTCGGCTTGTGGAAATTCGACGAATTGTCCGAGTGGATGTCGAGTTCGCCCGGTGAAACACTGATCTGATCCGGGCGTAAAACCTGAGCAATCTCTTTAACTGCGTGCTCAACTTCTCGCGGAGAAGCGTACCGAGGGGAACTGTGAACATCGCCAATGGGGGTTGTAGCCCCCAATGGAAAAACGTCACTTGCTGGGTTGTTGCGAAGATACACTGAAGTTGCATAGCATCCGAAAAGAGCTCCAGAAACGCCAACAACAGCAGCCGTACCGAATTGACGTGGTCTCGGAGCTCTCGAAGACAGGTGTCTTTGAGACAGAAAGCGTGTCGACAAACAGTTCTTGCCGGAGAATCCAAGCCTTCGCCACCCAGTGCAAAACATTGTCTCTTTGAAGTACTGCAGAAGGTTTGAAATTGGTGGAAATAATGTCCTCTTCACTACCGTTATCAGTCTCGTCGATAAGAACTTTTTTCTTATCTAGAGATCTCAAAAGAAAAGACACTAAGACACTAAAATTTCATAGCGTCGATCGACGCGTCGAGACCAAAACTTGATGGGATCAAGTCCGCAAAAAAAAAAAAATACAGATAAATTCCTCTGTTCTTTAGTGTCCCTCTTGTGCCTACTCCGACCCAAAAAAACCAACATGCCTATTGCTGTTCCAAAACCCGTGCGAACCCTGTTTGAAAATTTTCCGCTTGTTGTCTACCCGGCAACGTCTAGTGGCTCTCCGGAGTATTCACAGCTTCTAGCCAGCCGTCAGCTCGTGTTCCAGAGCTCAGACGACGTCTCGTCCACGGACTTGTTCAACCTGGGAGTCTACAACATCAGTCCGCTTTTGTTTGACAAATCTGTTGCAGCATCGCTCGACCCCGTTTGCTTCTATTGCATGCTTGTTCTCGCACATAAAAAACACTATAAGCTGCCGCTGCTCCAGCAGGCTGGCGTGAGGTTTGACCAGCACGACAGGGTGTCCATCTTGTCCTGTAACAGCTCTGTGGACGGCCAGTTGCCGATCTTGATCGAGGATGAGCAAAACAAAAAGGAAAAAAGAATCAAACGCAGAGTCAGACCAACCTCTACAATTGAACACTTCAATCTATCAACCGTCCAGGATCCCACGGAAACGCTCTTTGTCAAGCTTTTGGACACCAAAGTTTACGATTTCCATACCGTTTCGATTCTAGAAAACACCACTGACTCCACCAAAATCGCTCTTTTCTCTCTGAACCACCTGGAACAGGGCCACGTCCCGCAAAAGTTACAGACATCCCTCGTTCTTCCCTCCGTCCTCGCTCAGCTCACCAGACGGTATAATTTCCACATCCGGAACCCATCGTTGGCGGAAAAATATTGCAGTTCTGTCCCGATGCATCCAAAGTATCTGAGAAACGCTTTTGAGGCCGAAAAAAAGAGATGTTTGTCCGAAGGAATGGACACTCTAGAGAGCTTTGAAAAGCATCTAGAGGAGATTGGAGGCAGTTTTTTCTTTGGAGACAAGCCATCGTTGTTTGACTTCAAGCTGGCAGCATTCGTGTATTGTTTTATCAACATCGAATGTGAGAATTTCACACAAATGGAAACTAAGTTCTCCGGTTTGAGAGAACATTGTCGTAGGGTGATAGAGTTGGTGATATAATATGTACATAGCATGAAAAAAACACAGAGCATATCAGCAAGCATTACGGTCTTGACAGAGATGATCAAATGACGTGGATGAAGAGCGCAACACAGCGGCTATAATTGCCCTCTCTTCATTCTTCTCAAACCCACGGGTTGATTTCGTTCTCGTTGTTCTTCGCAACAGTCCACGTCTTGTGTGCGGTGGACGTTGGAACAGTCAACTCTTTGAAAATATCCGTGTGTCTATGTTCCTCTGATGGAACTGTAGTGGACTCACTGTTCTCGGTGTAGTCATTGCTGTACCAAGTGGATCTCCCCTGAGCTCCCAGAATTCCGTCATCGTCGGACTCAACTCCGTCAAGCGAGGGTCTATCGTACGCGGCTTGCTGGTCGTAAATCTCCTCCAGATCATCGACGATGTTGATCGGCAGGTTTGGCTGGTATAATCTCAGCTTTCTGTTGTCAACTTTATCAAAATCAGCTCCATACTGGTGCAAAAGCTCCAGAATGTTTGGCAAAGCCACGGGGAATGCCTGCATCGTGTTCAAAAAAAGCTTGTCGTTCGCAGTGTAAAAAACCTTTTGTTTCTGAGCCTCCACAACGCTGCTGTCCTTGAGATACTTCTTAAGAAGCTTGGGGAACTTGCTCTCCTCAAGCTCGTACTTGTAGTTCTTTGTCACGTGCAGCATCTGCTGCGCGTTCAGAGTGTCGAAGCGCTGCAGCATCTCTTTCAACGGCGTTGTGTCATCTGCAGGAAGTCCCGAAAAGACCTGCAGCCATTCTAGCATCTCAATCACAGGCATCAGATGAAACTGGCCGATCCGGTACAAAGAGTTGTAGTAGAACGTGGCGTCCATCGGATCTTTGGCGTTCTCGTGGAAACGTGCAACACTCTTGAGCGTCAGCTGTCCATCAATGATGCTTTCTGGAAACATGCTGTTGTTGAAGTCAAAGCCATCGGGCCGGAAGGGAACGAGATTGTTCGTACGCAGCCAGTCCTGG
This sequence comes from Ogataea zsoltii, assembly GCA_003709205.3. Lineage (NCBI taxonomy): Eukaryota > Fungi > Ascomycota > Pichiomycetes > Pichiales > Pichiaceae > Ogataea > Ogataea zsoltii. The sequence goes on from PPKH03000024.1 coordinate 100,055, forward strand.
ACGTACGACAGGTTCAGTCGGATCTGGAGTGCCTTGACCCTGGAACTGTACTTCTTGTTGGCCAAAATTCTATTGAACAGCGATGTTCCCAGCCAGTAAAGCACAGCTGAGAAACACTGTTGTTTGAAAACATCGTTTATGTGGTGCAGCTCCAGAACATACACCAGCGCACCCAAGGTCTGCACAATCTTCAAAGGGGAAGGTTTCATTTGCTGTTTCAACGACGGAGGATACAACACATCCACAATCTCGTCATAAGTGGACTTGGGAATCTTCACCTTTTGCTTAAGCAGCTTCCAATGCGTTTGGTAGACTGCATCGACGTCGGGAACGCTGTTGTAGTCCAAAATGCAAGGCTCCAGAAGCGGCTCCAGTTTCATGTCCAGACTGTGCGCCAGCTGAAAAATGAGGGGCTGTATCGTGGAGACAATTTCCTGAAGCAATTTTGGATGGGTTTTGTAAAATTGACACGCTTTGTCTCGGTAGAGGAAGTAATACAGATGATTCAGACACGATATCCAGTAGCCAACGAACACGATATCCACCTGAGAATTGCCATCAACGGCAACAACACCGCTCTTGGTGTTGGTGACGCTGCGGACTCTCGTCAGAAACAGATCCACAAATGAATCAACCAGCTCTGGACTGTCTAGTTTCTGTTGGATGTATCTGAGCGATTGGAACACGATGGCAGCCGGATAAATTGCCTTGTTGTGGTATGTTTTGTACAGGTCAAAAATGTAGTCGATTGTTGCTGAAATGCTGCCGTCACACACCTTCACATACTGCTTTGATCTGATCTGGTTGAAGTCAAAGTTGTCGGTGTAGAATGATCCGTCGAGCTCAAAGGCATCCTCATCATCGTCAATGAATTTGGCATTTTGATAGAGCACATTCTTTCCATCATCAACATCATTCAGTGCAAGTGTCTGCAATTTCAATTGTGTGTCCAACGTGTTGTCGGGCTCTGTCGGAGTCAACAAGTCTTCCTTGTAGAAGTCGCTTCCATCTGCTGTTCCCTGGGACTTTTGCAAATAGTTGTGTGATTTGTAAAATTCGTACACTTCTGTGTCTGGCTTTAGTAAATCCACAGCACTCTGGCCGGTCTTGTCGCTTTTTCGGTAAGGATCTGCATCACTGGCTAGTAGGGTCTCGATAATGTCGACATATTCGAGGTAAGTGGCCCACATGACGGGCGTCCAGCCCAGAAGAGAGTCGCACCTGTTCACATCGACATGAACATTCACCAAAGTTTGCACACATTCCTTAGAATTGAAGCAAATGGCGTAGATCAGCGGCGTGAAACCTTGTTTGTCAACGCTATCCAAGGTAGAAAGACCCTCGGACGACGCCACATTTTGCACCAGGATGTTATCGTTCTCCGTACATGCAACACATAGCTTCACCAGTGTGTCCGAATGGTCACCCAGCAGTTTGAGAGCCTGTTTTGCAGCAAGAATCTTGGAGAAATTGGCGTCGTTAGGGAGAAGGGAGGACGCACTCAGCAGTTTCCAAGGATCTATACTCATTGTGGGGGGACGACGTCTATTTTCTGTCACTAGCCGTGCAAGTGTCACTCATATGTCAATTGGAAGGTGCTTGTGGAATTCGATGTCTCCGCTTGTTCCGGAGGAGAAGAAAAGGTAGAATAAGGGAACAAAGGTCTGAACAGGTGTATGCAAAAATGCCTTACATGGGACAGAAAATATTTGTGGTTAGTAGCGATGTGGTGTGGCGGAGTTTTCTCGCTGACAGACAAGGGTGCTCAATGGCAATCAATCAGTGGAAAGAATAATGGTACAGTGCATGACCATACTACTGAGCATTGCAACTAACCAGGAAACGCCTTCACGCAGACTCATACCAAACGTTGGGTCCAAAATTGGCGTTTATCTGGTCCTCCTTTTTTTGTTATCTACACCGCCACAGCAGATGCACCGCCACAGCAGATATCCCATCTCTTTTTCTTCAAAAGAAGGCAATGATTTGAACAAAGCATAGCTGATATCCCTCTTGAACCAACCTTTTGTTTCCGTCAATATTAACTCAATTTTCGTGCCTCAAACCACCATCCACCTCAATTTTGCACATGCCCACGAATGACGGCCAGGACGCGTTTTCTTTGCCGCTCCCCGGATCATCCACGTCCTCGATGATCCTACCGTCTCCCTCGCCGTCGCCGTCGCCAGGCCGGAAACGGGCGTTCGACCAGCGGCTACGATCACGAATCAGTTTGTCCACTATGAGCTCGCCGAAACATGGGGTTTCGCCTATTTCAGGCTCCACAGGCCGGTCCACACCCACCAAATCACAACTCAGCATTTTCAACCACGGGAACCCAGGGGCAGTGAGATGTCTCACCATGAGAAAACTTACCGAGACGCTTTTCAGCAGAGACTTTCGAATCAATTATGGCGAGGCAACGTGCATGGATGTGACACAGTCATACATTGCCGTGGCCACGTTCAAGGGCCACATTGTGATTTTCGATTATCAACAGGAATTCATTAAAGCTCTTGGTCCCAAGACAAAAGCGGTAGAAAATGGACCGATATCTGCCATTACCCTTTCTTTGGACTCCAAGTACGTTGCCACTGGCTACAAAAACGGTCATATTTTCATCTGGGACGTTTCAAACAGTATCAAATCGCTATATCACATCACTCCCATTCTTCCAGAGTCTTCCGATATGAAAGAAGGCCATCTTTCTGGGGCAACAATCACTCAATTGTCGTTCAAAGGGAAAAAACCAGCATCTCTGATTAGCACAGATGAAACAGGAATGATGATCAGCCATGACACCGGCAAAACAGTCCTTGATTTCTCGATTAGATCTCGCATCATGCTCGGAAAATACCAGCTTTCATCGCCAATTGATTTCTCAAATGCAATTCTTTCCTACAGTCTCCTTCCCAAAGGCTCGCTCAGACAACCGACGGACAACCTTGGAGTTATCGCCATTATCACTCCCAACGTTCTTATTGTCATCTCGACCTCTCCACATTTTCAAACGCATTTCAAAGTAGGGAAGCCAAAAGTAATTGATGAGAGTGCTGGAACTTCTGCTTGTGTCAGCTGGTTCCCCGCTACAGTGAACATGGACGAACACACGTCCAACCTCCCAATGTTGGCATATTGCTGGTCGAACATTCTCACAGTGTTTGATGTTGCGAGCGAATCAATAGAGGACAGTCATGGGGTGGAAACTGTACTTCTCAAGTTTGAAAATAAAAGAAGATGGTCTTCCTCAGAGTCTATTGTTGCGCTTCAATGGTTGAACTCAAAGGTGATAGTGGTATTGACCAAATCTCAAAGAGTTGTGTTTCTTCAAAGAGAGAACCTGAACATTCTATGCTCACTAGATCTGATTTCTAAGCATTTGAGGTACCGACCAGCATTCTTGGAAAACCGTGTGGGCTTGATGGATAGAGACTATTTTGGTGCCTTTAAGACTTTCAAGGGGAAGCTTTTCATCTTAGGAAAATATGAAGTTTTGATCGGCTCTCCAACTAACTGGGCGGAGAAGCTTTTTGACCTGTTGAAGTCGGGCCATTATGTCACAGCTTTGGAGCAGGCAAGAGAGCAATACGAGGGTATTTGCGAATTGCCTTTGATCGGGTTGCCACGGGACGATAAATTGCGACAGCTCAAAATCCACGACACTGTGGTGGAGATTTTGGAGGCATCTTTGAACTACATTTTCAAGGATGAAGCGTTGCTGAGCGCCAATCCAGATGAGCGCGAGCAAATGCTAGGGGAGTTTCTCAACACTTGTTTGAAAGTATGCGTGGCCATCAAGTCATCTTCCGAGTTGTATGGTAAGCTGTTTGACAAGTTTTCGAGCAACGGCCTAGAGCCGCTGTTCTATAAAACATTAGAGCCGTTCATTTGGAGAGAACAAATTATCACCTTACCACCAGATGTGCTGAAAAGTATGGTTGCACTATACGTGCAACAGCAGAATGGACAAACACTTGAGGAGCTTATCTGTCTTCTCGACATCAAACAACTCGACATAGACTTAACAATTCGGTTATGCAGAGAAAACTGCCTGAACGACTCACTGGTTTACATTTGGAACACTCTGTTGGGAGACTTCATCACCCCATTGATTGATGCAATCAAAAACATAAGAAATGTTGTTTTTGAAAGTTCGAAACTGTCGCAAAAAGATATCGTCAAGTCACAGAAAAACTCCGAATACGTGTTTGCATACATATCGTACATCCTCACTGGCAGACAGTATCCGTGCGATCGGCCAATAGAGCTCGACAGACAGGAATCTGCTAAGCTGAACTTGTACTACGTACTTTTCAACGGAGCAGCTTTGAGCTGGCCTCAGAATGCGAAAAGAGTACACATTTCAGAAGACGCAACGAACGAACCTGCGTTTCCCTACCTCTACCTGCTGTTGAGATACGACAGTTTGCAGTTTTTCTCGTGTTTGAACGAAGCTTTTGAAGACGATTTGTTGAACGATGATGAGATTATTGGTCTCTCAAGCAGTACGGAGAACTACGAGCTCAAAATCAATAGACAATATGTGATTGACGTTTTATTGGGGGTATTCAACCAAAACTCAGACACTTTTAGTGTCACGGACGTGACCTACTTGTCGATATTCATTGCAAGGAACTATCCAAAATATTTGCAGTTTATCAGACTGTCCGATTCAATGTTGGATAAAGTCATACAGGATTTGTGTTCCTTTCCCGAGGATGACATGAGGGAAGATTGTGAATTGAGCGTTCAGAGTTTATTATCAGTTTACCGTCCTTCGAAGTACGACTCTTTGATATCGATGCTTGAAGGTGTTGGGTTTTACAACGCATTGTTAAGCGTTTACAATTCAGAGAATAAGGCGTTGCAACTGATGAAACTTTGGATCAAGTCTAGAGATTTTGCAGCTGAAAGCTCGGGCTTAGAGAAGAATGAAGGCTCCGTTAATTATATGTTTCAAGATGACCAATCTGCGTTCAGCGCCCCCGGGATGGATGAACGGTTCGAATCTGCTCCGACTATGGTTGAAAAGTGTTTTGCAATGTCCAGCAGTAACATCTCAGAGCGTTCTCAAGTCGAGGAATATCTCAAAAAGAATTTTGTGGCATTCATCGGAGACTTTCCCTCGGAGATGTGTTCAATCATCAGTCGGTATAACCCAATTCTCAACTTGGAAATTCTGAAGGTCGAAAGTCCGCTTTTGAAGTACCACTACTTGAGCACTCTGTTTGAGATCTGCTCCAAAGGGCTGATCAGTGAAAAAGTTCCCGAGGAGCTTGAGACCTGTTATATTGAGTGTTTGATACAATTCGACAAACCGCAGTTGAACCGGTTTGTGTTGGGACTTGACCACGTTAGCGAGCGAGTTTTACAAATTTTGAGAGAACAAAAGGAGGTGGAAACACTTGTGGAGATTTGCAAGAAGAACCGCCAAAGCGAAGAAGCCGTGACAATCATCATTGAGAACATCTATGATATTGGGTCGCAACTTTTGAAAGGACCGTCAAAGGCCTTGGAAAACAAGCTATGGGATTATCTATTCCTTGGATTTGAAGTCATAAAGAAAACGGAAACGAGCACAAGACAAAAGGACGGATTGAGTGAGAGCGAGTCCCTTTTATTGAAACTTGTCGAGTCAAGTGTCGGTCTGTTTGTTAAAGCTAACAGTGAGCTACTGAAGAGTAAAGAATTGGAGACCGAGAGTACTGGAAAATCTCTTGCATTGTTCAAAAGACTCATCCAGGATGCCTTCACCAACCTGATCGACATAAAGAAAGACGGATCAGACTCCTTTTTCAGGATTTTCAATGAGTTTTTGCACCGATCGGCGGTGAAGATGACCACTTTGGGAGACGTTCGTTTTGTTTTGAACGAGATCTTTCTTGCGTATTCTCACGAGGAGGTGATGTTGAACCTCATTTTGAAGCTGGTGAACGAGGACATTTACAGTGATCTTGAGACGTTGGAGCATACGAGACTGAACGGATGGTCGCTGTCGCAATTGGACTGCGAGGTTTGCGGGAAGACGATCTGGGGGTCTGGGGTCGGTCCGAATGCGTTTGAGCTTTGGCAGGAGTTTAAGCTCAGCAACGCAGGACTGGAGGTTAGTGTCAAAGATGAGAAGTTACAGGAGAATCTGGAGATAGTTGTCTTCAAATGCAAGCACGGGTATCACACAAGGTGTCTGAACAACATGGGGATGGAGGGGAAACAGAAGGAGTGTATTTTATGCCAAGACAAACTAGCAGGAGCCAAATAACGGATCTTAGTGGCTGATACATGTTTACATAGGTAGTATAACGAGTACAATTGATCCGAAATTATTTAATGATATAGTGAACGATTCGATCGCAACCACTCAGTTTCAATTACTCTGTTTCGTTCATCCAATCCAAGGTGTATCTGATACCTTGCTCGAGGCCCACTTGGGGCTTGTATCCCAGGATTTCCTTGGCCTTGGAGATATTATGGTATCTGTAGGCACAGACAACCTTAACCCTGAACGGAGTCAATCCAGGTTCTTTTCCAACAAGTTTCGAGAAAAATTCCGACAAATAACCCGCAACAATGGCAACGGGTCTTGAGAGAACAATGTTGAACTTGTCAATGTGTCCATCAGCCTTCCAAACGGTTCTGGCCAGGGTCCAAAAATATGTAGGCGCGTCGTTGGTGACAAAAAATTTCTCACCACCAACTTTTGCGACTGTGCTTGGATCAAGCAATTTTTGAGCAGCCAGGACGTGGGCATCGGCAACGTTACCGGCGTACGTCCAGTCGAAAAGATTGTTGTTGTCTCCAACTTGGAACTTGGTCTGGCCGTTCTTCAGGACGGTTCTCAGACCGGGAACTAGTTGTCTGTCACCTGGACCGAAGATTCCTGCAGGACGTAGAGCCACCGTGTAGAACTTGTTTTCTGGGTCGTTTGCCTCGAGCACCATGGTCTCTGCAATCGCCTTTGTTTCGTTGTATCCGTCCATAGGGATCTCTGGGATGGGCCATGTTTCGTCTGCGTTGTGGATGTCCTGGCCGTTGAAAATGACTCCAGCAGACGAGGTGTAGACGAGGGCTCTTATTCCAAGATCTTTGGCGCAATTGATCAGGTTGCGCGTTCCGTGGATGTTGACTTTCTCGTAGATCTCCTGGCCGAGCCCGTGGACTGGCGACGCCGAGTGCACCACAACGCTTGGGTTAGTCTGTCTGATGGCGTTTTTCACGTCGTCCTCGGACGTGAGATCGCCCACATGCACCTTGATCTGCTTGGGGTCGAACGTGAAGTATTTCGAGAGCTTTTCCGGCAGCGGTCTGATGTCAAACACGGTGATTTGTGGTCTTGGCGACTGGTTCCAGAACTGTTGTATGAGATGGAGGCCGAGAAAACCGGAGCCTCCGACAAGGAGAACAGAGTCGAGGGACATGGCGAGAGAGAAATGACGCGGTGACTTCAGACGGTGAAAAGGCCGGCTTAGAGACAATGTATGTCCATTCGTCGTTTGTATATACGAGTGAGTGAAAAATCTAAAGTCGCGCGTCGATCGACTCAAGATTCCTTTTTTACCCGCGAGTCGAAAGGCAGACCCCGATTAGGCAACTTGCAATTTACCGCGCTCGTCAAGATATTTCACAGTTCAAATTTTTCAACATCTTTGTTCTTCTTGCTTGACTCATAGTGTCCATTCTGTAACAACACACCATGTCGCAAGAAAAGCCTGCAGAACTCAAACTTTGGGGTGGAAGATTCACCGGAGCCACCGATCCACTGATGGATCTGTACAACGCTTCTTTGCCGTACGATCAGAAAATGTACGCTGCCGACCTCGAGGGAACCCGTGTCTACACGGCCGGTCTCGAGAAACTGGGCCTTCTGACCAAGGAGGAGCTGGCAGAGATCCATCGGGGATTGAAGGTGATCCACACAGAGTGGAGCGAGGGAAAATTCGTGGAGAAACACGGAGACGAGGACATCCACACGGCCAATGAGCGCAGATTGGGTGAGATCATCGGCAGAAACATTGCCGGAAAGGTCCACACCGGTCGTTCCAGAAACGACCAGGTTGCCACGGATATGCGTATTTTTGTTCGTGAGGAGCTGGGAAAGCTTGCCGGGTTTCTCAAGTCGTTTATCGAGACCTTGGTGAAGAGAGCTGAGGAGGAGATCGACGTTTTGATGCCGGGATACACCCATTTGCAGAGAGCACAACCTATCAGATGGTCGCACTGGATCAGCATGTATGCCACGTACTTTACGGAGGACTACAAAAGACTTCTGCAGATCATCGAGCGTGTGAACGTCTCTCCGCTTGGATCGGGAGCCCTTGCCGGCCACCCTTACGGTATTGACCGTGAGTTTCTGGCCGAACAGCTCGGATTCAACGGTGTGATTGGAAACTCTCTTGCTGCCGTTTCCGACAGAGACTTTGTGGTGGAGTCTCTGTTCTGGAGCTCGTTGTTCATGAACCACATCTCGCGGTTCAGTGAGGATCTGATTATCTACTCGACAGGAGAGTTTGGCTTCATCCAGCTTGCCGACGCATACTCTACGGGTTCATCCTTGATGCCGCAGAAGAAGAACCCAGATTCTCTGGAGCTTCTGAGAGGAAAGTCCGGAAGAGTGTTCGGTTCGTTGGCTGGGTTCATGATGTCGATCAAGTCGATTCCTTCAACGTACAACAAGGACATGCAGGAGGACAAGGAGCCACTTTTCGACGCTCTCACCACCGTGGAACACTCCATTTTGATTGCCACGGGCGTGATTTCGACGCTGAACATCGACGCAGACAAAATGAAGGCCGCTCTCACCATGGACATGTTGGCCACAGACCTGGCCGATTACCTGGTCAGAAAGGGTGTTCCATTCAGAGAGACCCACCACATCTCGGGCGAGTGTGTTAGAAAGGCAGAGGTTGAGAAGCTTTCAGGAATCGACCAGCTGACCCTCGAACAGTACAAACAGATTGACGAGAGATTCGAGAAGGACGTGTTTGAAACGTTCAACTTCGAAGCCAGTGTCGAGAGAAGAACTGCCACGGGAGGAACTGCCAAAAGCGCGGTGCTCAAGCAGCTCAAGAGTCTGAGCGAACAGCTGAAATGAACAGTATCGTTTATATTTAATTAATTTGTGTTCAGAAAATGGACTTGTTTATTTGTTTGATCTGTACGGCGGTCGCCGAGCGAGCAGTTGTAGTCTCGGCGGCGGATGCGGCCCGAAGGACCGACATTCCATGATAAGAAGAACTAGAAGTCCTGCAGACTCGCATTTTTTCACCTGCAGAATCATGACTAATTGCTTACGTCAGTGAGAAATTTGGGAGCCAGAGCCTGGGCCCTGGTCTGTATTGAAGGATGACTCTGGTGCAAAAATCGTACCATTTCTGTACCAGAACTAAAAGGCACACTACAAACACCGATAAGCACAAGCCTTCTTATCCATTATTTGACCGTAAATGTTTTTTTTTTTGAACACAAATTATCTCTATATTCGGGGGTATTTAAAAATTATTTGGACGTGGAAATCTGATCACCTAGTAATATGCCAGGTTCACCAGCTCAAAGTCCCACATTAAACACATCGTCGAGGTCAATCACCACAGTTGTCGCCACACTCGTCCGGTAGCTGACATTTGGGATGTTATAAGCGTAGCAATAATTGCTTCCCTCGGTATTCGTAGTTTTCTTCACCGCACTGTCAAAAGATCCGTCAGACATAAGAGGAGACGATGGCTGAGTTGGCGACGAGCTCACCGACGAGCTCCGCGATAGACCGCCCGAAAACGTAGAGTTGAGATCAAACAAATCGTTAGAAATCATAGTCCCACTGCGGCTGTGGGATCTTCTGTGCTTCGGACTTTTTGGGCTCCGTGGAATCAGCGCTGGCGATGTGCTACTGACTGGCGAAGAAACAGACCTCGTGCCCCCGTTTCCTATCGAATTTCTGCGCGAAGGCGATTTGTGATGTTTGAGATGCGGAGGAGCCTTCATCGGACAAACGCTGCTCTCATGCTCCTCTTTTGCGCTCATCGGAAGAGTTTGATACTGGTTATACTTGAGGTTTTTTGGACCAAAAGGGTTTCTGAGAAAAATTGGAGACTGTTTGGTCTCTGCTTTAGTTTCTTCGTCCGCGCACTCTTCGATAGTCGGGGTCTGTGGCGAAAGGGTGCAGTTGAGCGAGCCTTTTCTGCGGGTCCGCACAGGCAACGATGCTTGGTTGTTGGGAAAAGAGAAAGACTTCATTGACTTGTCACACTCATCCCAGTCATAAGCCGAGTCGAAATCATAATTCTGTTGGTTCATGTTTGTAAGTTATAGTTCATGAAAAATATGGAAATTTGATACGATCCAAAGATGCAGTCATCTGATGATTTATACTTGATATGATCCCCAAGAAGAAAAACCACGATTGCACTTGCCACAAGATTTTTACGATAACATTATGCCAAATACTCGCAACAAATATGCATGAGAACCTTGTTGGACGGAATTAATTGCCTCGAACAATAGAACTTAGATTACGAAGCTGCAGTATCTGCTCCAGTCACAGGTTGCTGCTGCCTAGCCCGCTCCATAAGATGCATAGACTGGTGCCGAGATTCCGAGTGCTCTCAAGTTCTGTCACCCACTCTGCCGGTGCTTCTCGGAATCTGCCACCATCTGCCATCTGAGCCACGCGAGTATGGCCTGGAAGCCTCTTTCTTTTGCATTCTGCGCGGTGATAAAGGATGGAAGCACCGCTTTAGCTTTCAATACAAGCCATCTCGCGCGATGTCACCTGGTAAATTACAGCGCAATCTGCACAATGTGCAGCACGTTGACTTCTTTTCGCTAAACGAAGGCAAAATTCCGTGCTAAAGCGGTGAAACTTCGGTCCCTGCCGAGAGGCAATTTTTTCTGCCGCATATAAGCACCTTCCATGCAGACGCGCTTAAACATACTGCATATCTCTGCTATAGTTGCTCCATAGATTAGCTCGTATCCTATGACAAGCCCAGACTTCGGCAGAAAACTCGTCCCACCGGGCTTTGTCTAGGGCTCTGTCAAGCAGCCTGGGGCGGTGACATGATATTATTAGTGTTCTGCGGGGACTACAATTACTCTAGCTACCAAAATGGATCATCGGCAGTCCGAGACACCCGTTAAAGCTCTAGAAGAATCAACAACCGTTTTTGCAAAGCGATGATCATCAGGTTTCTTCAAAGAACAATTTCGTGGGCTTGGCACTTGATCCTGATAAGGATTTCACGGACCGATCGGGCCCCAGAATTTGATTGAATACTAACGCTGATTCTTCAAAAAAAGGAAGAGAGGGAAAGTTTAGTAATTGTGCGTAATTAATTTTTGTATCTTGCCATCGGAACTAGACATCGCGGGAGAAAAATTCGATTGGACTGATCTGATCTTGCAGCTGGGCACTGAAACGATTACGTAAGGAAAGGGAAGTACGAACGGCTCATCGGTTGCAATCGGTTGCAATCGGTTGCGATCGGTTACAAACTACAGGGCGAATCGCATTCATGCAAACGCAGCCCAAATGCGCTCGTGTTCTGGAATCCGCCGGAACTAGCCACGACCAAACTGAAGTCCTTATCGTATGGTATTCCCCATCTGTCATTCTCGTATACATTGCATACGAGGATGTCAAATGGATCAGGTATATGGGTATGAGGTCGTCATGTTTTTGAGTACATCCGATTGGTGCACAGCAAATTTCTTGTCATCATTAGAATACCATTCGATAAAGTGCAGCTGTGTCGTCAAGCACGTCTGGCTGAAACAGAACTATCTCGCTCTGAAAACACATCTTCCCAGATGCATCCTGTTTTGAACGCGCGATCCAGCAATAGTGGCTGAATCGGTTGCTTAAATCAGCGAGCGAGGCAGAACGGTCCGCAAAGAAAAGAAGAGTTGAACACCAAAGATGAAGAGTCTTGGGGCAAAATACTTTTATTTATAGTGCGAACTGACTGTCCAAAGACGTCGAAAGTGAAAATTTTTTTCCACGGGGAGTGAAAAAAAAAAGGTCGTGTACAGGCCAGGATTACATAATCACACAGAGACCGTCCCCGTTCTATAGGACACAGTTCAACTGTACATCACCTATTGCCACCACAGATGGCCCTGAACGCGCCATTTGATCGACAGTTTCTTGTCCAAAACATGCGTGTCTATATTTTTCATTCAACTAAAAAAAAGCCTCGCCCCCCTGCTGGTTTACGTCTTCTGGCCGTATTTGCGGCCCCGGAAGTCCTGCGAATGGTCTCTATCCAGCCACAACTGGCTCAGAAGAAACCCAGCCACGTCGGGGTCGTCCAGATATTGGATGTGCGATCCTATGGCCTCGATCATATCGATTCCAAAGAACCCTTGGGGCAACGAGTAATCGACTCTTCCCGTTTTGTTCATTTTTTTCAACATCTCGAGCACGTGACCTTCCAGCGACGCTCCGAGATCGTCCTTTTCGGTCTCCTGGACGTATTTTTCTGCATCTTTGTAGAGGTCCTGGCCGACTCCGGAGAATTCCACCGCCTTTTTCAAGAACTCCGTCTTGAGGATTTCCTTGGGCAGATTTGCAAGGTTGTGCAGCTGCGAATTGAGTCCTGTCTCGTCCGAATATGGGATCACCTTTGGTTTGAACTGAGCGAGCGACGAGTGGATCAATGGTTCCACACGGTACGCAACGGGGTCTGTTGGATAGAAAATGTTGTAGTAGTTGCTCACTTTTGGCGTTTGGATCTCGTCTTCCACGTCGGACTTTGGATACAAGCCGCGAGGTCTGATGTTCTGGCCCTTGATAAACTTGAAAACTCCGTTTGGCGACCCAACTCCGAACAAATTTTCCACATCAAACTTGAGATGTTTTTCCGGATCGAAGTCACTTCCTGTTGGAATCTCATCCGGCTGTTGACAGAGAACGTCCAGACATATCGCTGACCCCAGAGAATGCGCCAACATCGACACCTTGCCGTTGAAGTCCGGATGTCTCTCGAGATACCGGTCGTAGATCTCGTTTGCCGACCTCACCACGCTGGAAAGAATCTGTTTTTTGAACTTGGGCTCGTAAAAAAGCAGAATGTCCATCACCACGTCCGCGGCCAGATGACGTAACGGCGTGATAGCCTCCACGTTCAGCTGATCCAGCGTCGGCAGCCGTGGATGACCGTCTTTTTCCACCTGGTCGTCCACCTTATCGAGCGAAAAATCAATGTCAAATCGCCAAACGATCGGCAAAACCTGCACTTTGCAGTTGTCCGTTGCTTGTTCCGTGTCGGAGTATGCCAATTTCGAGTATTTGGACGAGTTGATGAACTGTTTTTTCATCGTTTTGCGTAGACTGTTGCAATCGTGCGCAAAATTGACCCCAGAAAACCGAGAACCAAGCGATTGTCCGATTCCATGGACACATAGAATCAGATGGTCCACCTCTCGGTCTCCACTGGAAGAGATATGGCTCGGATTGTTGATGAAATCCTGCTCCATGTCCTGTTGAAGCTTCTCGTTTGAACCTGGCTTCGACGACTTGGCAGGTTCTTCTTTGTCGGTCTTTGTCTCTCCCTCCTTCGCAACATTTTTCTCGTAGCCTCTCACCACCGTATTGGCTCCGAGAACCTGCTGTCCCGGCAAAAAATTGAAGTTATCCACCTGCAATTTGCCCAATTTGTCGTCATGGTCCACCAAAAACGCAACTTTAGAGTCCTTGAAAACTGCAACCTTGTCTTTCTTCTCAAAGTCAGAAACCTTCTCGAACGGCCATTTCCGACCCTCTTTCTCCCACAAATTCACCTCCGAAACGATCGTCGCAGTCAACGGATCAGTCTTCCCGTTTCCGCCGCCATCACGGGCGTCCGGCTTCAGCGTCTGGTACGCAGCCTCCAATTGGTCGGCCACAGAACAGGGTAAAGGAACCTTATCTAGATACCAAGTTCCTCTTCTAATCTCGTAAACAGGACCATCCCAGTACGCTGGCTTGATCTCCATCTTCTTGAGATCACAGTCAAAAAGCTCGTCCTCATTCACTGAAACAATCGTCTTTTCCGACTCGTTGTTTCGCCATTTCTGGAAGCTGTCCTCAAGCTTCTCAGAGTCTATTCCAGCAAAAGGAAGAAACTTCTTGGCCCTTTCGGTCTGTGTATAATTGTATCCCTTTGGTTTCGAACGCGGAACATCTGTGGCATAGAACCATTTAACGTTGAGGGTGTTGGACGTCGTTTTCCTCGGGACCTCGACGCTCATCGTCCTTACAGTCCTAAGAACTGTCACCGAAAATCCAAACGGATTGAGTCTGCGGACGGAAAACATCGGCTTGAGTCAGAATCGAAGGTTCAATTACTCAGAAGGGGAAAATTAATGAGTTGATGAGTGCGGTTTCGATGAGAGAGACTGCCAAATACACGGCCGTTTCACGTTGTTGTCTACGTTGACACAATTGCATATACATACATACATACATAATCGGATCGAAAATGCCGGCCCGGCGCCGCACGCGAACCCTGGAAACCTTGTATCAGATGACGTCAGCGCTGAGTAATCAAAACAAATAATTCTGCAAGGATTTCGGTATTTTTTCTTTTTTGTCTTTTTTGTTGTTTTTGTACTACAACAGAGGAGGCTTCTAAGAAACAGATTAAGCACTGAAACGCCAGCTGAAACGAGCGAGCGATTGGACTGTTCGAACTTTGCGTTCTGATTTCCCGTTTGGCTGTGCCGCAAATAATGAAGAAATGGAAGGATTTCAGAGAAAAAGGAAACTGGAAGGAGATGTTCCCACAAGAGGAATGATGTTCCAAAAGGCTGGACAAGATGACGCAAGCAAGACGGATTCGGTTGGTTCTGACCCCGAATCAGAGCTAGATACTCCCGATAGACCTACTCTTGGGTTTTCAAACCCCATTGCGAGTTTTCTCGAACAGAAACCCTCAAACGATTCCATGACCCAGAAGTATGGAATTGGTGCGCAAATGATGAGGAATATGGGGTATGTTGAGGGCCAGGGATTAGGAAAATGTGGCACGGGTATCACGAAACCGATTGAGATCCAACTGCGTCCTAAGGGGCTCGGTCTTGGGGGTATCAAAGAGAAGGTTGGCGAGAATGAGGATGAGGAAGACGAAGATGAAGATGATTCAAGTGGTGACGAGGACGAATCTGGCGGGCGATTTTTCAGGGGCCGCGATGCTGTTTCTTTCCAATCATCTGTCCCACGTTTATTCTATTTGATCGAAGAATTGGAGCTGCGCGGAATAGAGGTTCCGGATAAGATCAAGAGAGTGAGCGATTCTGGCGAGGGGGGCGAGAACCGAGAGCTACGGTTGAATCTCAACGAGATCTACACGAAGTTGGTTGATGTTGAGACGAAAAAGAAGTTCAATGAGCATAATTTGAGTCAGCTAGAAGGAATCACGGATGTTTCTCGGGAGAGAATCGAGGTTTTGGATCAAGTGATTGCGATGGTTGAAGAGCACAATGGAGACGACGATTTCGGTGAGTTCTTTCGTTTATTTCCCGAAGTTAAGGATGCCCAGGATGTGAAGGCGGTTTCGAAACTTGTGGTTGCAATGATCAGTCCGAGATATACACAGATGATGGAGATCTGGGACCCGAGAGATTTGTCCCAGACGATGAGTCTGATCGACCAGCTGGTGCAATGGCGCGACTTCTTCAGGAGATTTGCGGACTCTGAGACGGTTTCGCCGTTCCAATCGATGGTTCTTCGCAGCTGGCTGCCTAGGATCACGAACTTTTTCCGGAAAGACTGGAGTTTCCGGCAGCCGAACCTTGCGATCTCGATTCTGGAGGAGTTCCGTGAGGCAGGTCTTGTTCCGGAACGCATTAACGAGTATTTGTTTGTCGAGGTGGTATCTCCGCTGCTTGTGGAGGCCGTTGATGTCTGGGAGGTCGGCTCATTTGACGGGCCCGAGGTTTGGCTGCTGGACTGGCTGAACATATTGGATGAGCGGGCTCTGGACCGCGTTCTGGAGCGCATTTTCGACAAGTATTGTCGCTGGATTTCCGAGCAATGGGACTCGGAACTGGACGAGAGGCTCAACGCCCGGGATATACATCTTGAATTGTGGCTGGATTTGTACGGAGACGTTCGGTTCGACAGGATGATTGAACAATCAATCATCCGTAACCAGATCAACAGGCTGCGTAGAAAGGTGAATTTTGACGGAGATCTCACGTCGGCAAAGGAACTGTCGGCAATGGCACATTTCTACTCCGTTTTGCAGGCCAACAGCGTTGCTCCCGAAAAGATCGACTATCTGGTGGAGAACGAGATCATGACAAGATGGCTTGGCGTTTTTTTCAAAGTTGGCAGCGACGAGAAGCGCGTTCTATGGCTGCGAAACTCTGTTCTCAAGTTGATGAACGTCTTTATCCCTGATCCTTTACCGTCAGTTCGTCGTGGCCTCACCAAGGCGTTCGATTATCTCAACTACGTGTTCCAGACAGAGGTGTCTGGATGCGCATACAACAGCGTTGATTTTGAGTTTGAGTCCAGCAGACACGAGCCGTCGCTAAGCCGTGTTTTCAGCAAACTAGAGACGCTGAAAAGCTCGACAGGGTCCACGAGAGAGGCGAATATGAAGATCACCGTGTCGTTCAAACAGCTGCTCGACGAGTACTGTCAGCTCCACGACCTATTTGTGGTGCCACTATCGTCCTCAATAAGCGAATCGGGAAGAGTGATGTACCAAATAACGAAGGACATGCATCGCGGACTCGTCGTGTACATCGATGACGAGGTTTTGTGGGCAGATATCGATGGCGAGTTTGAGCCGATCGGTTTTGACGAATTCACCAAATATCTGTGAGAGGTGGAAATAATAGACGAATTACGAGTCTTGTCGATCGCTGGATTGTGGTTCCGCATCAAACGAAACCATCCAAATATAGAACATTCGCTGAGCTTTCGTTCTCTGTATGTACATAGACTATATATAAGCATTTGAAACCCTTCATTCATTCTTCTTTTCCTCGTCACTCTCCACCAGAATCACCTCCTCCTCAACGACCTTATGGCCGTCTGCAAAAACGTCTTCGACAACCTCCTTGATCTCAGTCACCTCACCTTGCGAGTCAGTTTGAACCTCGAGCGAGACGGTCTCAGTCACGTGACCATCATCAGCTGACTCCGACACTGACTCCGGGGTCTCGGTCTTTGGAACTTCGGCATACTCCTCGTCCTCTCTCAGCTCCTCAGCATAGACCTCTGGGTACTTCTTGAAACACGTTTGCATGTTCTTGAACTTCTCGATGCACTCGATTCCCTTTGGCTCCTCTTTGGAGTACACAAAGCAAGAGAATGCCTCCTTGAACTCCTCACCACATGGTCCGTTGGCCATACCTCCAAGACATGGACAGTCCCAGTTAATCTCACCGGTTTCAGGGTTGTAAGCACCGTCCTGGTGCTCCTCCTCCGAGGCCTCGGCGGGCTGCGACTCGGCTTCCACCGGCTTGGAGGCCACCTCCTTGAGCGTTTCCTCCTCGGTGGCGGAGTCCGACGAGATAGGAGTCACAAAGCCGTACGAGGCTGCGGCAAAGGCAACGGTTGCAACAGTGACCACACCGACTCTGGCAAAGGTCGGTCTTGCGGGCCGGACTGTGGAGTACAATCTGCCGGAGTAAGCCCTTCTGAGAGCGTTTCTCGAGGCAAAAGCGGTGTTTCTAAGGGCGGCGTGCATTTTTGGGGACGATGTATGAAAATCCGAGTAATTCTATGCGGTTTTCTGGACTATCTGCTGAGCAAAATCACTGCTTATTAATTTACAAATCCTCGTTAAAAATTGGTTTTCGAGTTTTTTTTTTGGAATTTTTCAGAATGGTGGATGGAGTTTTTAGAAAATACCAAATTACTGACTAGATTATTTAAGCAAACGCATAAATAGAAAGACACGATAAAAGACGATCAGAACGCAGTAAACACGTTGCTGGGTTGGCGGCGAGCGGAACAAGGGATACAAGAGGAAAAGAGACAGCTGATGGCACAAAAATACAAGCACACTTGGCAGAACCATGTGGTTTGTAAGTAAATCCCGGAAGCAAGAAAGTCCACCGCATATTAAAGAATGAGATCCATGTGGTTTGCGGCCAGACAAAGCCTGTTTCGTCCCCACTGAATGATCCCAACACAGGTTCCTCAGACAATCACACAACAAGAGTTCGTTTTCTTTGCCTGCTTGTAAAACGTTCTCGAACTGGCAGTCAACGCCTCAGACTTGTCCACCAGCGAGTCCAAATGCTCTCCTCTCTTGAGGACCGCCTCTATGCTCTGTTTCAAAACCACCTTGGTTTCGTCGAGGTCCTTCTGGACCCGCATCAGCGCATCCGCCTCGGTTGGGTTCTGATACTTTGTCAGATACTGTTCAAGGTTGTCGTACTTCAATGCTGGGGTAGATTCCGCAATGGTAGCCCATTCGGAAACTGGATGAATCGAAAGATACTCTTCCAGAATCATGTTGAGAACGCTGTAGGCGGGTCTGCTCTCGTATTCTTTGTCGGTGATTATCACACCCGTGATCCCCTCGGACCGCGTGTACGCATGGCCGACGTAGTTTCCCTCGATGACCGACTGTCTGCTGCCTGCGGTGGTTCTTTCGGCTATTGTTTCAGAAAAGAAGGTCATGAATTGGCCCACTGAAGATCTCTGGAAGAACGAGAACGAAGACAACTCCTTTGCGCTGGACAGTTCCAGAGTCTTGTGGCCGTCCTTGGCGGGACGCAGTATTCCAATGTAAAAAATGTGCATGGCGGGGGACTGTTTTTGGTGAAGAGTAAAAGATATAGTTGTTGATAACAAACACACAATTATTTTTGGAGGCGACAAAAAATAGCCAGCAAACGAGGCGTAGCAACCAGATACGATAATTATTACAGAAGGTTTATGAGATTCAGCTCTTCATTCTGAGGTCTCAATTCAGCACAGAATGATCCATTCAACCGTCTCCAGAGATTTCCTGCCGGCTGGGAACGAATTAGTCCGCAAAGGACAGGAAAGGCTGAGGGTTCTGGTTGTGACGTGTGGCTAGGTAGTGTGGCTGGTGCTCCGAACAGCACCTCAGATACGACGCTGTGTTTCTGTCGCTGGTTTGGCTGTGGATCGCGGGCCTAGAAAGACAAGCAGGTTTCCTGACGGCTCCTAACCAACACACAAAAGAGCTCATTACATCCGCTGTCGCTTGGCTTCGACCAGCGGAATGCGACCTCGTTGCGACCTCCCTTGCCCCGGGGTTACCCGGCTGTCAATGTGGATAGCTGTTCTTCGTCTGTTGCCACCAGCAACACAGCATCAGGAGTTGCGAATGAGACCGTTCTCTACGTCTTTTCCTTTCCGAGCTCCTTCCTGCCAGGGTTCTGCTTTGGCCGTTACCCTTCCTAAATTGTTTCCCCTCATTGGCTCGCAAAATTTTCGTCGAGTAAAAAAGTGTCGCTGTTTCATTCTCGCCTTCGTCCCACTCTCTCTTCTCTGCAATTAACAACATCAAATCAACACACCACTGCAAACGCCTCCCAACGGTGCATGTTCTCACAGTTTAAGCGCACTGCAATATAGCACACATAATAACAACAATGTCCGCCGAAGATTGGAAGGGAAAACTCAACGTGCCTAAAAAAGACCACCGCCCCCAAACAGACGATGTGCTGGCCACTAAGGGTAACACTTTCGAGAGTTTCCACCTGAAAAGAGAGCTCTTGATGGGCATTTTTGAAGCTGGATTCGAAAAGCCTTCCCCGATCCAGGAGGAGGCCATCCCCGTGGCCCTGATGGGCAGAGACATTCTTGCCAGAGCCAAGAATGGTACCGGTAAAACCGCAGCTTTCGTGATTCCAACATTGGAGAAACTCAAACCAAAAGTCAACAAGATCCAGGCGCTCATCCTGGTGCCAACGAGAGAGCTGGCTCTTCAGACGTCTCAGGTTGTCAAGACCCTGGGTGCCCATCTCGGAATCCAGGTTATGGTCACCACCGGTGGTACCTCGCTGAGAGACGACATCCTCAGATTGCACGAACCAGTGCACGTTTTGGTTGGTACTCCAGGAAGAGTGCTCGATCTTGCCGCAAGAAAATTGGCCGAGTTCGACGAATGCAGAATGTTCGTCATGGATGAGGCCGACAAGATGCTCTCTAGAGAGTTCAAAAACATTATAGAACAGATATTGAAATTCTTCCCACAGTCGGAGTCCGGAAAGGGCAATGGCTACCAGTCCCTTTTATTCTCCGCCACCTTCCCATTGGCCGTCAAAGCCTTCATGGACGAACATCTCTACAAGCCATACGAGATCAACCTCATGGACGAGCTCACCTTGAAAGGTATCACACAATATTACGCTTTCGTCGAAGAAAAACAGAAATTACATTGCTTGAACACTCTTTTTTCCAAGCTTCAAATCAACCAATCCATCATTTTTTGCAACTCCACCAACAGAGTTGAGCTTCTTTCCAAGAAGATCACGGAGCTCGAGTACTCCTGTTATTACTCCCATGCCAAGATGCCACAGGCCGCAAGAAACAAAGTTTTCCACGAGTTCAGACAAGGAAAGGTCAGAAATCTTGTCTGTTCTGATCTTCTGACCAGAGGTATCGATATTCAGGCTGTCAACGTTGTGGTCAACTTTGACTTCCCTAAAACAGCAGAGACTTACCTTCACAGAATCGGTAGATCCGGTAGATTTGGTCACTTCGGTATCGCCATCAACCTGATCAACTGGAACGACAGATTCAACCTCTACAAGATCGAGCAAGAACTTGGAACAGAAATCAAGCCAATCCCAGCCGAGATCGACAAGTCTTTATATGTGGTCGGAGAGCCAGAGAGCATCCCAAGACCATTCAAGCTGGAACAGCTGCCAAACGGAAACGAGAGATCTCACAACAGATACAACGGCCAACCTACCCAACCAGGTCAACAGCAACAGCAACAACAACAACAACAACAGCAACAACGCCAAACATTGCAACAAAGCGTGGAGTATTGAATGATTACTTCAAAGCAGCTTTTTAACACTCAAAAAAACAAAAAAATACAAAAAAAAAACAAAAAAACGACAAAAAAATCAAAAAAATCACTTGACAAATGGAAAGTTTGAACATAGTCTGGCGCATCTCGACGATCAATCATACACTGAATTATAGACAACAATGAAAGAACGAGCGGTTCGACCGAATTGACCGACTCGGCTCATGAACGATATCCATTAATGCGACACTACAATTCATCAACCCTCAGTCCACACGACTGTTGCGTCTCCTTTATGTCTGTATAAACTGGTTGATTTTCCTGGATTTATTTTATTTCACGGTGTCTTCAATTGTTGTTTGCTTTTCTACAAATGTTTTTGTGTTTTGTCCTGCGCTATGACCTTCATGACTGTTCGTGTTTTTCCATTCGTCATCTCCATTTCCTTTAATTATCAGTACAAGTTTTCACAAACAGGTACGCCCTTTTCATTTTTTTTTTTATTTTTTTTTAGACTTTTTTCACCATCTTAGTCCATAGTTTTTACAACAAACATACTACTTGTGGTGGAACCTTCTCTGATTGTAAGATAAAATATTCTTCCATTTACTAAACGACAGCAAAAAGTACACAGCCTAACGAGTTCAAGCATCAACCTCCGTGTAGTCAGGGTTCTTCTTCAGTATCACAACACCTTCCATAAAGTTGGTTAGAGAAATGTACTCATCATTCTCCAACTCTGCTCTTTCACCGTACCCAAGCAACACAGGAGTAGAGTGAGTCACCCATCCGGTGATGGTCTTAGGCTTACCCGCCTGTCCCACGACATCAACCGCCTGTCCAACTCTAACGTTAACCTTGATAGGACTGAGATTTTCGTCAACGGTAACGAGCATGCGTGGTTTGATAGCAGGAGTCAGATAGTAAAGCAAGCTCGAGTTTTGGTCCAGAATAAAGGACGTAGGGTCGAGCAGTGCGATACAGACAGTCAAAAGAGACGCAAGCGACACCTTTGATAGAATCTGTCTGTCGGTGCTGTATGGAGCAAGAGTCAATGTACCCTTACCCAGGTGAACCAATCCTTGGGAGATTCTCGTCATAAACAGCGCATTTTGATCGTTCACGTAGTATGAGGCAAGTTGTCTAAGAAGCTGTGCCAGTCTAGCATTGTTGGTACCAGCACCCACCAATCCCATACCAAAGATGGCGTTGTAAGCCACTTCTAGATCTTGGTCATGCGAGTGCCTGGAAAGTGTATCGAACACCTTCATCTGTGCATTGGACGCAGAAACAAGACCCATAGCCAAAGGAACGGCTCTCTTTATTAAGGGAGTACCATAATGCATCAGATGACCGAAATGACGAAGAGACATTTCCTGTCCAATTTCTTCTCCCATCGCAATCAATCCGAGACCCAGGACCGCATAACCTTGATAGGATTCGTCTCCTTGAGTGTCATCCTCGGAAGCGTCTTCCTCCTCTTCTCCTTCTCCCTTCTCTTTCTTAGCCTTTTCATTGGATTTTTCATCGTCGTCATCCTCCTCCTTTTCTTCTTTAGGCTTCACAGTGCACATTTGGAGTAACGATTGTATTTGCAAAACGTTACCCGTACCTGCGTAAGAGCAGATACTCACCAACACCCTCAAGGTTTTCGAGATTGGATGGTCGATAGCGTCAATTGTCTCCAAGACGTCATCCACTTGGTCGTATTTGCCCATGTACAACAGCCCCAAGCCCAATGACATGAATCTAATCCACTTGGAAGCCAGATCGCTGAACTCTTTTTCCAGTAACGTCTGCAGGATGGTGGATGTGATGTCACCGTTGCACGTACCAACATAGACGTGTCCAAGGGCGAGTGCCGACAAAGCTTGGATCTCCAAAGAAACAGAAGGCTCAGAAACTAAAGGCAACAATAAGCTCATCACTTCCTCGTTCTCGCTCCCTGCGTAAGCAATTCCTATACCAGTAATTGCGGAGATAACCATCTTTGAATCTATCTTTGAATCGCCACTGACATAATCTTGCAGCAGCAATAACGTTGGATCAACTTCGTCGTGAACACTTGTGGTGGAAATTCCCATACCCAAAAGAGCACCTGCTCTGACTTCGGCTTGCTCCGAATACAAGTATTTGTCCAGCGTTTGCAATCCTTCGTTGGTGTCCCACAGATTGACAAGACCCAACGAAGCAGTGGTCAAAAGCATACCTTCTCCTTTTGTTCTGTAGATCCATTTTTCAGAGCTAATCAACTTCTCTGTACCGTAACCGGCATTAACAAAGGCGTTGACAAAGGCCGCAGCCAAATTCTGTTTGGCACTCTCCAGACGCGAAGAGTTTCCGAAAGTAGAGTTTTCAAGGTGTGTTTTGTAAATGTCATCAGGAACCTTTGGAGCCAACAAGTTGAGCTCACCAACGAGATACTTGTAGTACTCACTCAGTTTCACGTTAGAAATACACTCCTGGACAGCCTCGTTATCAATCTTGAAGCACGAGTTCTGTCTGCCGAGCATAAAACCCAGTTGCTTTTGGACCAATTCGTCTCCAGTGGCATCAAAAACGGATTGGATCAAAGACTCATCGCCCAGTCTGATTGCAAGACTCAAGGCCTGAGGAAGCTTGTCATTGGCCAGATAGATGCTGAAAGCAGTGTTCAGGAAGGCCAGGTCATCAGGAGGCGCCAGAAGCGGAACACATGAAACCATGTACAGACACACTCTATTGTAAGTGTTCTTGTCGACAAACTGTGGCAGCTTTTCAATCTCCTCAACTTCGAGCAGAAGATCGACAGCCTCAGCCTCAGCATTGTGTTTCAAAAAGTATGGGACAATTTCTAGAGCCAGCTTGATCAACAAATCCGTATTAGTTTCTTCCCTGTTGAGTCCACTTTCAAGGTTCTCTTGGTACTCCTCTCCAATCTCCAAGGACAAATGTCTAAGATATTCATGTCCCCATTCGCCAATGCTGTCGTCCAAGTTGCTCAACAACCTGTACTTCAAGCACTCTCTCTTGTAGCTTTCACCATCCTCCTCGCCGTAGGTCATCCCCACGACGGACAGGATATCGGCCAGCTGCAACTTCAATGATTCAGAGGTCCATTTTTGGTGCAAATCTATCAGGGTTGGATAATGTGGTCTCAGAAACTTGAGTGGCTTGGGAACAGCCGTCATGGAGGAGGTGGAGTCCCTAATGAAGGTCTTCAAACTGTCCAATGCCGCCTTATACAGCTCTGTCTTCGGCTCAACCAAGCGCTCTATGAGCATCTCGAGCTCAGACTTAAGCTGCAAGTCTTCTTCACTGAGCTCTTCTTCTGGTTTCTTTTCATCTTTCTTGCCCTTGGAGACAGCAGACTCCTTTGGCTGCTCGGAGGACAGTTTCCTGCTGCTGGCCTCGGACTCTTTTGCTGGTGCCATCTTTGTGAATATCAATTCTCGCTTCCAATTGCCAACAGAGCTTGCCTCAAGCGTTCTTCTCTTCCACAATCGGTAGCACACTCGTAAACTATCGGTAACAACGGATAACCCACCAGAAATATAGAAAGAAGGAAGGCAGTTTAGCGTTTTATTCTCAGTGGCAAAAGTACGTTTCTGAAAAAAAACATAGATCAACGAAGGCGGATTGACACGAACTTATTTTGGCAGAAAATGTTTTTTTTATTTAGTACTAGTTACATTATTCTTGCCTTGGTATACACGATAATACAGCCAAACAACGGCCTCAATTGCCGAGAAGGTCGTTGATGAGCCAGTTGAGCTCTTCTGGGGGACCGATGTTTGGGTCACTAAGCGAGAGGTTTGGCGGTGGAACGAACCCTCCAGGTTTCCCGTTGCCTGCCAGAGCAGCAGACGAGGTCCTGTCTCCGTTAGGAGTCTGTGTTGGGGAAGCTGCTGCCGCAGACACAGATGCTGGGGCTGTAATCGTAGACGAAGACGATGCTGGAACGACAGCGTCCGGTTTTCCCCTTGGCTTCAGCAGATATGATATTTTCGAGAGCTTAGCAGGGCTGGATTCTCCGTTGGCCGACGAAGAAGCTCTTTTTTTGATTCGTGAGTACTGTTTCTGTTGTTGCAACAAAAGCGGGTCGTCGTCGTTTTTCAACTGCGTGCTTGCGAGACCAATGAAAGGTCCACCTGGCTCGATCAGATGTGGCTGCGTTTCTAGAGTGTCGTACAGGTCCTCAATGGTCATGATGATGGTTTTCCTCTTCTTCTTGTCGGGCTCTGTGCTACTCTCTTGTCTGCTTCCTCTGACCTTGACAATGTCCATCGCGCTCTCTATGATTGACTTCAGGTGACATTCGAGCCCCAGCGTGAGTAACTCTGGCACCTTGTCGTGGATGGATCCAATCAGCCCATGCTCGCGTGCTATTCCAAGCATGCGCGTTCTCAGTGTGGCCTTGTCAGGCAGCTCGTAGGCCTCGGTACAGAGCGGGGTCTGGATCCCGTCCAGAATGTCCTGGGCCCACTGGCTCGTGTTGCCGGTGCCCGCGCTGGTGACTGCGTCGCTGTTTGTGACGATGGGCACTTTCGGCACGACAGCCTGTCTGGTCATGGCGACGATCGAGTTAATCATGCCCTTCTTGCCCGACTCGCGTTTGATTCCCTTGAGCCGCTTGCGTTCTCTAATTGGCAGCGACAAAATGTCCTTTTTGAGCAGCTCGTACTGCGTGGATTTTGTGTTGGTCTTGCGTTTCTTGGCCTGCGGATGCTGCTGGTTGCCGAACCCGCTCGAGAGCGTCCCATCTCGTGGCTCGTCTCTGAGGGAGTTGGCGAGGTTCGCCAACAGCAGCTGGTTGTGCATGCGCACGCTCGACTTGTCGAGAATCTGGTTGAGCTCCGCCATCAGCTCTGCTCGCGACAGCTTCCCCACAAGGAACAGCGAGACCGCGATTTGGTAGCTGTCCCAGCTCTTTCCCAGCCGTTTCTGGAACTCCACGACGAGGTTGTCGATTTCGATTCGCTTGGTCGAGCCGTTGCGGGCTTTTGGAACGGGTGCCAAGGCTGCAACTGACGTGCCAGATACTGACGAGCCCGCGGACGCGCCGTTGGCGGCCGTGGCCGGCACACTCGACCCCGCCGAAGACACGGGCGCCGGCGACATAGGAGGTGCCATTTGCATTGCGGGCAAAAAAAGGGGGTTGTGGGTCGCGCGAAAGTTCGGGGACGTGGAGTCGGGTGGTTCAACGCAGTGCAATTGGCAGACCCCGAGAGACAGACGAGTTCTGTCGGCCGGTAAATATACAGTGTTTGTTTGCAGAAAACAAGCTTGTAAAGCGATATATATTTTCACGCTTTTGTTTTATCGAGATTATTTTTTTTATTGTCGTGGTGAGTCTGCCAAAATGGTGCGCGTGCCAGCAAGAGCGTGCACGGATGTGTTTTTTTTTTTTTTTTATTTTATTGCACTGCGGCGAGATGATTCTATTAATAAGTACGGGGACTCTTCTTTGTTGCCAACGAGCAAGAAGACGATAAAAACACGGATTTTGCACATAGTTTTGCCCCCTGATCCAATTGCCCCGTGACATTGCTGCCATGTCGTCCGACCAATACCACGTGTTTCGCGTGTTTCAGCAAAACTTCATCGTGGACAAGCGGTTCCAGCTGATAAAGGGCCTCGGCCAGGGAGCGTACGGGATCGTGTGCTCGGCCAAGTACACCGAGGCTCAGGACGACAGCGGCCACGTGGCCATCAAGAAGGTGACCAACATTTTCTCCAAGAAAATCCTGTGCAAAAGAGCTCTTCGAGAGATCAAGCTGCTCCGACACTTCAGAGGCCACAAGAACATCACCTGTTTGTACGACCTGGACATTGTTCCGGACGCGAGCGGCAACTTCAACGAGATCTACTTGTACGAGGAGCTGATGGAGTGCGATATGCACCAGATCATCCGGTCGAACCAGCCACTGACCGACTCGCACTACCAGTCGTTCATCTACCAGATCCTGTGCGGGCTCAAGTACATACATTCAGCGGACGTTCTGCACCGCGACCTCAAGCCAGGTAATCTGCTGGTGAATGCAGACTGCGAGCTCAAGATCTGCGACTTTGGGCTCGCCCGTGGCTACTCGAATGACCCAAGCAGGAACCAGGGATTCCTGACCGAGTACGTGGCCACGCGGTGGTATCGTGCGCCGGAGATCATCTTGAGCTTCCAAGGATACACCAAGGCGATCGACATGTGGTCCGTCGGGTGCATTCTTGCGGAACTGCTCGGAGGGTCGACTATTTTCAAGGGAAAGGATTACGTCGACCAGCTGAACGAGATCCTGAGGGTGCTAGGAACGCCCAGCGAGGAGACATTGCAGAGCATCAAGTCATCGAGGGCACAGGCATACGTGCGGTCGCTTCCATACATGCCCAAGATCCCGTTCGAGTCGGTATATCCGCAGGCCAACCCGCTGGCGATCGACATGTTGAACCGGATGCTGACTCTGGACCCCAACCACCGCATCACCGTCGACGAGGCACTGGAACACCCGTATCTGGAGGTATGGCACGACCCGAACGACGAGCCCAGCTGTGCGCTCAAGTTTGAGTTTTCGTTCGAGGAGATCGACGACATCAACGAAATGAAGAGTATGATTATCCAGGAGGTCCAGTCCTTCCGCGAATACGTGCGCAAACCGCTCGAAGAGCAGGTAATTGTCAGTGACAACTACGGCCAGTCCCAGTCCCAGCCCCAACAGATGGACTTTGATCAGCATCAAGCGGTGGCACAACCGCAGCTGCAGACCCCGTCGGGCGACCTGGGCGACTACGAATTGCCGCCAAAGCCTCAGGAAATGATGTACGGCGGCGATCTTGATCTCGAACAGGAGCTCGAATACGGCTTGGACGGCTACAATTATCAAAACCATTGAACGAGTGTATGTAGTACCAATTAAGTAGACGGTGCTCTTTCCAAATATATTTCGTACTAAATACTCCCCAAACCTTACACCTTACACCTAAGAGATCGGATATGTCGACACGGCTACTTGTGCCGTGTCGATGATGCAGTCTATATTAACGTTTGTGCGGTGCTACACATCAAAATAACCCGCAAAAGCCAGTCCCAACCAGCCCAAAAGCTTGTCGTAGACAATCGTGTTTGCGTTGTGGTACCGAATCGAGTGGTCGCTGTCTGGGAACACGTGAACGTCGTAATTCTCGAGTCCTTCGAGATCCAGCATATCCAGAAACTTGAGCGAGTTCTGGAAATGCACGTTATCGTCTCCCGTTCCATGCATGAGGAGGAACCGCGAGACTCCGCCAAAGTTGCCAATCTCGTGCACAGAAGAGTTCTTGTAGTTGCTGTTTTGTTGCGGAGTGTGCATGTACCGTTCCGTGTAGATAGAGTCATAGAATAGCCAGTTGGTCACGGGAGCCACCGCCATTCCGTACTTGAAAGTCTCGCCCTTATCGGCCTCAAGAGTCTTGAGAGTCATGTATCCACCGTATGACCATCCCCAGATCGCCGTTCTGGACTCGTCAATGTACGACTTGTCTATCCAGTGTTTAGCGGCCGCAATCTGGTCAACAACCTCGACCGACCCGAGGTTGTCCCGGACAACGTTCCGGAACTCCTTGCCCTTGAATCCCGTCCCGCGGCCGTCAACGGTCACCACGACGGCGCCGAGCTCGGCAGCAACAACGGACGAGAACGAGTAGCCAAACGTTTTCGTCACTAACTGCGATCCCGGACCACCGTACACAAAGAACAGCAGGGGATACTTTTTGCTTGGGTCAAAACCAATCGGAAGCGTTTCCTTGAAGTTGATTTTCACGCCAATGTCGACTTCGCCGTATCTATTTTCAGGAAGAGAAAACTTGCTCAAGTTGTTCTTCAGCTCCTCGTTGGAGTTCAGAACTTGTTCTGTTCCCTCGTGCATGTCGACAAGCTTCTGATATGGAACTTCGGGACCTTCGTAGTTCAACAACAGATACCGCGATCCCTTTGAGAACGATGCGCCGTACCAGCCCTCCTTATCCACATTTGTGATGCTTGTTTTCTCTGTTCCATCTAGATTGATTGAGTAAAGATGTCTTTCAACGGACGATTTTTCCGTCGAAATGAAATAGATCTTGTTCAGATTGAAGTCAAAAGCAGACGCACCGCCGACGATCTCCCAATCACCAGAGGTCAAAATCTTCGGATCTGTGCTATTAGAAGGGGAAAAGTATGCGAGATGGTCGTAGCCGTCCACGTCTATCACATCGATGTAACCGTCGTTCTCTCTGGTATCAGATTTCGGGATGTACAGCGTGTTGTGCGTGATCTCGAACCACGACTTGGAATTCTTTCCGTTATCGAACCTACTGAGCTGGCTGCTCATGTCGCCTTCGGAGCTCACAATGAAAATCTTCTGCAAATCGGACTCTCTGTTGGTGATCTTGATCAAGAAATGGTCCTCGCCGACCCACGTCACCTCCGTGATCAGACGCTCCTCATTAGATATATCCTCGTCGTTGTAGAAAACGTCGCTCGCAGGAAGCGACTTGAGTGTTTGTTTCTGCAAGTCGTAAACGACAAAGTCCACAACAGGATTGGGGAAACCAGGCTTTGGATATTTGATGTTCCTTAGCTCCGGATACACATCGTCGTCGTTTTGCACAAAATATGGAATCGGGAAAACAGGAACAAGCGTGTCGTTTGAGCGCAAAATAGTGACGTAATCAGACCCTGGCGACCACCAGAGTGCAGTGTCACTCTCAAACACTTCCTCTTCGTAAACCCAGTCGGGTTTTCCGTAGAAAATTTCGTCTCCGCCATCAAATGTGACCTGTTTCAACTGCGGCTGGCTGAAATCAGTGAGATCCTTAACGTAAACGTTGTTTTCCAAAACAAAAGAGATCTTTGAGGAGTCTGGCGCCCATTTTGCGAGAGCAACCTTTCTATTGAGTTCCAAGTCTGGCTCAAAGAGTGGCTGCACAGAAGAACTTTCGATGCTGTAGATAAAGTATGCTGCAAAAAAAGAGTGTCTCCAATTCTGGGACTTTTCGCAGACAACCAGGGCATACTCCAGGTTGTCACTAAACACGATTTCGTCAATCGTGTGGTTGACCCCGGCGAATTCAATATACTCGCCAGAGAAGAGTGTCTTTTCGAATGCGGTGTCGCTGAGCGTTTTCAGAATGTAGTTCGAGTTTTCCACCAAAATGTAGTCTCCCGAGTCGTTTTTGAGCGACGTGGGTGTCTGAATCCATTGTATCGAGCTGTGTTCAGGTGCCAGCGTGCCGTTTCTAACCAGCTCCAGCGAAAGAGGAGGCTTACCGGTCGCGGAAACGGTCCTGGAAACCGGAGAAGTGTCTTTGAGAAATGTCTTGTGGTTGTAATATAGCTGGTTTGCCTGCGAAAGAAGCATCGACGACCCATACACCAGAGCAGTCACCAGAATCAACAGGGACCGCCAGTGGGTTTGCGGCTGTCTGAGAGAACCGTCTTTCTCACTGCCGCTTCCGGACAGGAGTCTTTCCTCCACAAACATCGGTGTATATGTGTTGTGCTGGGAGTTTTTCTGTTGTTTCAGATGGTTTTTTGAGGACGTGGAAGTTGGAAACGAACGGTCTTAAATGAGGGAGCGCTTTTCGCAAGGGGGCTTTTTTTTTAAATTTCTACTTTCTTTCCTTTATTTTTAGATTCTGTCATTTACCCAATTAGGAAGGTTGCTTTATGCGGAAACATCAAAATAATATATAGGTCTGTCTGGGGGGCTGGCTGAAGACAGGGGACCCCAATAGGAAGAGTCGTGTCTCATGGCATCATAGAGGTTCGTATATGCAAACTCGACAGCTTTTAAATGCATCGGTCTTGCGGTTTGTTAGTCGTCACTCTCTCGATTTGGTTGCTCGTAACCAACGGGTCGTCACTACCTGCCTAGAGCTTCAGCTGGTGTAAGGATGTAGGAATTTTTCAATCAAGTTCTCAGCAGATGAGCTGGCTAGTCATTCTGCACGAGCAAGTTGTAGTTTATATACGCTTGATTTCTTCTAGCCGATCTACTCAATTACGCTGACAATAGCCAATTCCATCACCATGTCGAAACTCAACGTCGCAATTGTCGGAACAGGAATTTTTGCAACTAAATCGCACCTTCCTACGCTTCAGAAGTCGGAGTACTTCGTTCCGTACTCGTGCTTCAACAGAACCAGATCCAAGGCCGAATCATTTGCCGAGACGGCCGGTATCGAAAAGATCTACAACACGGCCGAGGAAGCATTTGAGGACCCAGACGTGGATCTGGTGGACGTTTTGTTGCCTGTTCAAAGAAACCTCGATGCTGTCAAGCTCGCGGTCAAGCACAAGAAAGACATTAGTATTGAGAAACCGATTGCCGCCACATTGGACCAGGCTGAAGAAATTGTCAAGTTGACCAGAGAACACCCGGAAATCACGGTCCAGGTCGCCGAACACTGGTGCTACTTCAAATCTATCGCTCAAATTAAAGAGCTGCTACCAAAAATAGGAACCGTCTACTCTTTCACCTACCATGCCACCGGAGCGTTCAATTTCAACAACCAATATCTGACAACGTCCTGGAGACAAAACCCAGAACACATTGGAGGATTCCTGTCCGACGGTGGAGTCCATCAATTGGCACTTCTCACCGGAATCGTTGGTCACGTGACCTCGGTTTCTGCCCACACAAAGCAAGTTAGGGAGCAGAGCGGCACTGATGACATTGCCTATGCTCTTTTGAAAACAGAGTCTGGTTTGATTGGAACATTCACCTACGGTTCTGCGTTTGGAAACACTTCCAAGTCTTGTTACCTCCAAATTCTTGGAGACAACGGATCGATTTTCTTTGATTTCAGTCCTGGACATGCGGAAAAAATCACACTCAAGACTGGCGGCGCCACTCCGGAGAGCGAGAACACTACGGAAGAGATCGAGATCGAGGCTGAATATCGTTCGACCGAGAGAGAGTTTGCTGTCCTAGGAGAGGCAATCGTGAAGAAGGACAAGAGCGGCATTTTGGCCACCCCAGAAGAAACTTTCCACCATTTGGCTATTGTTGATGCTATTTTGAAGAGCAATGAGAAGGGTGGAGATAATGTGAAGGTGAGAGTTGTCTGAGTTAGACCGGCAGCAGATCCAGTTACGTGGCTGTATAGACGGAGTTTTGCTCGATTGTAGTGCAGAGGAGTAGAACTTGCTTGATTTTGGTGGTTAATCTTTCCACAGACTCTGAATAAATGTTCTTATACTTAAATTTGGAATTTGGTAGCTGGAGAAAAAAAATTAATATTGAAATTATGGTGGCAGAAAATTATCCAGAACCCGATGTTCATGTTTGTTGCTTTTTACTCCAGCAGTAAAATGACTTTCGACTGAGAATCCTTGACAAAAAGGTCCCCAATAAACAACCATTTACTCTCCGTCGGTATCAAAATTAAAATTAGATTGGATAACGTGTTATTAGTTTGATCATTAAGCGCATTCTCCGACCAGATCGTGCCGCAGACTCAATATTGGGCGGCTTCACTCTTTGCGGTTTCCACATTCTTACCATCCAGGTAACGTCTCATCAACTCCAACACCCCAGCAGCAACAATGCTGACTCCGAGCATCAAAACGAGCATCATATTTGAGTACTCGTAGAGTCTAGCCACATCGGCAGGCCAGCCACTGTATAGAGCATAGGTGGCTGTGACCGAACCAAGGTTTCCGAGTCCCGAAACAAGAGCAGCCGAGACGGCAGAGCCAACGTCCCCGTACCGTTGCGTCATAATCTCGGACGCCATGGTCATCGTAATTGGAACGGTAGGTCCTAGACCAAATCCGGCAATCAGGAGCCCGGCATATCGATTCCAAGAGCCGTGTGCATAGGTGGTGACAAGAAGGCCAACAATGATGATGAGAGTGGACAGAGAAAACAGCAGTGATCTGAGTTTTTTGAAACGGTCTGCAAATGGCGTGACGAGAAGAATCCCCCCCAGATCAAACAACCAGATTGGAGCGTACAACAGCGAGACATCGATTCCAGAAAGACTCGAATTGTTGGCTTTGATGAGCGTTGTTCCGAAAACAGCCAGTCCGAAACCAGTTCCGACGACTCCAAAATACATCATCACCAAAGGCCATGTGCGAACGTCCAGCAGAATGTTTACAATGTCCCGCCATGTCCATTGAATGTTCTTGTACCTTCCAGACATGTCGTTCTTGTGAAGAACCCTCTGTCGCTCTGTGAGAGGCTGAGGAGAGCGGAAAAACCTGGTGATCCATTCCGGCAGGAATCTCTCCAGCGTTGACTGGTAACGGATACCGGTCAATTCAACAAGATAACCTGGTCTGTCAGGAAGCCACCAGATCAGAGATATTCCAACCACAACAGTGATGCTCCCGTAAACGATATACAGCCACTTCCAGCCCTCGTAGCCACGGACTCCGTCCATCTTCTGGAAGCCGGCAGCAACCAATCCAGCAGCTGAAGCACTCAGCTGTGCAGCAGTAAAGTAGTAGCCGATTCGCCGTGCTGTGCGGTGTTCTGGATACCACAACGAAATATAGTAGGACATTCCGGGCCAAGTTCCTGCACCACACATCCCGCTGATGAACCGAATGGCGATGATTCCAGACGCATTGTGCAATGCCGCGTAACATCCATACACCATACCAACACTAATGACAATTCTGCTCAGCCACACCTGAGGCGAAAGCCGCGTCATGATCAGGTTCATCGGAACATCAAAGATGATATATCCAACGTAGTACAGAGCAGAAGCTGTAGATGTGTCGTGCGAAGTTAGTCCCAAGCTAGTGATCAACGAGTGGTTTTTTTCATAATTCATCGTCAGAGTATTTCCATAAGCAGATGAGCCAAAAGACGTCAAAAAATAGAGGGCCCACAGAGGTGGGATAATCCTCAGATCCAGACGTCTGTAAAGACTGTCGAGCTCTGAAGCAGTCCCCACAACGGAAGACGAAGAGGACTCGACATCATCAGGAAAGGCTTCTTCTGTCTCATGACTGTTCTTTACTGAGTTCATTTTGAGTTGGACAGACAGAAGTGCGACCTGGATGTCTACTACCCCAGAAATTCGGGCCCTTTTTTATAGTGCACATCTGAAAAATAAAACGCAAAATATTTTTTTCTCGGCGCAAATATTTGAATCATCGTGAATCATCGTCGGGTCGTGGACCACCAAATTTGTGCACGAGATGAGGCCTCTCTCACGGGAAACCGGCTCACAGACAGTTTTGCAAGTACCTTCAAAAAGAGCTCAGAGTTGGCCCGAGACGTATCGAGCATTCGCCAATTCAGATGTTCAAATGCAGACGCTCACTGCACCTCCGATGTCGCAGATCTGCAGCAGCAATGCCGTCAGTCCTATAAAACCCCAATCTATATAAATTGTAGCAGAACTCTCTCTACACCTCACACCGTCTTAACCCATTTGAAGAGAACAACTCCCAGACAATGCTCCACCAGAGCAGGAGACGAGCTCGGAATCTCGCCTATGAACACAAGGTTCGGTATCTGCGAGCTCACCTGTAGTCTATCAAGATAATCGGCCATCAAAACTTCAATGTCCTGCTTGTGTTCTGATTTCATGTCCAGGTTCATCATGTCCTTCCATTTTTCGTTGTCGTCTTTCGAACTGGCCTTCAGACGGTGCAGATCGATTCGCAATTGCTTCCCGAGTGGATCATTGTAAATCACAGCTTTGAACAAAGTTCCAATCTCCTCATCCTCCTCAATGACAAAGTCACTCTTCCGGTTGTAATACATCAATCCCTGTTCGATCGTAATAGTTTGGGGCAAAAATGTGGCTCCGATACCCAGCATGTCATAGTCTTTGAGCTGCAGAATTAGTCCACAAAACCCGAACGGACTGCTGGTCAAGTGCAATGAGCACTCGTGTTCGTAGGAAAACGTCTTGGCCACCATCTACCCCTTGGAACTATCGTGACAAAACGGAAAGGCCACTGTAACACAATTCCTAACGACCTGTTCCGAAATCTAGAGATACTCTGCGGTTTTTTTTTTTTTGATGCTGACGTAATCCACAAGGAAATACCAGTAGACTTGTTTGGTTGATACACTACATAAATAATTTTCGATGTTGAAAAAAACTTTGTTAAATCTTAGTGTGATGAAGTGCGACGACGTTTATCGCTCTTGAACCACGCCACGCAACATGCTCAGAACCGTCTTCAACACCTTCAAAGTCACTAGACTATCTGTCAGACAAAACTCTACCAGCGTCTCGCCAAAGCTCGCCACAGTGTTCCCTCCGCTCGGCGCAGTGCAACAAGAGCAGCTGTACGGAAAGACCTTCAGAGACGCCTACTTCGTGCCTCGCACGTCCAGCGGAAACTTGCCGGTGTACAAGAGAATCAAGAGTCAAGCCACATTTACCGAGATCAAGCGCATCCAGGGAAGCATAACCAAATTGAGAGACGACGTTCAGGAGCTGTTTCCAGAGATCAAGAAATCCGACTTCACGTGTGTGATGCAGAGCTCCACGCTGAGAATCAAGGGTGACATTGTTGACAGATTGAAGAACCTGCTTGCTCAGAAGTTCTAAGCTGACAGCCATGATGACTTCTTACATTGTATATATACATCATGCGTGTGTTGCTCGTAACCAAACCGCGCGCTCCTCCATGTAACGACTGAATGGACTTACTAGACGTTGATTGTCGTAGCGATCTGTAGCCTGGTGTTGAGGCCATATTGCCAACTTGCCTGGCCGCCCGTGGAGACCCACTAAAAAGAAAATCATTTTCTGGTGTAAAGATGTTCCTATGGGGCACAGGGAAACAAAAAAAGCTTGGGGGATAACAAAACAAAGAACAATCTTGTGGGAGAAAAAAATGCAAACACGTTTTGACTTGCCTTTGTTCATCTTTTAAAGTTAGCACAAGCACCATCAGAATGACAGCGTCGTTGATCTCTGTGGACCCGCTTGCTACTAGCGGGCCGGCCAACAATGACGTACCGGAATCGTCCAAACCATTAGAGACACCTGGAACTCAAACAAAATACCCTAAAGAGCCAGCAAGGAGACTAGACAATCGAATTGGCGAGCAAAGCGCAGAGATTCCTAACAAGCATCGACTGATTGATGTGGAGCCTCTGGAAGATACAGGGTTGAGACAGACTCGACTTGACGACGAAAATGTCGGAGATCAGCCAGATGGGAAGTTTATTCCTCCTCCAGTTATGCGTAAATCTACCAGGATATCCTTGTTTCCATTTAAAGCGGGAAACGGGGAACTAACGGGTAACACCGGGGGATCTGGAGTTACCGAGGACAAACAACCATTTCAAAAAAAACTGTTACAAGGTCTGAAAAGGGCAACCACTAGAGGAGACCACAGCAGAAGGGAGTCAGTGGGCAACTTGGAGCCGAAGGACCATTCCCACGAGCTAGACTACAAGAGCGCGAAGAAAGCGGAACAGTTAGTTGCCTCTTTAATTGCAGGATATCCGGTTGCTCTGACACTCTCCACTTACTTTACTCACGACGAGCACGGAGTCCGCCGTGTCCCCATGTTGCTGGACCTTTTAACGCTCACTCTGACCGATGTCACATCCAACTCTCACACAAAGAAACGTAAGTTCAAAGTGGACCTCGATTACGCTATGGGAAACAGCCTGGTGAGGTGGAGCTTGGAGAAAACTTCTCGGGACTTTGCCAACCTACACAACAAGCTGAGACTGCAGATGTTACAGGAAAATGTTCTTCAGAAAGGTCATCGGGAGGTTGATCTGCCCAAGTTTCCGAAGTACAAAAACCAGCAGCAGCAGACGAGGAACAGACAGGACGCGCATCGGGGTTTTGATACCTACGCATCTTCTACATTATCCACCCCTGCAGGTGAAGGGGCAGATGAAACCGAGGTTGCGTCCTTGACTGCGGCCAATGCCTCTGCATTGATTTCCGGTGCCCGATTTAGTGGTGATAATTCCAGCTCTGACAACGGGTCGATGTTCTCGGCTCGCTCCAGTTTTAGGAGACACAGCTTTTTCCGCAGAAACAACAAACAACCTTTCGAGATCCTGACCAATGAGCATTACAGAAACGCTATGCAGGATTATTTGGAGAGTTTGTTCCACACGCTTTCGTACAAGGCACAAGTGAACCGGATTTTCCAGTTCTTCGAGCTTTCGCCCATTGGCGTCCTTCTGTCCTATGAATGCGGATGCAAACGTAAGGAAGGATACATGCTTGTTAAGACCACTGCCAAAGCACAGGGCTGGAGAGTTGGTCACTTGAAAGCTAGCGATCTGAAAGCGATGGTGGAGAGACACACGGCCAAGTGGTTTATTTTGGGACATAGTTACATCATGTATGTGACAGACATCAACTCGACCACCCCATTGGATGTGTTTTTGGTTGACAAAGATTTCAAGTTCACATTGTCAGGATTTGGAGATGTTCCAATCACCCTGCATAACGTTTCTGACATCCTAAGGCAGCAGCAAAAAGTGGAGGACGACGATGAAGATGAGGACGAAGATGGAGCCTTAGAGGACATAAACTCTAAGAGCAACAAATCGTATCTGTCTCTCACTCTGGAGAACTCTGAAAGAAAGTTGAGTGTGGTTGGAAAATCTGCCAACCAAATGAAAAAGTGGTGTTTTGCCATCAGCGAAATGGCCCAGGAAACAATTTGGTCAAAAAAACACAGATTCAACAGTTTTGCTCCTGTTCGAGACAACGTCTTTGCCCAATGGTTTGTCGATGCAAGAGACTACATGTGGGCTGTCTCTGCGGCTATTGAGATGGCTAAAGATGTGATCTACATTCATGGTTGGTGGGTCAGTCCAGAGTTGTACTTGAGACGTCCAGCTAACGGTAACCAAGAATGGAGACTCGATCGTTTACTCAAAAGAAAAGCGGAGCAAGGAGTCAAGATTTTTGTGATTGTCTATAGAAATGTGGGAAACACTGTGGTTACCGACTCTCTTTGGACGAAACACTCCCTGTTGGATTTGCACGAAAACGTTTACGTGTTGAGATCGCCGAATCAACTGATGCAAAACGTTTACTTTTGGGCTCATCACGAAAAATTGGTTTTGATTGACCACACTGTTTGTTTTGTTGGGGGTATCGATCTCTGCTACGGTCGTTATGACACTCCTGACCACTTGCTCACTGATGATGCCCCCTATGCTTTTGAATCCCAAGTTCCGAACGGAGGATCTCTCAATAACGGGGCGTTAGATTTCCAGATATTCCCAGGAAAAGATTATTCGAACCCTAGAGAACGTGACTTCAGCGACCTGAATGTTCCACTAGAGGATGTCAATGACAGACAAAATGTTCCGAGAATGCCGTGGCACGATGTTCACATGGTTTCTTCTGGTCATATCGCTCGCGACTTGTCAAGACACTTTGTCCAGCGATGGAACTACCTTTTGAGACAGAAGAGACCTTCGAGACCGACTCCGTTATTGTTGCCTCCAAAAGACTTCACCGATGAGGAGATAGAGCAGCTTGGATTGACTGGAACTTGCGAAGTCCAGGTTCTAAGATCATCATGTTCGTGGTCTCTGGGAATTCAGGAACCAGAACAGAGCATCCACAACGCTTATCTGAAACTGATAGAGACAAGTGAGCATTTTGTCTACATCGAAAACCAGTTTTTTGTCACAACTCATGAGCACGACGGTGTTGCTGTGAAAAACAAAATTGGAGATGCTTTGGTGGAGCGGATCATCAGGGCCCACAGCAACCAGGAGGTCTGGAAGGCAGTCATTGTGATCCCGCTGATGCCCGGCTTCAAGAGTCAGGTCGACAGCAAGGAAGGGTCATCCATCAGAGTTATCATGCAATGCCAGTACATGTCTATTTCCATGGGAGAAACATCTATTTTCTCTAGACTCAGACGTGTGGGGATCCGGCCTGAAGATTACATCCAGTTTTACTCTTTGAGGAAATGGGGATACATTGGAAAAAGTAAGCAATTGGTCACCGAACAGTTGTACATTCATGCCAAAACAATGGTTGTTGATGACAGAATTGCTGTGATAGGTTCCGCTAATATTAACGAGCGGTCGATGAGAGGAACTAGAGATTCGGAGATTTGCACCATTGTGAGAGACAAAATGATGATCGACACCTTCATGGATGGAAAACCATACAAGGCAGGGAAATTTGCGCACACCTTGAGAATGAGGTTGATGAGAGAGCATTTGGGTGTCGACGTCGATCTGTTGGATCAAGTGGAGAGACGCTTTTCACAGATTGAGGCGTTTGCCTCAAAGGAAGGTTTAGGGGCTTCAACGATCTCATCCTCCAAAGGGGATCATAACTTATCAGCCATGGTTGAGCTTGGTGCTCGCTACGTTCTTGGTCTTCCCGATGGAACACCCAGATTCAAGTCGATACTGACAAACAAGTTACATTCTGGAGAAGACATGACTGCTAAATTGTTTGAAACATTCAAGACCAATCAAGATGGCGTTGATATCGAAGAGCTCGACAAGATTCCGTTTGTCTATTCATTCAATCATCGTGCAGGAGATGCAAATGCTGGTATTAGAGACAAGAAACCATTTTCTACGGACTCCAGAGTGACGGAATCTGCCCACAGAAATGAGGTGAAGGGTTATGGTGGAGACAAGTACAACTCCTCCTATTTCATCAACTCCAAACAAAGAATGACTCAGAAGTTGAAAGATTGGGCAAAGTATTCGGCCATACAAACAGGGAATGTAACGGAGCAGTTGTTGCCATGTGTTGAAGATGTTCTTGAGTTTCTGAGTGAAGATGACAAGAGTATCCCCATCGATGTTCTGAACAAGGAACGGTGGGATATGCTCAAGAGACTGCACTATCTACAGAAGCTAGTCAACAAAAAGAGAATTGAATCCGATGGATCGACCGCTGTTAACAGCAAAGAGGATTTCTGCAACCTATCTTCTGGAACAGACAATGCCAGCTCCAACGAGGAAAACGACCACAAGGTTCCACGTCATCCAGCAATGTCGTTGACTGACTATGAGATCGCTGAGTTGGACAAAGACTGGCTTCCTCAGACAACACAGAATTTAGTGGATCCATACTCGTTCGAGGATCCTCTTGACATTGATTTCTTCGAAGGTTTGTGGATGCCTCAGGCGTTGAGGAATACTATGCTTTATCAAATGGTTTTCCATGTTCAGCCAGACGATGCTGTTCAGACCTGGAGCGATTACAAGAGTTTCCAAGAGCTCAAAGAGGCTTTCGTGGCTCACCAGAAGATTTCTCGGGGAAGCGGTGGTGGTGAGGTTCCTACGGAACGGCCAGAAAGTGAAGAGAAAACAGAAGACCAGTTCGACAACTCGTCAGGATTGGAGACGTCTATGGCTAACAATCCGCCTCTGAGCTCCAGCACCGACGACAGTAACATGGAGGTGCGCCGTAATGCCACGAGGAGATCTAGAATCGCACAGTTGGACCGTTTTCAACGGCAGGGTTCGTCGATGCCAGGTGCCAGCAACATTGTGAATCGGACGAAAATGCCCCTTTACATGGGAGTTTTGGGAATCTACGATTACGAAACCTCTGAGAAGCTTTTGAAACTTGTGACGGGTAATTTGGTTTGTTTCCCAACGAGGTGGCTCAAGAAAGAGGTTGAAAGCTCGAACTGGTTTTACGCCGCAGACAAACTTCCGCCAGTCCAGATCTATAATTGAAATGTTTTTGCGCGTTCTAATGCCGAAAAAAAACCCGCCAAAGTCAAACGCGGATTTTTCAAACTTGGAATTTTCATGCGGGTTGCGCACGACTTTCCCGTGTTATCGTATTGTTTGCGGATTTTCTTATCAGTTTTCGATTTGATGGGACTCGGAGTCGAGAAAT
Organism: Ogataea zsoltii; assembly: GCA_003709205.3. Classification (NCBI taxonomy): domain Eukaryota; kingdom Fungi; phylum Ascomycota; class Pichiomycetes; order Pichiales; family Pichiaceae; genus Ogataea; species Ogataea zsoltii. The sequence continues at coordinate 140,782 of PPKH03000024.1, forward strand.
GGACGTGCAAGCGCTGGCAAACAGATAGAATCACCGTTTCCTTGGCGATCAAACCACTTCAGAACACGAAAGATATATGCGGACAGTCTGCAACGTTCAGGCTACGCAACATGGAGACGCCAATAGATCCGAAATCGGCGGCGGGTGTGGGTCCCGAGATGGGTGGCCCACAGGGCTCGAGAACGCAAGGGACTGAGCGTCGTGGACGACAATACCAAATTCCCAAACGGTACGAGTTCCAGAAACACATCTTCAACAACAGTCGAGACTCGTCGCTGGCTGGCACAAACAGCAACCAAGCGGCCTTGTTCAATCCGAACTTTACCCTGGGCAAGCTCAAGAGCCGCGACGAGTCGACAAAGTCGACAAAGTCACGCCGCGCACGGTCGCCGTCGCTGGCACAGAGGTCTGCAGGAACTAACGGTCTGACTGAAACCAAGAGACATAGTCTTTCGGCAGTGACTGGTCACGGAGGCGGATATCCAGGCAGCAAATACCATTTATTGAACGCCTACAACGACTCTAAGGTGCTGGACACCGTTGTCCCGTCGAAGCGACACTCGTCGTTAAACTACATTTTCGATAACAAGGCGAGCGAGACGGCGACGATAAACCCGTCTTCGAATGGCTCGACCGGGATGAAGAGATCGATCTTTATCGCGCGACCAGTTGACCAGGAGCCTCAGAACGCCCCGACGTTTAATTCGTCAATCTCCAAGATCAACTACTACCAGACTAACGATTCCAACATGACCAGATATATCGACCTGCACCACCACGCGTTGTCCAACCGAACAGACAACACAACGTCCAATCTGCGCAAAAGCATCAAGAGTGAAGATTCTTCGGACACATCCGAAGCCTCGGAAGACGAAACTTCTCATGAACAGCCAGTGAAACAACACACCGAACTCACGAACCCGTATCTGGATCCGCTCAACGAGGCCGAACACCACAACACTGACACCAACACGTTTGTCTCAATTCCAATGAGAACACAGCAGAGACAGGTGGTCATCAAGGATATTCTCGTGGAACGCCACGCTGCTGGAAGCGCGTGGTTTGAGTATGCCTCAGCAGACGGAGACAGCAAAGTAGAAAGATCGATAGAGTCTCTGCACGAGCAGGATAACCGGAAGGATAATGTGTGGGCTAACGTCAGCATCGAGCAGCGGAACGGCTACGAACAGGTATCGAACGATTTACGTAAGCTGGGGCTCTTTAACAAGCGGCCTATGGTTGAGTCGATCAATCGGTACCTTGAGATTCAAAAGGAAAAGAAGGCTAGTTTAGCAAATCAAGGATCGTTCCTGGACTCAAAGGGAAGGTTCAAGACCGGCGTAGGCCGTGAGTTGATCGACCGTATGTGGAATGACGCTAATGAGAAACTAAAGCTCTAGAATAATTGAAATTGATAACGAAGTTTGGATTTTCTTGCACCGATCACATGATCGCTATTTGCTAAATAATTAGAAATAAACGCATACTTGCGCATATATAATAAAAGCCAACTTCCAAGGCTATGTTCTCGACAATCTGAGGCGACCGGTTGTTTCTGCAAGTGTTAGTGACTGCTGGTTCATCATCAAGCCTTCTTACCTTTCTTCGAGGACTTAATCAGCACACTTCCAATAAAGACGCCCACAAGAGACACTCCGATGCAAAGAAGCAGGACCGGGCCTTTGATAGCGTATTCGCGAGGCAAGAAGAACTTCTGCAGCAGGTTGTCAGGCTCCAAAAATGGCAGCAAAAACGTCCATATCGTGTAGTAGATAAAGATCAAGTTAGCCAGCAACAGCATAGCGAGTCCAATAAGCTTGTCAAGGGACTTCAAGGAGTTAGATTGGGCCGGAAAAAGTGGTTTCTGTAGCTACTTACCATTGTATTGTAGATCTTTGGCCACTTTGAGGTCGATGTAGTGCGATAAAAGCGGACTCAACACGTCTTTAAAAGGGTAAACATCGTCAAAGGTTTTCCAAATTTGTTGTGCGGATTTAGAAATCATCTTTTTTTTGTTGGTGCAAGGATGTAGAAAGACAGAGCCATGACATAAATTCTCTCCAATGGATAACCGACGCGTCCGGCAAGACCCTGTTCTACTCAACTAGTCTACAGTCAACTCGGATTCACCGTCATGTCATCTGGTAATTTGGTATATAATTCAGTGCTGGAATGTGCTGGTTCACCTTATGTGAACTCAACAAGATCCTCAAAACACAGATGCTTGTCATAAATAAACGAAGTTTGCGAGTCATAAGGGATCAAATGGAGGTGTTTCCACGTATATTTGGGGATACTGACAATTTCAATGTTTTCCTTCTTGACGGGACGGTAGATACAACCAGCAGCGATTGTGCAATTTCCCCTCGCCAGTTTTTGCCTCTCCAGATTCCCCTCTAACTTCTGTACTATTGCCAGTCTTGTCGTGTAATTTTCGGCCAACTTGATCTCAAGCAGTTCCAAACATCTCACATAGCTTGTTGGAGATCCGTTCTGGAACTTGTTTTGGATCCGGGCGTAGCAATGCGTCCGCGAGTTTCTGACGGTTCTGACCTCCTCTCCATTTGTTATCATGTACTGGAATGCGATGGGTTGAAAAGCCTGTTCGGGATCGATCATTTCACCATCTTTGATGTGTTGTTGGTGTAGGTTCCTCAGTTTTCTTATGGAAACGACTCTCTTGTGTAACTTCTGCTGGATTATGCGATGTCCCTCGTTTCTGGGGTCAAACTTCCATTTTCCTCCTGGTTTCCAGAAATCGCGCTCATATTCTTGACCGGCAGTATAGTCCGTAAACCACAAACAGTCAGAGATACTTTTCATGGTCAACCTTGGCCCAATAGACGAAATTCCTTTTGCTTTCACCTCTCGGACCCAGGGAAAACTGAGCTCTTTAGAGAAACTCGATGACTCTCGAACATTTCCTAGGCTCTCGATTGTATCGCAAGCATTGATCAAGAGGTGAAAGGGGACGTAGGACAGTTTCTTGAGACATTTGTGCTTCTTCGACTGTTCAGAATATTTCTGCAAAAAATCCCTTATCAAAACTCTTAGAATCTCTATTTTGTCTTTGGGAATTTTATCCAGAGAAACCAGTTGAATATAACAATTCAATTCCAACATCAATTCGGCAACGCCAAAGACGGAGGATCCACCATAAACAAAGTGGCACGCCGCAAAAAAGAGCTCGTGGACGGTTTTCCATGTTCTGGGTTTCAAAGTTGGCAAGTTTCCTGCTCCAAAAAGACTCTTGACAGTTGCCGGGTACAAAAGAGTTGGAAATCTCAACAGGGCTTGTCTGAAGTTGTGAAGTTTGGGTCCAAGTTTTGACGACGGAGAAGAAAAAAGAGACGCATACACTCCTCTAGCAAAGATTGTTTCATAAAGCAAAGTCTCCATGTCCCGTGGAAAAGAGTTTTCAACTTTGATGGTTGGTAGCTGTGCAAAAGTGGTGACCGAGTTGCTAATCCCCCATTTTCTTGTATCGTTCCCCTTGAGAGCTGAGATCATGGAAGCTGTGCTGGCAATGTCTCCGCCAATCACGGTCACAGTGTGCGATCTGGAGACAACGTGCTCTCCATTTCGCAGTTGCACCTTGATTCCATTCGCGGACAAGTCCTGCAAGTCCTGGATCAAAGGATCCAAATAGTAGTGTATCTTGTCCTTGCATGGCAAGGCAGGAATCACCATACACACATGGACCATCTCCTCACGGACACGAAGCTCCCGACTGAGATTGTTCACCACCAATGAGATCAGTTCAATTTCGTTCTGCCCTGATATAACGCAATGTTCCAGCATGACGCTCAGACACAAGTCGAACTTCCCCACACCGAGGGGCAGATTTCGCATCACGTGACCGTCGCATATTCCAGTGAAAAAGTCACTTTGGCCTTCTAGAGGCAGCAATTGTGCCCTGGCGTGTGGGTTGGCTAATATTGTCCCAATCAGCGGTCGTATTGAGTTGTAAATCAGCTTGCAAGAGCGGTCTCTTTCGCACAAGCATTCCGGACACCGATCTGCAAGGGCCAATTCTCGCGTATACGCCACACATTTATTTTTGCAGTACTCAACTGTGGCGGTGCTGCGGAGATCGGAGTCCCACCGTTTGAGGGTGGACGAACAAATGGATCGGACCTCTGTGCTGCGCTGAGAACCGGTTTCAACCTTGCGGTAGATGCGATCAAAGTTCTCGTACGAAAGTCCGCCGCTCTGGGTCAGGAAAAACAATTCCCTGCGCACGCGGTCGTGCAGGTTATTGTGGCTGGTGACGTCCTCCAAAAGATTGCTTATCCCCGAATAATCGCTGCTAAAGAGCGTTCCGGGGTCTTTCAGGGGCAAAGTCTGGTCGGTTGAAAAGTCTAGCGTGGTGCTGTTGGTGACATCGCTGCCGGTCTCTGGGTCCTCGATCGGATCGGCCAGCTCATGGATCCTTAAATCAAGATCTGACGCGTCAGAATTCTTCACCGCCCAGCCAAGGGGATCGGAGTGATCGCTGGTGAGGTCCACCACGTTCGAAGACATCGAGCCAGCACAGCAGAACGCGTCGCACACGTTTTGAGCCACCAGTATTGGAAAGTGAGAAAGAAACAGCTATAACAACCCGAAAAGCCTTTTCTCACACAACCATACACTAAAAGGGGCGTGGATCTGAGGTTTCGCGACAAAGAATGCGTCGCGTTCCCGGGTTACCCGGCTATCCGTCCCGGGTCCGGGCGGTGTCAGGGAAAAAGTATTTTAGGTGTTTGTAGAATTGGATGGAAACTAACGGCTAGCAAGGTTGCTTAATAATTGCATATATATATACAGAGAATCCCTGTGTTTTAATCACTCAATTAATTTCAAACACTCTTCCTCAATTAGCACGTGCAACATGTCCCTTTTGAGAACTTCTGTGAGATCCGCTTTGGCTCAATCCAAGGTTTTGAGAACCACCAACGGTGTGGCCGCCAACGCCATTAGAACCAAGATCAGTTTGCCAGACCTCAAGTGGGACTTTGGTGACCTTGAGCCATACATTTCTGGTCAAATCAACGAGGTGCACTACACCAAGCACCACCAGACCTACGTGACCGGATTCAACACCGCTATTGAGCAACATGCTGAGGCCCAGGCTGCCGGTGACGTCAAGAAGGCCGTCGAATTGCAACAACAGATCAAGTTCCACGGAGGTGGATACCTGAACCACTGTCTTTTCTGGGAAAACTTGGCTCCAGCCAAACAGGGTGGTGGAGAGCTGCCTGCTGAAGACTCGGCTTTCTCCAAGAAGGTTGTTGAACAGTACGGCTCGTTCGACGCCCTCAAGAAGCTGACCAACACCAAGCTTGCCGGAATCCAGGGTTCTGGTTGGGCTTTCATTGTCAAGAACAAGGAAAACGGTGCTATCGAGGTGGTTCAGACCGCCAACCAGGACACTGTGACCGGTCCTTTCGTGCCATTGGTTGCCATTGACGCCTGGGAACACGCCTACTACTTGCAGTACAAGAACGTCAAGGCCGACTACTTCCAGGCCATCTGGAACGTGATCAAGTGGTCTGAGGCTGCCAAGAGATTCGAGAACTAAGTGAATTTCCGGACCAGTGCGATCCAAGCGGATTTTTTGCGCAATTGACCCGTCTGTACGGCTACTTTGAACATGACATTCCATTATTTCCAACCAGACAGCAATGACTGTAGTTGAGTCACGTTGTTTTATTAGTTTATATACTCAATTGCTCTGAAAGTCCCGGAGCAAAATAATTTTTTTGTGATTTTTCGGACTTTTCTCGGCACGAAATTTTTCAGGGGTCTCGGAAAAAAAAAAAAAAAGCATCTATCTTTTTCCAGTCAGCTCAGAGAACAGCTCCGAAACCAAAAGCAACCTTGATCGAGGTGATGTAATACTCCCGGAAGTTGTCCTCCACGAGCTCCTCGTCGCCGATCGGAACGCCGTCAAACGTCACGTCCAATGTGGTCTCGCTCTCGCCCTCTTTCAGAGCCAACGTCAGATCCGTGTAGTGGCCCTCCTTCCAATCTCTCAATCTCCACAGCATCTTGATCTTGGAGAACTCCACCAACTCCAGAATCTTACCCTGGATGTTTCCGCCAAACAGCTCGAAATCGCCGCCCACCTCAGGCCGGATGTTTGGAGCCGATCTCGACCAAACTGCGACCCGCTCCGGACGAATCAAGGTGAGGAACAGTTGTTCGGCCGACGTGTTGAACACCGCAGACAGCTTCACCGTCGTGGTGTTGTATTTTGGAACGCCCGTGCTGCGCGGAGCTGCCGGCTTGGCTGCAGTCGTGGTCTTGTTGAACAGAGTCTTCTCTTTCACCACCGTTTTGGTGGAGTTTTTCGCCTGGTTCTCCGCAGTGAGCGTGGAATTCACCTGTGTTCTGTCCACCTGGATGTCCGAGCCATGTTCCTTGATCAGATCGGTGCCGAACTCGCTCAGAACATCGCGCAATTTCGGAACAAGCTCGCCCCGAACGGCGGCCCGAACAGCCTCAATCGCAGACGCATCGTCGTGCGGATCGAACGAGATGTCGAACTGAAACTCGTCCGCAGTGGTGTCGTAGGCAATCTCAGGAACCGTGATAGTTCCCGAGGTTCCGGCGGAATCGCCCGCCTTAAACGCCAACTTCAGGTTCAGATCAAACAGAGAAATCACCTTTCCCTTGCGCTGACAAACTTCCACGTCTCCGTCCAGCGACTTGAGCTTGGTCGTGCTCACCGAGTCGCCCTTCGACGTGGTGGCCGCGACGCCCACCAGCTTCTGCTGGAAATACTCGCGGGCCCACTCAATGCAGTTTTTGTCCACCCAGTGCCAGTTGTTTGGATTGTGAACCACCATCTTGGTTGTGCGAGAAGAAAAGTGCAGATTGGGTGCAAGAAACAGGGGTTTTAAATCTGCGAACGGCAGAATTCTCCAGAAAAGTTGCCAAATAAAAAAAAAAAAAAATCGCGGGGTTGTCCGTGTAAGGATGTCGAATTTCTCCATACATACGTACATAAACGAAAGACACCAAGATATATCTGTCTACAACTTGAGACCCAGGTTCACGTGAACGGCCTTGTGAGTGGTGTAAAGGTCCAAAGCGTAGCTGCCGAGCTCTCTACCAATACCGCTCATCTTGACACCTCCAAATGGAACATGGATGTCAGAGTCTCCGTTCGAGTTGATCCACACCATTCCGGCCTCGAGCTTGCGGGCCACCTGGTGAGCCTTGGTGATGTTGTTGCTGAACAAAGCGGCAGCCAGACCGTACGAGGTGTTGTTGGCTCTGCTGACAGCCTCCTCGGTGGTGCTGAACTTGGAAATCGCAACAACAGGTCCGAAAATCTCCTCCTGGGTGATCACCATATCGTCTGTGCAGTCGGCAAACACAAAAGGCTTGCAGAAGTAGCCGTCTCCCTCGAGGAACTCGCCCGTCAGAAGCTTGGCACCCTCTTTCTTTCCGATCTCGACGTATTTCTTCACTTTTTCGTACTGCAGCGACGAAACAAGCGGGCCGATTGTGCAGCCCTCCTCGAACGGACCGCTGACTTTGGAGTTTTCCTCGGTGTATTTGACGAATCTCTTGAGAAATTCATCGTAGATGCCTTCTTGAACGTAGAAACGCGACGTGGACGTGCAAACTTCACCCTTGTTGTAGAAAATTCCAATGAAAGCCCATTCGACAGCGGCATCCAGGTCGCAATCGTCAAAGACAATGAACGGGTTCTTTCCTCCGCACTCCAGAGTGACGTTTTTCAGGTTAGAACCAGCTGCAGATTCCATGATTTTTTGTCCCGTGGCCGTCGAACCGGTGAATGCAATCTTGTTGAGCTTTTTGTGCGAAGCAAGAGCACTTCCGGCGTCCTTTCCGTAGCCGGAGATAATGTTCACCACTCCCTTTGGAAGACCAGCCTCCAAGACTATCTTTCCAAACCACAGAGCCGTGAGCGGAGTGATTTCAGACGACTTCAACACAACAGTGTTTCCTGTCGCAAGAGCAGGAGCCAATTTCCAGGCCATCATCATGAATGGAAAGTTCCATGGAATGATAGCTCCCACGGCACCCAATGGAATAGGGTCCATGTAGCACATTTTATTCTTTCCCAGAACCTCCTGGCCGATGTATTGACCGTGGATCTTGTCTGCAAATCCAGCGTAATACTTGAAAACCTCGTAGGCTTCGACGATATCACCGGCGAGCGACTCGGCCTCGTAAGGCTTTCCGTTGTTGTACGACTCGATCGAAGCAATCAGCTCGGCATCTCTCTTGATGATCTCGTAGATCTTGTAGAGATAATCACCGCGCTCGGATCCGGTCAGATCGGACCACTCGCCACTTTCAAACGCGGCAGCAGCAGCGTCAACGGCAGCGTCAACGTCTTTCTCCGAGGCAGAAAAGACGGATGCAATTGTCTTTCCGGTGGTTGGATCGACCGCGTCGATCGTCGCGTCGGTAGCGACCCATTCGTTGTTGATGAACAACCCGAGAGGCTGCTCGTATGTTTTCCCGTTTGGAGTAGTGACCTTGGTAAAGAGAGACATGATGTTTTAGTGTTGACTGCGATGGAGGAAACGAAACGTCGAAAAAATTGCAGTACTCAGGGGGGTATTTATACTGTGCGGTAAGCAACCCGATAGCGGATAACGTGGTTGCGATAGCGGATCGAAGGACGATTGCATGGACGAAAAAGTTTCCCGATTGGGAAGGACGTGGAGTCGCGCGAACAGCAGCGCAACCGCCGCAGAGCGACGCAAAGCGACGCAAAGCGACGCGACGGTTTGATTTTTTTTGGTACAGATCGACGTCTCGACGCGTCGCTTGCTGCATTGCGCGAGATGCAGGTGCAACACGCATAAATCCCGGAAAGTTATTATTTACGATGCAACTGTCCCGTTCCGAGTGTTCTTTCGGGGAATGACAGAAAAATGGCGGCTCGGCTAATAAGTCGCAGACCGGAACTAGTAGACGGAACCAGCGGAATCGTAATCCGAGTGTTCCAAAACAAAGAAAACTTTGTTCGGAGGCTTCCAGACATGCCAAAGACAATAACAATGTGTACGGGCCACGGTTTTCGGTCGTTCTCACCGGCCGGTGTCCCTATAGATCATGTTTCCGTCGGCTAAGCCCACCCTCGCACCGCGAAGCCTCCTGCAAAATGCTTGACGGACGTCCCAATTTGGAAGCCCGAATTTCAGATCTTAACATCACTATTTTATGGCAAAATATTTTATTTTACTTGCGAGTGTGCATTTTTTTTGTTTTGTTTTGTTTTGTTCCTTCTTTGAACTACAAGAAACTGCAAAACATGTTTATAAAAGCACTTGTTTTGGCCTCTCTTGTGGCCCCGCTCGCCGCGTGGTCCCCGACCGACTCGTATGCGCCCGGTGTGGTCGATTGTCCGTCCTACTTGGATGACGATTCGTCCGACACGGAATACGTCAAAGGTTTGATCCGTGCCGCCAAAAACGTTTCCTCAAGCGAGGCCGAATGGATCCAGAACAGAGACAAAATCACGGCAGAGAACCTCAAATGGTTTCTCAACCTCGCCAATATGACCGACTTCGACACCGATGACTACATGGAGGAGCTGGCCGAGCTCAGCAAGACAAACTCCTCGGTTCTGGCGGTCCCTAGAATTGGTCTGGCTTTCAGTGGAGGCGGTTATCGTGCCATGTTGACCGCCGCCGGTGAAATTTCGGGTCTTGACAACAGAACCGACGGTTGTTACGAACACGGTGTTCCGATCCTGTCATCGGTCTCGTACATTGCCGGATTATCCGGTGGGTCGTGGTTCCTCTCGTCGCTTGCATTCAACAACTGGACCTCGGTCCAGGAAATCGTCGATATGACGGGTCAGGACGATGCCATCTGGGACTTGTCCAACTCCATCATCGACTCGGAAGGAATCTTCCACACCCTCGGATACTGGCACAGTATCGCCAAGGATCTGGACAAGAAGGAGGAAGCGGGATTCGACATTTCGCTGACCGATCCGTGGGGAAGAGGACTCTCGCATCAATTCTTCCCAAACTTGACCGATTACGGTGCTTCGATGACATTCTCCTCGCTCAGAGACTTCCCGGTGTTCAAGAACCACGAGATGCCGTTCCCTATTCTTGTCGCCGACGGAAGAGAACCAGGTACCCAGATTATCTCGTCCAATTCGACCATCTTTGAAATCAACCCATACGAGTTCGGCTCGTGGGATCCTTCCTTGTACTCGTTCACAGACATCAAGTATCTCGGAACAAACATGACCAACGGTATTCCAGACGACACCTGTTACGCCGGATTCGACAACACCGGATACATGTTTGGAACCTCTTCCACTCTCTTCAACCAATTCATCTTGCAGCTCAACACCACGGGACTCTCAGGTATTCTGTACGATCTCATTGAAGACATGCTCGAAAACATCAGCGAGGACGACAACGACATCGCCGACTACCAACCAAACCCATTCTACAAGTCTGAATGGGCTGCTGTGGACTCCATTGTTGACTCGGAGTCGCTGTATCTCGTTGACGGTGGTGAAGACTACCAAAACATCCCATTATACCCTCTGTTGCAGCCAGAGAGAGAGGTCGACGTGATCTTTGCGTTCGACAACTCGTACGATACCGATACCGTCTGGCCAAACGGAACGTCTCTGGTGTACACTTACGAGAGACAGTTCTCAGACCAGGGTAACCACACTGCATTCCCATATGTTCCAGACCAGGCAACGTTCCTCAATCTCAATTTGACGGCCAAGCCAACGTTCTTTGGCTGCTATGCCTCGAACCTCACCTCGTTGATGGAGGAGGTTGGAACTGACGTTGTTCCTCCGCTTGTCGTGTACACTGCAAACAGACCATACTCATACTACTCCAACACTTCCACTTATAAGATGTCGTACGACGACGACGAGAAGCTTGCGATCATCGAGAACGGTTTTGCCGTTTCCACCAGAAACAATCTCACTCTGGATGACGAGTTCAGAGCCTGTGTTGGATGTGCCATTTTGCAGAGATCCAGAGAAAGACTCGGTCTCGATATTGGAGACCAATGTCAGAAATGTTTCGACACCTACTGTTGGGACGGAACACTCGACACGGATGAAACCAACATCGGAGTCAACTTCACTGACAGCGGTCTGACCAACGACGATCAGGAGGTCAACGCCACCTCTGGAGCTGCATCTTTGCTGTTGTCCAAGCAATCCAATGTGATGAAGCTGGTTGCTTCGTTGTTTGTTGTTTGTTTGGTTGTGTTCTAAAATCCCAAAAGGTTCATGTTTGTATTTTCCAGTTTTCCCGTTATTGGAGAGAAATTCGAAGCGCAATAAGAGCTGCTTTTCTTCACTCCCGTTTTATCTGTATAGTTAAGTTGTTATCTTATCAGCAAGAGGAAGAAATTTTTCGAGGAAGTTTTCAAAAAAAAAAATCAGCTGAAAAAAAAAAAAAAAAAAAAAATCACCAAAAAAATGAAGCTTGTCAAACTTGCTTTAAGCGTCTTGTTTTGATTCTCCCATTACCCTCTCATGTCTAACATCGCAGACATCTTCAACCCACCGCCATCCAGACCGCTCACAGACGCTGAAAACAGGGATTGTCTCCCGTGCCAGGTCATGGGATCGATATCAGCTGTCGCAGCAGGTGGCTACTTCGTCTCGGGTCTCGTGCACAAGGGCGACAAAGACTTCTCCAAGAACCCAGTGTGGTGGCGAAACTCCATACGAGCAGGCGGTGTTGCTCTGATCGGATTGGGCATATACCGGGGTGGCCAGGGTTGGCTCTGGGACACCGATCGGGAATACAAACCAGTTAGTTTTATGTAGAAATTACAGAAATAGGATACCCTTTCCGCTGGAATTGCCTCCGATGATCCAGTTTTGCGTTGGATGGAAACAACAGACAGCAGGAACGTTGTTGAGGTTTTCGTCGTCAAGATGGGCCAATTGCGTCCCGTTGCGATCGAAAACGTCCATGCTTTTCTTCATGTTGGCAATGACAAACTTCTGCACGCCGTCCGCAGGGTTTTTCTGCCATTTTGCCTTCAATATCGACACCCATCTTCCCGATTGGCAGTTGTGGCGCAGCGTGTTTGTGGGGCTCAAATTGTCAGGTATGCCTTCTTCGGTGGAGCGGAAAAGGTCCTGGTTTTTGTCCATGTGGAACACATTAATTGTGTCGTCGTAACCGTTACAAACGATGTCATTTGTCGAGTTCCAATCCGCCGTGCTGACACTCAATCTGCTCTGGTACGAGCCGAGACAGTGTGCGGACGTGGCGTCGTCGTACTCGGACCACGAGGAAGGTCCTGTCTTTCTGAGATCCCAGATCCGCATCGATCTGTCGAGCGACGCGGTCACAATCTGGTGGGACGCGTTTGGATTCACTGCAAAAGACCCGATCTTCTTGTCGTGAAGACGCAAAACGTCCAGCTCGGCTCTTTTCTTGTTTGGCTCTCGCACATCGAAGCTTGCAAACTCGCCCTGCAACGTCGTGAAGTAGCAGACGTTGCGATCAATAAACTCAATATCCGAAACACCACTGGCGTCGCCGTACATGTCGTCGAACTCCAGAAGCGAGTTAGACGCCTTTTTCTCGAGATCCAAAACCCGAATCGACCCGTCGTACGAACAGCTCACGATCTCCTGCGGAGTCTCGACCCTAACCACAAACTTGGCGACGTTTTTCCCGTGAAATTTGAAGTGAGAGATCTCCGGTTCGTCCTCGGTGTCGTCATCAATCGACCAGATACCCATCTCTCCCGACGTGTCTCCACCAAAGACAAGCTTGCGGGTCTCCGTCGGATGGAAAAGCACCGCGGTCATCCGTGCGGAAGCCAATCGGATGTCGTTCGGGTGGAATTTGTCGTACAATGACAGATTCTCGAGATTTTCTCTCACATCGATGATTTCCTTGGAAGTCTCCTGTTTCTTGATTTTGTCGTAGAAATCGCCCAAACTGATGGATTTTCCAAGCTTAGCCAGCTTTTCCAGCGCATCCTCGCTGCCTTCGCTCTCCACAAGCAAATCGGCCAGATTCATGTCGCCAGAAAGACGGATTCTCTTGAGCCGCTCCAGCTCTTCCTTCTCGCGTCGTTGTTTCTCCAATTCGTCATTGAACTTCTGATCCTCGCCCGAGTCCGCAGAAACGCCTGCCAGTCGACTCGACCGTCTCGTGGGTTGCACCGGCTCTTTTTTCACCCGCTTGGCTGGCTTCTTTGCGCTGTTATTTGCTCTTTTCTTGTCATCTTGCTGCGGAGCCTCCTTTTTGAAGTCGTTAGCAATTGAGCCCAAATTGAGCTTTTTGAAAAGCTCCTTGTTCCGCTCGATGTTCTGTTGTCTTTGTTTCTCGAATTCTGACAACCCAGCCATTTTCGGTCTGTAACTGTCTAGAAAGACATGCAATTGTCAAACGAATCACGTTATCTCGGACTTGAATCTGGCAAGTTTTCTCTGATTTTTCACGACATACAAAAAATTATCAAGACGCGTCGCGAAAAAAATAAAAAAAAAAAAAAAGCTATCTTCACTTGAATAATATTTGTTGTTTGTAGTATTTACATCTCTCTCTTTCTTCTCTTCCCTACACCATCACCCCGCAATGGCCAGAAGAACAGATAAAACCCCGTTGAGACCGTCCGCAATCACCAAAATCAAACGTCTCAAGTCGAAAAACCAGATCGAAAAGCCGCTTTTCAAGAAAAAACACAGACGGCCCCAGACAGCGACACCCGACCCACACTCGAGTCTGACGTTCCACACCAGTCAAAATGAGAGTCGCGCCCTGATCAAAGACTCGCAAACGCTCTTCAGTGACGATGAGACATCGCAAAACCTGTCACAAAGCCAAACAGCCCGGAAAACGCCGCCCGTGCGCAAACGCAGAACCAAGAAAATAGTACTGGAAAAGAAGGAGTCCAGACAAGAGGACGTCGAGTCAGAGAATGAAGTCCTTGATTCGGACGAAGAATTTCTCACAAAACACCAGGACAACGAGAAAATGTTGCACGTTTACAAAACAGTCGTCTCCAAGAGAACAATGCATTCTAAATGGGCTCCTCTCCCGACAGTCATTTTCAACTACATAGAGTCGATCCTGGATCTCTATATCGAAGAGGCAATCTCCAATGTTGCTTTCCGAAGTAACAGAGATAGACTTTCATTCCGCAGTCTCGTCAAAGACGAACTGATCACGCCGTTACTGCGAAAGTTCCGGGTTCTGAGACTTCCCGTTGGCATCAGAGAACAGCTGCTGGACCAGGAGGAACTAGACAGCGAAAACGCACGACTCGACTCCAACTACAATGTCAACCTGCGACAGTTAGAAGCGCTCAACAACGAGGAACAGCGCGAAATGGCGCTGCTGAAAAAGGAGCGCAAGTATCTCGCCGATTTCGAGAAAGCTGTCGCCAAACACGAGAAAATCATCAACGCAGACTTGGCCTCGCTCAAGGAAATGCTCGGGGAAACTTCATCGACAGAGGTTTCTGCCCAATTGCACAAGAGCGCCGAAAACCTCAATCTTCTGGACGGAACAGGAAACAGCGATCTGGGTCCCCTCGTTGGAGAGTACGATCCGCAAAACGATCCGCAGTTGCAACAATCCCTCGAGAACCTCAGCAAACATCTCAAGTCCATCTCCAAAAATGTCGAGTCTCTTGACCCGTTAGTTGACGTTCTCGATAGAGTCAACAACATTCTCCAGCTGGTCCAGTGATTTGCTTGCTGGTAGATGAACGACCAATCGCTCAATTCCCTGTATATGTTGTACTGTTAGTCAATTGTCAATTTATTAGATCGCTTCGCTCAGTAGTTGGCGAACAACGGCAGTTTGTCCCACACTAAACCACCAAGATCAACGATTTCGACGCCAGAAGTATCCGAAAAATCGTAGATGTTGCTCAAAAGAGTGTTGGATTCAACAGCAAGAACCTTCTCGGAAATGGTTCCGATGGTGATGTGTGCAAACCTGTTCCCCAACGCCAATCTTTCCCGCAGATTTTCGGTTTCTCCCGGCTTTGTTATGCTCAAAACATCGACTTTAATGCACATCACCTCTTTGCTCCAGCACAACGTCTCTAGTTTGACGGTAGCCTCGTAAGGAAGAGCCACCCGATCGTTGGGAGAAACAGTGGTGTTTTTCTGTAGCTCTGCTCTGAAAATGTTCTCGTATTTTGTCCATAGTTGTTTGATTTGAGGGTTCCCCTTTCTCGACCCTGAATGTATCAGTGTCACGTGAAACTCGTTCTGTATCCGATCAGCAGATTTCAGTTGCTGGTAGAACGCAGAAGACATTTGTTCTAACAACGTCAGAACAGTTTCCGGCTTCACTTCTATTCCAAAGTATTGTGGTTTTGCAGACTTCTGTTTGAAAATCTTGTTGACGGTGGGTTGGTAGCTCAGAGCAGCCTCAAAAGCGCGTTGAAAGTCCTCATCGCTCGGCTGTTTGAATTCCAAGTCTGTCGCAAAGTCCCGTAATTTCGAGACTATCGTTCTGGCGTTCTCAATGGACGAGTTTTCTGCCGTGGGGTCGAGATCGATGATCAGATCGAACTTGGAATCGGGCTCTTTAGTCGAATCGACAGGCTGGAATCTCGAAATGAATCCCTTCATGATCATCTCTGCCTGGTGAGAGCCATCCGAAATGACTTTGATGGACTGATGATTGTCTCCCCGCTGTATAACCCTGTTTTTTGTGACCTGCCAAAGTCGCTCGTCATTCTTGTTCGTCTCGGCAAGAAAGTTCAGACAAACAAACTTCATCTTGGAATCTGGTATCAGCTTGTTGAGGTCTCTGAAATAAGTGAACGTTTGTGCTCTCTCGATGAACTTGTGGTTATTTCTGTCAAGAACAACTATTGGCTTCTGTACCAACACCTCCAGACACCGTGCAACCTGCTTGTCACGGATCGGAGTCGGGATGTCGTCGCTCTGAACTGAGCCAATCAAATCCGGGAAAAGATTCTGCAACGTCAGAGAAGTGGTTGTTTTGCCGCAACCCAGAGTAGCCACAGTAACCAAAACATAACGACAGCTCTTGTCGCTGCCAAAAGTCACTCTTTTCATCTCGTCTTGCAAGCTTTCCACGGTCGCCTCCTCGCGAATCATCTCGAGGCCGGACATTGCCTTGCTCTCAGTGTACAACTTGCGCAGCCTCACCACTCCCTTGTTCTGAAGATACTCCTCTCTCCACTCCGGATGCTCTTCAAACAACGGTATCACAAAATTCAAATAGTCCATGCAGATCAGTTTGTGTTTGTTGTACTCAACCCGGTCGGCTCCCTTCTTCAAATACTGTTTCGTCACCTCCCGCATCTGTCTGTACAATAGATACGGCTCCTCGAACTTGTACTTGAAGAAAAAGTCAGAGCCATGCATCTTGCATCTCACCACAAATCCTTCAATCTCCTCTCCTTCATACACTCCCTTTTTCGCCACGTTCTCTAGGAACTGTAGGGTGTCTTGGAAGGTGTCGATCTTGAAGAAGTGCGTCTTTTTGAACCCATATTTTTCCGCAAAGTCGTCAACAGTCTCCATTGGACAGGTTTTAAACTCCGCAACGTTGAAATTCAATCCATGAAGATACAATCCTGCCTTGTCGCTGCCATACTCCAGAACGTGTTCCTCGAACGAATCGTCGCAAAACTCCGCAACAGCCGTCAGTCCAAGTTTGTTCAGAGTCAACGCAAAGTCACGGGTATCAATTCCCCTCTGTCTGAGCTGCTGCTCCAACGCCATCTGCGACGCAACAGCATGGTTCTTTGTGTTTTGTCCCAGATCATCTCTCACACCGGTGGAATGCTTCGAACAAACAACCAAAGTTCCGTCCTCGAGACCAGATATAAACACAATGCATCCATTGGACTTCACAGTCAACGTGTACGGTCCTTGTGTGTTTCTTGCAAGCGCCTTTTTCTCCACAAGAGCGATCTCGTCGATATTGAAGAACTTGTCGTAGCCCCGACAAACAATCTTGTCACCGCACGTAAACAGTCCACGTGCATACGACGGAAGAGTGATGTTTTTTCTCGAATAATCCCACTCGTTGAACCGCCAGCTGGTGATCTCCATCGACGAGTTGGCGACCTTGTTGGTGAACTTCTTCACCCCGCCCCGTCTGACAGACGACAGAGAAAGCTGTTCTAGAGTGTTGATCAGCTGACGTGTTTTTTCTTGTTCATCAGGCAAAAATGACGGAGTGTCCAGCCATGACATGGTAACGTGCTCGTGGAAAGAACAGAAGATTGCAAAAAGGGGAACAAGAAGCTTGCAAAAATGAGTTTATTTTTTTTTCGGATCAAAATATTTGGGGATCGAAAACACTCAGAAAAAAAAAATTGAACATCCTTACACCAGAAATTAACTCAGATCAGATTAGATAGATTTACATGACTCAACTGTCCCGATAAAAGACCAATTAGTCTGTCGAAATATGTACAAAAGGGGCCGTAGACAGAAACATCAGAGCAACAAAAGGTCGTGGAATCAATCCAATATCCTATTCCGCAGCAAATGGCTTGATAGTAGACATGCTGTTGACTCCCTTCTGGATAAACTCGTAGGTCACCAAAGTGATGGAAGAACTGCAACTCACCTTCACCAGTCTCGGCAGCCAGCCTGACCACAGTTTCTTGACACCCTCCTGCATGAATATTTTCACCAAACAGGTCATGACGTCACGGTAAATAAGTCTGTAATCTCTCGTTTGCATTCTGGTTTTGAGAACGTCGATCGGCTGAGTAGTTGCAACCACGGCACAGGACGACGCAAATCCCATCCCCATCAGCTCAAGATCGGTGATTGAGTCCCTTGTAGGGTCAATGAACTGTTGGAGGAAATTGTACGAGGAGAACCAAACCATGCTGTTCATAGTTTGTCTGAATATCGTGATCAAAGACCCCTGCTTGAAACCAGAAAGACCCTTGGTCAGATAAATTTCTTGCACCGCACGGAAAAAGGTGGTGGACGGGTTTTTTTTGTAGAAGTCGATATAGTTCGCACGTGATGAGGACACGGACGGAGCAACAGGACGTTTAGTGATTGTTTTTTTGTTGGATTCCACCGTGGCGTATCTTGGGAGGGCCACCTCGTAGCCCTGTGTTCTCATGGAGTTTTCGATCATGCGGGTTTTGATGTTTTCGAATGGAATGACCCACAAAGTCTCGAGAAAGCCCGTCATGAGTCCCGCGACAACCACGCGCGGAGCGCTGGTTTTTCCGCTATCGGCAGCCATCAGTTGCGAGAACCGGTTGAAGATCAAAAACCGGGAAGAAGCCTTGAGAGCATTTCCCACCGCAAGGGCCCCACAACCGACGAAAAACGGCCGGATGGAGTTCATAGGGATCTCAGCAGTTCGTTTCATCATGGTGGCATTCTCGATTTGGGACGTTGTCTTGAGATATTCGAATGGGTACGTCACAACGGTCTGAGCAATTCCTGCTCCTGACCCGGCTATCACCGCCGAAAGCAGGTCCGTTTCATCTATTTGTTTTGGTATTGGGTCCATGGGTGCGTGGTACTGGAGACGTGTTTAATTTGTAGAGTGGGTTGCTCCCTGGACAGGCTGCGATGTTCGCAAGCAAGACATTGTCTGGAGAAGAAATTTTGATGTCTGGGAAAAAACAATGCGTCGATCGACGTATTTTTCAGCGTCGCTGCCGAAAAAAAAAATTATCTACAATTGAATGTGTCCGTCCGAGCGTGTGTTGAAACTGTCTGACCAGAGACTATTTTGTTGGACAAGCAGCCGTTATGTCGCACGTCATCACTGCCATTGCACACAAAACTCTTCCTGACATCTCTGCACAGGTTTCGAGTCTGTTGAAGACGCTGCCGCTTACTGTGGCCGGCTGCAACACACTTAGCACGGACAAAGCGGTGGACTTCCTTGTAGACCTTTCTGGCGAGGAAGACGTTGTGAGATCTGTGCTGAAGCAGAACAAACTGGCTGGTTTGGATCTTGTTTTCCAGAAAAACGACTCCTTCCGCAAAAACAAGCGACTTGTGGTGTTTGACATGGACTCTACGCTGATCTACCAGGAGGTTATCGAGCTGATTGCTGCACAGGCTAACGTGGAAGACGAAGTGGCACGGATCACGACCGCGGCCATGAACGGCGAAATCGACTTCAAGGAGTCACTCAGACGGCGGGTTCTTCTCTTGAAAGGCATTCATTCGGCCAACCTGTGGGCGGAGTTGAAGCCACAGTTGAAGATCACCAACGGTGCTCGCGAACTGTGCCGTGTTCTCAAGGCTAAAGGCTGCAAGATGGCCGTTTGTTCGGGCGGATTTTTGCCGTTGGCCGAGTATGTGAAGGAACAGCTTGGTCTCGACTACGCGTTTGCCAACCAGCTCAAGACGGAGGTCGTGGACGGAGTCGAAGTGTTGAGCGGTGAGACGTTTGGAGAGGTCGTGGACGGAACCAAAAAGAGAGATCTTTTGGAAAAATTGGCCGAAGAGAACGGAGTCGATCTCAAACAGACAGTGGCCATTGGAGACGGAGCCAACGATCTGCCGATGATGGCCAAGGCCGGCTGGGGCGTGGCTTGGAATGCCAAGCCGAAGGTGCAAGCCGAGGCTCAATCCTGTCTCAACTCGGACTCGCTGAAAGATGTGCTTTACATCTTCGGGTACGAGGAGAGTGAGCTCGGACTTTGAAGGGTGTGATATGGCGGAGAGACTTCAGGACTCTTTCGGCATTCACTAAATATACACATTAGATAATTAGAGTCTGAATAGATGAGACATGCAAGAAACGTCCAGACGGCAGACCAGGCTGTCGTCGCAAACTTGGCAGGTTTGTTGGTGGGTCGTTGAAGGGATATGTCGCTGAAAAAGAAGAACAATCATTCATTTTATATGATTGTAAATGGCTGGCTCACTATATTTTTCAATCTATTTAATTTTCCAGCAGAATTTCTCCGGATCAGATAAGGGTTTTCAAAAAAAAAAAAAAAAAAAAAAATTTCTTATCTGTAGATAACAATTTTTCAGCCCGTCAAGTTGTGTACTTTCCAGCTGAACGCTTAGACTCCAGCAACCTGCCGGTTCACAGAACCAGTCTGGCCTTGATAATTCCCCTGACTCCGTTCAGTAGCAAAATCTCGTCCCCCTCCTTCAAGTCCGCCTTCGAAACAGCCTTCTCGAAGATCACCCCCTTGTCGAGCAAGTACCGACGCGTCACGCCGCAAAGACACCCGCTGGACAAAACAGGCGTCGTCCAGCGGCGCTCAACCTCGCCCGTGATGGGATGTTTGTCGTCCTTCATCACGGCAACATTGCAGATCGACGTCTCGGTGATCTGGCCCGCGTGATTGTACAACAGAACGTCGGCGTTGGTTTCTCCCGGTGGGATCTTCCGAGAACGTGCTTCGTTATAATGCGGTCTGTTGGTGGTTTTGAACGAGGTGAAAGGAGAAATCAGTGTCGGCTCAGAGTCCAGATAGACGGTCCATTCTGCGGGACAGTTGGGGTCGAGATTCAGCGGCGTGTGGACCGGCTCAACTTCAATTTTGATGATTCCGGTTTTTGAAATCAAAACACGCATTTTGTAGTATTGTAGCTTGTCATAATTGGCCAAGGCTGCGGTCAGACGGGCCACCAGATCGGGTTTCGTCACAGGTTTGACATCCAGCTCGAAAAAACCGATCTCCGCATTCAATCTCTTCACATGGTAGTCAAGTAGAAAGAAAAACGATCCATTGAGTGGACTCTGAAAAATGGCCTCTTCCAGCGGAATTGACCCCTGATACAGCCACGGATCATATCTAATGCTGCTGAAAATGTCGAATTCTAGAGCATCGGGGTCATATGGAGTGGTCAAATGTTCAGCAACTATCGCGTCTGCAAGAGCTTTTTGTTCGGGATTCGCCTGGGCAGGAGCCATCGGGGGTACAATAATTGAATCGGGCAAGAAGAGTCGGAAAATAGCTAGAGAAATGCACCTATAAATATTTATTCTGAAACATTTGGCTTTGACTCATAAAAAAATATCCGGTGTACGGATGTTTTTGGAGATGACCTTGGGTGATGGGGAAACCACCGAGTGATAGGGATCAATCGTTCCCAGAACGACTTGCAGTGTTTGGCATCGCTGGTGGTGGTGAAGTGGAAACGGGATCTTTGAAACTGTTTGTTTTCTGTTGTCAGTTGCTGTTTGTCAACTTTAAAAGCTCAGCTTTTAAATACAGATGGTTTTCTTTTTCCAAAGTGATTGCAACCATTCACCTCAAAATCCCCTCCATTCATTGCCCAGCTCCATATTATTATAGATGTCTGCCTGTCAACCGTTCCTTCTCCCAGACCAGCTCTCGGCTCCAAACTTCACTTGAACGGGACCTCGTCCTAATCACGTGACCATCCATCACGTGATCGAAGAACATCGCGTGGCCAGAAAAATTCCGTCTGCGGTAGCATTTTCTTTTCTATTTTCGTTCACTGTTCCGGCTCGTGTTCCAGTCTCTCTTTCGTGTCCCCGTCGACAAAACCAAACCCTTCTTGCCATCGCCACATCATTTCCCAGTGTTCTGGCTCCTCTTACGATGTCAGCAAAACAGCCACCTCAACTGAAGCCAAAACCAAAGATTCCTCCGCCAGTCGCAGCCAAGAAACCGCAACTGGCAGCCAAGCCGCAATCAGGAGAGGAAGACAAACCAGCACAGGATGATGAGTTCATCTCGTCACTCAGAAGCGGTTTGAAAAAGACCAACAGAAACTGGAATGATCTCGAGAAAAAAAGCCCCGAGGCCAGCACCCCAGAATCCGAGCCTGAAGCTCCTTCACAGATCATCAAACCAAAGACTTACACCAAGCCGGTTGTGAAATCTCCAGCGGAAACCCCTACAAGATCCCTTCCCGGCGTCAGACTGCCTGGTCTCGCCAGTGAAAACACCTCTGCACCATCTACCCCAAGCAGACAGGGCTCCAGTTCCTCAGTCAGCGGACCTCCTCCCTCATTGGCCAGAGGAGTCTCTGAAGAGTTCAAGAAGTTTCCGCCTCCTCCACGCCACATTGCATTGAGCAAACCGTCAAGCACCACCAGTCTTGCCAGCACCGCCACAGCTGCATCAGCCACCCCAGCCACAGAAGAAGAACCAGAAAAGAGACGTCTTCCTCTACCTCCCAGACACTCCAGCGTCACGAGTCTGGCAAACAGCGTCAAGTCCGAGTCTGAAGAAGTCGACGGTCCACCGCTGCCAACAAGACCGAGACCAAAACCGGCGACCTCTGTCCCGGTCTCGGCTGCTGAGTCAGCTGCTGAGTCAGCAGGAAACTCCGAAAGTGAAGATGAGGAAGAAGACAGACCTCCGTTGCCGAAACGGCCGGGAAACACGGCCAAACCAAAACCTGTTCCTCCGAAAAAGAAAATCGAGTCCGTTTCTCCTCAGAAACTGTCGTCTACACTGGAAAAACTCAACTTCAAGGATGCCAAACTCTCAAAAGTTGCTCCTGTTCCTCCCACGCCGCCAAAATCAAGGTCTTCCGCCACGTCCTCCGGGGCTTCTACTCCGCCACCGCCACCCAAGCCGCGGGTGAGACCATCTGCGCCTCCTTCTCGTGGCTCCGGGGCTGTTCTATCGTCGTCTTGGAAGGCTCCCGAGCTCGATTTGGAGCTTGAATCTGGCTGGTTCGCGAAGGAGGACTTTGACCAGCACTTTCCGGCCTGTTTTAAAGGCCTGAACTACGCGGTTTCGATTGGTTTCAACTCGAAGGAGAACTTCCGCGTCATTGCCGTTCGTAACAAGGATCTTTCCACCACCAAATTGAAGCTGGAATGGGCCAAAACGGGAAATCCCGTGGCTTCTGTTTCGCACGAGCTGAAATTTGTGGCGCCTCCTGTGGCTAGTGTGGCGCAGCTGGAAAAAGGTGCATCCGTTTTCGGCGAACATGTTGCGGGCTGGTGCGAAGCCAACGAGGGAAAACGAGTCGGAGACGGTGAATGTTGGACTCTGGCTCACGATGCTCTTGAACGGGGCTGCGGAAAACACGCGTTCGTGTCCAGCGGACTGACTCACGGTGCACTTTTGCAAACTCTGACCGGAATCGGCAAGGGAAAAGCGCCTAAAATAGTGAAGGAAGCCGTGACAGACCGGATTAAAAGAGGAGACATTCTGCAGTTCAACGAATGTTGTTTCAGATATCCAAACAAGGCATTGTTCTTCGGAACCCCAGACCACACTGCTGTGGTGTTGAACGTCAAGGAAGTGGACGGAGACGGAGAAAGACTCGAGGTTATTCACCAGAACTTCAACGGCGAGAAGATCGTCGGAAGAGAAGTGGTGGATCTGGACAAGTTGGTGGAGGGAGAGGTGAAGGTTTACCGTCCTGTCGAGGCGGATTGGTGTGAGGAGCTGTCTCCGATCTGGTGAGGTGTGGGGAACGATTGACGGCTTACAAGATCGACTGAGATGAAAAAAGCTTTTTTCAACAGTTGTGTCACGTGACAGAAAAAAAAATTAAACATCCGTACACCACCAACTGATAACGAACTTTCTGTTTACATAATAAGGAAAGGTAAACACAACCAAAAAAAAAATTCCACCCCAGAATAATGTTTACATATTGCGTAGAACCCGTTTTTTCGACACATTTCTCCCCACCATGTCGTACAAACTGTCGCAGCTGGCGCCGCTGCCCAAACTGGACGCCGTGGAGATCGGCAAGACGATCGGGCACGGCGGATTTGGCGTTGTCAAGTCGGCTCTTGTGACCAAGAACAACACGAATCGGCTGATTGCCGTCAAGTTTGTCCACATTGAGATGGCAAAACAGCAGAATGTCACGACAGAAATGCTTGCGCGCGAGGCTTTTATCCAGAAGGAGTGTCGGCATCGAAACATCATCCAGCTGATCGACTTTGGGGCCGACAGTAACTGGGTTTGGATGGCCATGGAGCTGGGCAGCAACGGCGAGCTTTTCGACAAGATCGAGCCCGATCTGGGCGTAGACGAGGAGGTTGCACAGTTTTATTTTGTCCAATTGGTCAACGCGGTCAGTTTTATTCATTCCAAAGGTGTTGCTCACCGGGATATCAAGCCGGAAAATCTCGTGATTGACAAAAACGGAAATCTCAAATTGACAGATTTCGGGTTAGCAAGCGTTTTCAAGAAGAAAAACGGCACAAAACGCTGGTGTACCACGGCGTGCGGGTCTCCGCCGTATCTGGCGCCCGAGGTGGTGGCGCAGCGATACGATCCGGAGCCTTCTGATGTCTGGTCGTGCGGAGTGGTTCTTTTTGTGCTGTTGACAGGTCAAATAGCATGGGAAATGCCGCACGAGGAGGACCCTGATTACCGATATTTTACCGAAAATAAGGGGGAAATTCTGGTTTCGCCGTGGAACAAGATTCCGTTGGGAGCGTTGTCGCTGTTGAGAAAGGTGCTGAACCCGAAACCGGACGCACGACTCGGTGTTGACGGTATATTGGCACATCCGTGGGCTGCCAAACGGAACAAGTTTTCCGACGCCAATGGGATGTGCAAGGATCCATTGCAACTCACAACAACGCTGCTGGTGAATTTGTATGTGAACCTGTCGGACGCGGAATTCAACCGCGTCAACCAGATGTCGACGCAAAAGACCGACGCGGCGGTCGCCGGAACACAACCGTTGAGATATCTGATGGACGACGTGCACGAAAGCTCGCTGTACAAGGAAAATTATCGGGCTCTGCACGGAACATCCCGCGGGCTGAAAAATTTGGGATTTTCCGCGTCGCAGGAAATTTATACCGAACACTCGAAAAGACGAAAGCTGAAACAGGACTCGGCAGAAGAGGACCTGATCTTCTCGACGGTCTCGCGCGACCCGGCCGCGCTGCAGTTTCTGGCCGGAACGAAACAGGAGTCTCGACAGCAGATTATCAGCGACAAGATGGGCCAATTGAAGCTGCAACAAAACTCGCGTCCAGAGCTCTTTGCAGAGGGTTTCACGAGATTCTTCTCTGTGGCTCCGTTGGACCAGCTGTTGCTCACGCTGCTGGAGGCATTGTACAAGCTGGGGCTCCGACGCGGCGGCAACGTCGACGAAAACGACTCGTTGGTCGAAAGACTCACGAAAAACGACTCCGTCGACGGACTCGTCACAATTCCGATTTCCGGTCGGGACTCGGCGAACGGTCACGTGATCGGAAATATCCGGGTGAGTCGACTGGCTGATAATCTGATTGCGAGGAAAGTTGAGTTTTTGAAGGTGAGATCGGACCCTTTGGAGTGGCGAAGAGTATTCAGAAGGGTCACCATTCTGTGTAGGGATGTGGTTTACACGGGGAAATAGGTTGCGGAAGGGAGGGGTAGAAAGACGGCTATTTCGAATGATATCAAAATGCGCAAAGAATGGAGCGATTTGTAGTGGTAATATCCATCGCGGGGGGATGTCTGGTTGCAGTTTGTTCAGCTCCACCGGGCTCCACCGGGCTCCACCGGGCTCCACGGGGCTTTCCCCTTGCACCGCCTGAAAAATCCGGTTTTGAAGGTGTTGAAAATTTCGAGGGCACCAAAAACAAAAAAAAAAAATCCTGGAGGTTCAAGTTCCCTCAGAATTCACCCAATTGTCCCGCAATGCCCTCTGTTTCGTACATTCCGCCCGGGCCAGACACGTTCCGGATTCTGCTCACCACAGATAATCATGTCGGGTATCTTGAGAACGACCCAATTCGGGGAAATGACAGTTGGAAGACGTTTGCGGAGATCATGAATCTGGCTCGCGTCAAAGACGTGGACATGGTTGTGCAGGCAGGAGATCTTTTCCACGTGAACAAGCCCAGCAAGAAGTCGTATTACCACGTGATGCGTACGTTGCGCGAGACTTGTTGGACCGACCGTCCCAGAGAGTTCACGCTGGTTTCCGATCCGTCGGTGGTGATGTCTACACGGCATTTCAATTATCCGTGCGAACAGGACCCAAATATTAATGTTGGGTTGCCCGTTTACGCGATATCGGGCAACCATGATGACGCAACGGGCGACGATTTATTGTCGCCATTGGATCTTTTATCTGTGGGTGGATTGCTCAATCATTTCGGCCGAGTCACCAACAACGACGATATCAAGGTTCATCCATTGCTTTTCCAGAAAGGCTCTACACGGCTTGCCCTGTATGGACTACAAAATATTCGTGAGGAGAGATTGAAAAGAACTCTTGCGTCGGGCAACCTTGAATTTTTGTTGCCCGATGATGAGGAGCCTTGGTTCAATTTGATGTGCATCCACCAAAATCACGTGCCGCGTCCTGGTGTTCGGATTGTGGAGGAAGCGCATTTGCCCTCGTTTCTTGATTTTGTTCTGTGGGGACACGAACACGAGTGTATTCCGTTGCCCGTGCACAATCCAGGAACGGGGTTCGACGTGTTGCAGGCCGGATCATCGGTGGCCACCTCGTTGAGCGAGGGCGAGGTTGCTGCCAAACACGTTTATGTGCTGAGTGTGCGCGGGAAAGACTACCATTTGGAGCCCATTCGACTTCGGTCGGTGCGGCCGTTTGCGATGAAGGACCTGATTTTGAGCCAGACGGGCATCCCGGCCGCGTCGGGCAACAGAGACGAAGTGGTTGCCCTGCTAGTTGAAGAGGTGGAAAATCTGATTTCCGACGCGATTTCTCAATGGCGCGACGCGAATCGCGACGATCGGCGCGACGACGGTCTGGACGACGTAGACGACATAGACATCCCACTTCCCTTGGTCAGACTGCGTGTGGAGTACAGTGGCGGATACGAGGTGGAAAACCCTCGGCGATTCTCCAACCGGTTTGTGGGACGCGTCGCCAACGTTAACGACATTGTTGTTTTCCACCGACGTCGCGCAACGGGCAACCAGCTCGCGGCTGACCTCGCGGCGGGCGTCGGGCAACGCGCAGGAACGCGTGCGGGCACGAGGGAAAATATTTCCCTGGACGAGGATCGCGAGTTGCGCGTGAGCGAGGGACGGCTGAACATCGGCGACTTTGTGGACCGTCACATGGGGGACGACGATCTGTTGTTACTGCGGAAACAGGAGATGTCGCGTGTGATCGAAGATTCGATGGCCCGTGACGACAAAAATCTGATCCGGCAATTTGTCGAGGAGGAGCTCCGCACCGATCTTGATCTGTTGTTGAAGCTTGGTGGAGGCGGTGACGAAAACACACAGGTCGGAGGCTCGGTCAGAGAACTGAAAAAGGGGTTCCGGAGAATTGTGAAGGAGCTAGCAAAAACAAACCAGCAACGGGATGTCGACCCGAATGAGGTCAGTAATGCCCCCCATATTCCAACTATAGTTGACAGTCCCGATCCGGCGATCGACGCGTCGATCGACGCAATTTCCAGCGACGAGGAAATTGTCGAGATCGCTCGGCCGCGCGCGCGCGCACGCGCCGCCGCGAAAAGGAAAGGGTCTCCAAAAGCCACCTCGCGGGCTTCGGGCGCCTCCTCGACGGGGACCCGGGCAAAACGCAGGGGTGCTACGCAGGAACCAGCCGAATCTTCCGCACAGATTCCGCTCAGTATGTTTGGCAGCGTCGGTCGCGGAAGAAGCAGCAGGAATAAATAGCATAAAAAGCTGGGGGATCTCAAATTTAGTAGGATTCAGCGAGAAAAAACCGCACATCCTTACACCGGCATAATTCCAGATTCCGTGTTTTCAAAAAAAAAAATAAAACAAAAAAAGTAAATGCTCGCAATAATAAACAGACACCAACAACGAACACAAAGAGACGTCTGTCAAACGCTTGCGAGATGGGTTTCTTGAAAGAAGTGCAAGGGTTTTTTCACTCGATTGTTACGAACGATCATTATGCTTCGTACGATTCCGGTGAGAACAACAGTGAGACTGCGGGAAAGCTGATTTCCGGAGGCGTGAATGGGTCGTCACAGTCCATTGCTATGCTGGATAACACGTCCTCGCTGTCGCTCACGGGCCGCACGTCGACTTCTGGTGGCGGGCCTGTTCAATACCGGCCGGGGATGCGTTCTCAAATGAACGGCAACGACATTCAGATGGCTGATTATGTGGAGGGACAGCCTCCTCTGCCGACGCTGAGCTCCATCTGGGCCAGGTTGGACGAGTGGATGGATCGCGAGTTTCCGGAGCTGGGAGATGACATGGAGAATGGAGCCACAGTCAATGATTTAAACGCGTTTGAACGTGATTTGGGTATTTCTCTGCCGTTTGATGTGAGGGAATCGTTTCAGATCCACGACGGACAGTTAGCCTTGGGCAAGAAGCGTGGTCTCATTTACGGATACCCACTCATGGACCTGGAAAGCATTGCGTCCGAGGTTGGAATTTGGAGAAAAGTTTACGACCGGTTACAGCACACAACGGAAATGATGGAAACAGAACCGGATTCAAACCGGCAAGCAAAACACCAGAATTTCTTGGAGATGCAGAAATCCATCCCACGCGGTGCTGTTCAGCAGGTTTATTATCATCCACATTGGATTCCCATCGTGAAGGATAACGAGGGAAACAACATCGGGCTTGACTTGGCACCTGGTCCAAAAGGTAGATGGGGTCAGATCATTCTGTTTGGACGGGACTTTGACACAAAGTATGTGGTTGCTTCTTGTTTGACCGAATTTCTGCTCAACTTGGCCGACGATCTGGAAGACGGACGGTTCTATATCGATGAGGTTGATGAGGATCTTGTTTACATTGAGAAGGGACGCTCCTTCCCATACTTTGAGGTGTTAAAGATGCGTGCGATCGCTCAAGCCAGAACTTTCGAGGCATCTGGATCGTCCAGATTGCCCGTCAGCGCAGGAGGATCGAAGGTGTCTCTTCCGAAGGAGACTCTGATTGCTCCAGCCATCAAGGAGCCGGAAGCTGAGGATTTGATCACTCCGGAACAGGACCTGGTGAAACAGACGGAACTGTTTAAGATCGATGCGGAGGACGACATTGAGGAGACGCATACCAAGGAGGAGCCAAAGGAGGTGACGGAGGAAACGAAGGAAGAGCCAAAGGAAGAACTTGAAGAAGAACTTGAAGAAGAACTTAAGGAGGAGCCAAAGGAGGAAGTCCAAGAAGAACTTAAGGAGGAGCCAAAGGAAGAGTCAAAGGAGGAAGTCCAAGAAGAACCACAGGTTGCGACAGAGGAGACTGTGCCGCAAGCTCCAGAACCAGTGAAGGCCGAGGACGTGAAGCCGGAGGAGGAAGAGGAAGATGCCGACGAAGCGGAAGCAGAAGAAGTGCAAGAAGACCCAGAAGAAGCCCAGACGGCAGACAAGCCTGCTGCTGCGGCCTCGGGAGCAAGCAAGAAGAAGAAGAACAAGAAGAAGAACAAGAAGAAATGAATATAAGGGAGGTTCCACGGTCATCACGGTGTGTGTTTTTTTTCGTTGATATAGTTCCGTTTGTGTTTCCGTCTGCATGATTTTTTTTGTTTCCGGTTTCCGGACTTTGAATCCGTTCATAATTTTACTCCGCGACCAAATTGTAAGTTTCATATTTTTTTTAGAAATCTCAACGGCCAGATACATCAAATATACTCCTGTAATTGCTGCCAACCATTGTCGAGGATGTCATTTTCCGCGTCGAAATACCGCGAGCTGCCGCCTCTGCCGTCATCCAGCGCCAGCGATGGCTCCAATGCCTCGAAACCCGCCGCTTCTCGCAAACCACCGCCGTTGTTCATATCGCAAAACACCATCGCCCCCGCCACAGCTGTGCATCAGGTGTCGACCGTGCCCACCATGTTGAGCACCAAGAACAACAAGCCGCCCACCCCGTTTCTGGAGTCGAAGACGCTCAAGCGAAAGAACCTGAAAAAGCTCACGCTCAACGCCAATCCCCGTTCAGAAACCAGCAGACCGTCATCTGCGCTTCCAACGCCGGGTAACACCGTCACTTCATCGTCGTTTTCGTCCAGCGAGATGCTCGTTGCTCTCAAGGATCCCGACAGAAAGGCCTCGACCGACGAGCTGATCGCCAACATTCAAAATCTCGAGCTTGGGCTTGAGTATCAGCTGCCGATCCGGGCGGAAGAACTCGTTTTACTCAAGAAATTGGGGTCCGGAAACTCGGGGACGGTTTCCAAAGTGCTACATCTACCGACACAAAAGACCATGGCGCGCAAAATCATTCATCTGGAAGCCAAAGAGGTGATCCAGTCGCAGATTGTGCGCGAGCTGAGGATCATGCACGAATGCGACTCTCCGTTCATTATCGATTTCTATGGTGCTTTTCTCCACGAAGGAGACGTTGTCATTTGCATGGAATACGCCGATTGCGGCTCGCTCGACAAGATCTTCAAGGTAACTGGTCCGTTCCCGGACTTCATCCTCAAACACGTGGCATACTCGGTGCTGTCTGGACTGGCGTATCTGTACGACAGCCATCGTATCATCCACCGTGACGTCAAGCCTTCTAACGTGCTGTTCGACTCCAAGGGGAACGTGAAGCTCTGCGACTTTGGCGTCAGTCGCGAGCTCATCAACTCAATGGCAGACACATTTGTGGGAACGTCAACGTATATGTCTCCCGAGCGGATCCAGGGCGGAGTTTACTCCGTCAAGGGCGACGTTTGGTCGCTCGGCCTGATGCTGTACGAGCTGGCATCCGGTAAGTTTGCATTTGGCGGCGCTCCAGGGGGAGTTACCCCGGGTGTTTCTGGTCTGAAGAGCGATCCGCAACGGAAAGCACCCGACTCCATTTTGGATCTGCTGCAACGAGTGGTGAACGAGAATCCGCCATCCCTCAGTCCGCGAGACGGTTTTAGCGAGGAGCTGTGCGACTTTGTTGACCTGTGTCTGAAGAAAGAGAAGGACCGTCCCGGACCAAACGAGCTGCTGGAACACCGGCTATTGAAAGGCTTCGAAGAGGACGGCCGGGTCTCGGGAGAGTATCGCGCGGACATCAAGAGATGGGCCAAGAACGTGAGAAGAGTTCAAAAGGGCAAGCCAATCAAAGAGTAGTGGACACTGGCGAACAGCGAACAGCGAACAGCCTCGCTCATCTGCTTTCCGCTCCTTCAAGTAATGTATGTTATAACCAGCTGAGCATCCGATCAGGACACTCTCATTTCGTCATTCTCACAATTCATCCGTAGCACATCTGCCACCAGATACAGACTGCCACAAACCACGAGTTTGCGGCCCGTCTCCGCCGCCACTTCCACGGCCCTTTCAACACCTTCCGCGACATCCTTCACCACCTCTAGTTGTCCCTTCGTGCATTTCTCCTTCAAAAGCTCAGGCTCATACCCCTCGATCCAAGGCATACCGGCGATTCCATCGTTGAACTTTGTGAAAATCACCGTATCATCGTCGCAAACAAGCTTCTCAAACATCCGGTCAACGTACTTGCCTTTGGTTATCCCGATCAGAAAAACAACACCCTTTCCGTCCCTATATTCCCGCTCCAAATAGTTGTTCAACTCCTCCACAGCCTGTTCGTTGTGAGCTCCGTCAAGTAGAGCCTCACATCGCGTCCCTTTGACGCTAAGATCCAGCTTTTGAAGCCTTCCAGGCCATTTGGTGGCTGATATTCCCTTCTGAACGGCACTTTTCGTCAAAGGTATCGACTCTGAAATCACATCCAGCACCCGAAGAGCCACCGAAAGGTTCATTTTTTGGTATTCGCCCTGCAAATTTGTGCGGAAATCGTCCAGTTGTCCCCCAATGTTCGGGAAATTGTCGCTGCCCGTGCCTGAACACACATGAAATGGAGCCTCCATTTTCTTTGTCTCCTGCTCAACCACCTCCAAAACAACATTTTCGTTCGATCCATCCACCACACATGGCACTCCATG
This sequence comes from Ogataea zsoltii, assembly GCA_003709205.3. Lineage (NCBI taxonomy): Eukaryota > Fungi > Ascomycota > Pichiomycetes > Pichiales > Pichiaceae > Ogataea > Ogataea zsoltii. Next base: position 172,475 of record PPKH03000024.1, read on the forward strand.
TTTGATGATCCCCGCCTTTTGATATGCGATTGATCTCAGGTCGTTTCCAAGCAGCGACTCGTGATCCATTCCGATCTTGGTGATCGCTGTGCATAGTCCATTACTATTTTCGAGGACATTAGTAGCGTCGAATCTGCCACCAAGACCAGTTTCAATCACTGCAACATCCACCGCAGCTTCCCGAAACACCTCGAACGCCACACACGTGAGGATCTCAAACTCAGTGCAGCCTACGCTGTGTTTTCTGTCTGTTTCAATGATCTTGGCCTCCGTCTTATCGAAAAGATCTATGCTGACGGGCTCGTCGTTTATCGTAATCGAGTCATTGCGATCCACAAGATGTGGCGAGTTGAATCGGCCGTTTCGCACGTTATTGGCAGTCAAAGCGTGGGTGATATAAGCGCAGACCGACCCTTTTCCATTGGTGCCAGCAACATGGACTGTACGGAGCGCGGGGGACTTGTGCGGGTTTCCAAGAATTCGCAGCAGATTTGCAACTCTTGTAAGTTGGAGATCAATGGGCATTGCAAAGACAGGGTCAATTGGTGGGTGCAATTCAAAAAGTATCCCTTTTTGTTTCCAGTTGATCCCTCAGAAGTTGTTAAGCTTTGTAAAAAAAAAAGTCTTGTTTATATTTTTGAGTCGTGCATCAAGTCCAATTCTGTCAATTCAAAGTACGGGCAGATTGACTGTCTTCTTTTTTTGCCCTGGGAAATAAATAAACCCAACATACGTGTATCCTGAAGAACACATAGCGTTCCTTACCCCACAAACCCGAATACACGCAATTATCCACGGGAACAAACAAAATGTCTGGACGGTTGGAGTCGCGACTGAGACGACTGTTTAACGTCCCGCGCAAGGGAGAAACGTTTGAATTCAGAGAGGGATTAGTTTCCCAGTATGCCGATGAGAGAAAGGACACGATTCAGAGAGTCATTGCCGCCATGACAGTTGGCAAAGACGTTTCTTCGCTGTTTCCAGACGTTCTGAAAAACATTGCGACCCACGATCTGGAACAAAAAAAGCTGGTTTATCTGTATTTGATGAATTATGCCAAAACAAACCCAGAGCTCTGCATTCTAGCGGTGAATACTTTCGTCCAGGACACGGAAGATCCAAATCCCCTGGTTCGTGCATTGGCCATTCGTACCATGGGATGCATTCGCGTGGACAAGATGGTGGATTACATGGAGATTCCTCTGAAAAAGACGTTGAAGGACGACAATCCATATGTGCGCAAGACTGCCGCGATCTGTGTGGCTAAAGTTTTCGAGCTCAACTCTCAATTGTGTTTGGAGCAAGGGCTCCTGGAACGGTTGTTAGAGCTGTTGGAAGATTCCAACCAAATGGTGGTTGCAAATGCGATTTCTGCCTTGATTGAGATCTCAAAGTCGACCGGCAGCAACATTCTCAACATTGACTCGAGAATCCTCAAAAAACTGCTCATGACGCTGAACGAGTGCACTGAATGGGGACGGATCTCAATTTTGACAGCTCTGGCGGACTTCAATGCCGAGGATGTGAACGAGGTGCAGCACATAATTGACAGAGTTGCTCCACAGCTGCAGCATGAAAACCCGGCCGTTGTCCTGAGCGCTGTGAAAGTACTGATCAAACAGCTGGACAAGGTGGACGAGGAGCAAAAAGATGCGATGCTGCGCCGTCTGTCGTCGCCGCTGGTTTCTCTGTTGTCAACTCCGCCAGAAATCCAGTATGTTGCGCTGCGAAACATCCGGATCATTCTCGAAAAGTACCCAACCGTTCTGGCAAGGGAGTTGCGTGTCTTTTTCATCAAATACAATGATCCATTGTACCTGAAGCTGGAGAAGATCGACATTCTTGTCCGTCTTGCTGACGAGGCAAACGGACTGCTGTTGCTAGCAGAACTGCGAGAGTATGCAATGGAGATTGATAGCGAGGTTGTCCGTAGATCGGTCAATGCTGTTGGTCAATTGGCCATCAAGTTGCCAAAGTTCTCGAAAAAAGCCATCGATGTGTTATACGAGCTGTTTATCACGAGATCGGAGTCCGTTTTGGACCAGCTAGTGATTGTCTTGCAGAACATCCTCAGACGGTACCCAACAGAGTATCTCACGACAGTGATCACCATCATTTCTGATCTTGACTTCGAGTCTTTAGAGACGAGCGAGTCGATCTCCTCGTACGTGTGGATCATCGGTGAGTATTCCAAGGAAATTCCCCATCTCGAGGATAGACTGACGTCTCTGGTGTCGCAGTTCCAGGACATGGACTCCACCGTGCAGTCAGCACTCTTGACCACGATCGTCAAGATCAACCTGACCAAGCCGTCGCCCGTGACGCAGAAGCTGCTACAACAGATCCTCAACGAGGCAACAAAGGAGATCGAGAACGCAGACGTGAGAGATAAGGCATACATATACTGGCGAGTCTTATCCACAGACAACGCGGAGTTGCAGAAGAAGATCATTTTGAACAAGCTGCCGCCTCTAGAGTCGACGATCGACAAGTTCTCGCCGCTGTTGCTGAACGAGCTCATCAACGAGCTGGCCAACCTCGGGTCCGTCTATTTCAAGCCTGCTTCGGCTTTCGTCAAGGTGGAGGATGCAGACTTGTTCAACAATTCGCAGTTGCAATCCAAGAAGCTGGAGGAGCTGCAGCAGATGGCCAAGAACGAGATTGTCAACAACACTGTCAAGGCCGAGAACCTGTTGGACTTCGACGACGACGACGACGAGCCTACAGGATCGTCGCAACCTGATACTCCTGTGAGCGTGGGTACGGCTGCGAACGCGGGTGGAAACATTTTGGACGAATTGAACGATCTTTTCTCGGGACTCTCGACCACCCAGAAACCACAAACGGCTCTGGACAGCAACGAGCTGTTTGGTTTGTCCTCCCAAACCACACAGACCAACCAAACCCCGCAGAACGGAAACACACAGAAAACAGGGCCAACCGAGGATCTACTGGGACTCTTTTGAATACGTCTGCACTACAATGAGTCCAAAAAACACCCACTCCCATAGATACACATTCCCATTATTACATCTGATATTCACTAATGTTACTATCACTCATCTCCAATGACATCCTCATCGCCCGTACGTCTTGTGAACGTCTCTTCTTGTAGCTCTTCCACCTCGAACTGCTGCTCGTCTTCTGGCTCAACCTCCATTTCCTCGACAGCAGGCTCGTCCATTTCCTCGTTCTGCGCCTGCACAGTCTCGGCCACGGGGAAGTTTTCTGCCACAAGCCCGAGAATAGTCTCGCAATCCTCGTCGGAAAATCGCTGGTCGCATTCCTCAATGATCGAGTACAAAGTGACGATTGACCGCGGCATGTAGTTCAGTATTTCGAGCTTTTCGATCTTTTCTAGGGAGTACTGGTTGAGTCCGTTCATGAGGGCCACCACGTTATCGCGCGTGTATTCGTTCGACTGGCCTCCGCGAACAAGATAGTTCGACAAATCTCTGGTGATGATCTCGAGATCCACGAGATGGCTGGTCTTTCTGCGTCTCTGTTTCTTGGGTGTTGTCTGTTCTCCTAGCGTGAAATTCCAGTTGTTCTCCTTCTGCACTTCCACCAGATGCTGGTAGACTTCGAAGTTGGATAGCAGCTTGTCGCGCGACACCTCAACCTGCGGGGTTAGTTGGATTCATTGGAGGAAACTCGTGTCACATACCTTCATTTTGAGGGGTAAATTGTATAAATAGCGGCTCGTCTGTTTGATTTGGTTTTAATTCTTGAAATATGTTTGAAAAAAAAAAAAATTTACTAAAATATTTTTTCACCTTGAAACTTTTCAGGACATGCAGTTTTTCACTCAAAAATTATTCAATTGATTACAACTATCTAACGGTTTTCTCCTCCACTAGTCATCCTGGTCCCAGTTTCCCGGCTTTGGCTGCTTTGGCATTGCCGGACCGCCTGCTCTCTTGGCCACAATGATCTGGTCCACGCTCAGAACCGTGCAAACGGCCTCTGTTGCCAGATTGATCGCGTTCTTCTTCGAGACAAGCGAGTCAAAAATTCCGTGTTCGCGCACATCCAGCAGCGAGTCGTTCGCAGAATCAGACTCAATGTTGATTCCGTACTTAAGCGAGTCGCGGTCGGTCTCGTCGTGCGAGGCATACAGTCTAGGAAGCACCTCCGATGCATCGAGCCCGGACGTCTCGCACAGAATGCGCGGCAGAAACTCAAATGCCTCGGCAAACTTCTTGATTCCCAACTGCAGCAAACCAGGCGTCTTTTCTCCGTAAGTGGTAATTCTTTTCACAAGCTCAGCCTCGACAGAACCGGCACCAGGAAGCAGACTTGGCTCCTTCAGAATAGCCTTGATGCTGGCAACGCCGTCGTCAATGGCCCTTTCAATGTCCTCCAGATTGTTCTTGGTGGCACCCCGGATCACGATCGACGCCGTCAACGAGGTTTCCTTGTCTTGCCGGAAGACGGTCACCCTGTCCCCGCCAATCTCCTTTGTCTCGACCACGTCCACAGAACCCATCTCCTCAGGAAGTGGAGCACCCAGTCTCGCCAGCGGCGTTCCTCCACAAACACGGCAGATTCTTCTCAGGTCAAACTTGGACGGAACCTTCAGCACAAGAATACCGTACCGGTTCAGGTAGTGCAAAGCCAGTTCTCCGACACCCGCACCCGCAACAACAACACGCACTCCGGTCGCGTGAATCTCCTTCACCAGCTGGTCCAGCTGGTCCTCCTCGCCCTTACTGAAGCCCATCATCTCCTCGGCATTGTGCAACAGCACGGTTCCCTTCGTTTCTGTGGTGGAAATGTCGATTGGACACGTGTAGATGGCAACTTTCGACGTTTCGGTGATCTTCTTGATCTGTGTTTCCGGCTCTCTAGGGAAAACCATTCCCTTGAGCACAAAAGAGCTCTCCAAAGAAGAACCCATGATCTTCACCACACGGATCGAGTCCACGTTAAACGCCTTCGGGTTCGTCTTTGGAAGCACATTCAACACCGCTTCGGCCACCAAATCGCTGATTTTGTCCTCATTTCCGTACTGCTTCGACGCAATCACCGGCTTGACAATCTTCAACAGCTCCTTCTTCGAGAAGTAGTCGCCGATCTTGTCAATCACCAGCTCGTCCAGCTCCTTTAAAGCAAACTTGCTGGCCAAATTGTATCCCTGAATGATTTCTGTAGGTGTTAGTCCCAAAATGACAAGCTTTTCAGCCAAGTGAAGCAGCTCGCCCGCCAGAACTAACACGTAGTTGGTGTTGTCTCCCATCTCCTGCTCTTGCTGTTCAGATGACATAATCAACACTTTAACGGCAGGATGAACAATTTCCAGCTCCCGAATCATCGTGGCAGCATCATTCGTAATGAAAACCTTCTCTAGACGGTTCACAATGATCTTGTTCTTTCCACATGGCCCAATCGACGTGGAAATCATTGAGCTCAGCTCCCGACACGCCTGAATGTTCCTGTTGATAGCTCCATCGCTGTTTGAATGTGACTGGTATCCCTGTTTAAAGAGCCCGGAGTTTGGCACTCCCGGCATTCTGAGCGACATGGTGTGTGTATAGGATGTTGGTTGAGAATTCCAAAAGAACAGTGTTTGCCTTCGGTACGCGTTGATTAAGTCGATGAAATTTTTTCGTTCAACAAACAGAAGAAGGTCACGTGGACCAAAGTCACGTGATGAGAGTGTGAGGAACCAGAAGCAGAACCACACTTGAAAAGAAGGGACTGTGAGAACAAACGAGGCAAGACGTTTGCAATATTGGAGCTCTGGAGGCTTTCAATCACCCGATCTACAAAGATTTCCGCACATTATCCCGCCCATGACGCCCTATTTTGACGTCCATTCGGGGAAATTTCCGTTTTCACGTCATTGTTTACGTAAGCAGACGGTGCTTGGTTAGTGGTGTTTTTTTTTTTGACTTTGTGGTCTTTTTTGTGAATAGAAAGAACCCTCTGGGACATTGTTTGTGCTCTTTGTGTTCGTTTCTGTGGATCAATTTTCCCCGAAATCAATCCAGCCATACTCTTCAGCTGAATTCCTTGTCACTGTGAACGCATCCGGACGTTTGACTCGCACAATGTCCCGACAATCGTTCAAAGACCAGCTGATCAGTGCATCTAACTCCCATCATGCCAGCCAAGAGCCCACAAATAACCTTGATTCGGCCGATTACAATCCATTAGAGGACGTCCAGGACCTTTTCCGTGCTTCGGGAAGTCTTGCTGGGCTTGACGAGCTTTTGAGCTATACAAATGCGTACAAATTGCAACTAGACAATGAGATTCTCAAGAAAAGAGACGCATATTCCAAGTTTGTTGCGGACAACTCCAACTCAGACAGCAGTTTAGAGAACATTGACGAGCTGTTAACCACTTTAATCACTGATTTCAACGATACGAAGGTTTCTGCTGAACAGACAGGGACGACAATTAACGGTATGACGGCGAACATCAAGGAGTTGGACCACTCCAAAAAGAATCTGACGCTGACCATGACCATTTTGAAGCGGTTACAGATGCTGATTACTGCGTATGAAAATCTCGAAGACGCCATCAACGACACGTCGAACCCAGTGAAGAATTACAACGAGATCAAGCAGCTTTTGAGTGTGGTGATTGAGCTGATGCAGTACTTCCAGAGCTACAAGAGCATCGACGAGATCAACACGTTGAACAAGAAGATTGGCTCGATTAAAAATAAGATTATTGACGAGATTTTCAGCGATTTCGAGAAGGAAATACAGGGAGAGCTCCGAAACCCATATCTGATTGAAGGTTGCAACCTTCTGGACATGCTGGGAAGACCGTATCGGGACAAGCTTGTGAACTGGTACATTGTGACATTGTTAAAGGAGGTTTCTTCGATTTTCAAGACGACCGAGGAGGCCGGTTCTCTCGAGAACTTGAAGCGGAGATTTATCTTTTTCCAAAGAATCCTCGGGAATTTCGAAGCAAACCATGCGTCTGTTTTCCCCAGCAGCTGGCGAATGTCGTTTGAGTTGTCGAAAATCTTCTGTGAGACGACGAAACGCGACTTGAAGGAGGTGACTGCCAAGGAGTCGAGGCTGAACGGCAGCAAGGTGGACGTGAATCTGCTGCTGAATTCTCTTGCGGAAACACTGGATTTCGAGGTGTTTTTGAACCAGAAATTCAAGCAGTACGAGGAAGGAAAGGCGAACTTTTTTGACAGAAGCATCTCGGATGTTTTCGAGCCGTATCTGAACATCTGGATCGATCACCAGGGAACGGTGATCAACAAGAAGTTTATCGAGTTTATGAACCCTTCGAACTTGCTGAAGCGGTCTGGTGTGGACGAGGCGAACGAGAACGGGTCGCAGAGCACTGGAGATGCCAACTCGCTGAACGTTCTGGAGTCTGCTGCAGATCTGTTCAGACTGTACAGACAGATATTCTCGCAGCTGTCGAAACTGTCGCAAGGAGAACCGTTGGTGAAGTTGTCGGTTGTTTTTTCCAAGTATCTGATCAAGTATCAGGAGACCGTTTTGGAGCCGATTCTCCCCGACAACAGAAAGCTTTCTTCGAGCACTCCAGCGGACCAAGTTGAGGGTGCCGAGCTGATCTGTTTGGTTTTGAACACAGCAGACTATTGTTCGGTGACGGCATCTCAGCTGGAGGAGAAAGTTGTTTCGCTGATACGGACGGAGGAGCTGTCGAAACAGGTGGATTTCGAGGACGTCAAGGGCAGATATCTCAGCATGATCAACAATTGCATCAATCTTCTCTTCTTCAAGATCGAAAAAGACCTTCAGTTTGCCTGGAGAGAGATGTTCAATAACAACTGGAAGCTTCTGAAGGACGTTACGGACGAGTCCAGATATCTCAAGTCGGTGAAATTGGCTTTGAACGACAACTGCGAGCTGATCTTTCCGAAGTTCAACCGGGCTCTGTACATCCGCAACTTCATCGACAAGCTGGTGGAGCTTGTTCTGAGCGAGCTTCTGATCAACATCTTCAAGCTGAAGCCGATCAGCGAGGTGATGGCAGAACAGTTCAAGTTTGACCTGCAATCGCTCAAGTCGTTCATGTTGGAGCTGCCGGGCAAGTCACAAGAAGGAACCCGGATCGCATCGTCGTCGAGCTTCTCCAAGGGAATCAACGCCAAGGTTGCACAGATCGACTCGTTGCTGAAGATTCTGATGGTTCCAACGAGTCCGACGGCAGATTTCATCTCGAGCTACTTCACCATAATCGGCGACGCCAGCTTCAGCAACTTTGTCAAGATCCTCAGGCTCAAGGGTCTGTTGAGCAACGAGGCCACCTACGAAAAGGACAAGTTCAAGTACATGGACTACTTCAAGACGCAATTACGGGTGTACGAGTCGAACGCCGAGGACCCGGTCGCCGAGTGCAACGAATACATCAAGAACCTCAAGATCGACGACCTTCCGGCGGACGGAATCAGCTCGATTCTGAACTCGACGCTGCTGACGTCGCCCACGTCGCCCAAGCCGGGGTCTGCAATGGTGGCCTCCAACGTTGGAACCAACATCTCGAGCTTCTTCAACAGTCCGAACCAGAACTTCAAGATCGACAAACAGTCGCTGCTGACGACCCGCGACAACCTGGAGAAGAACATTGCTCGGACGTTCAACATCAACAACGATAACAAGATCGACATTGGCGAGAATCTCAAGAGTTTCGGCAAGTTTTTCAAGAAGAATTGAGAGAATCATGGATTCCATTCATTACAACCACGGTATATCGCCTCAATAATACTAACCCATCTCAAAATCATTACACCCGCTAGCAACTACGCTATACCCCAACACTCACACCAAACGATGTCGTCTTTTGAAACGGAATATGTAATTACTTACCTAGTGCTTTCCCCCGGTTCTTTTGCGTCTGAGCTCGTTCTGCTGTGCCTCGAGCTCGGGATCAAAGTTGATGAACTCGTGCAAACCGGCTCCTCCCGGCACCATTGGCAACACAGGCACCTTCTTCTCAACAACAACCTCCATCAGGATTGGTCCGTCGTTGTACTCGAGCATCTTGGCAACACCGCTCTTCATGTCCTCCTGTTTCTCGACCCGGAACGCCTTGAGACCCATGGCCTCGGCGAGCTTGACAAAGTCGGGGTTGGACTGGTGCGTGTGGGCGTATCTGTGCTCGTAGAACAGAGACTGCCATTGGGTCACCATACCCTGTTCCTCGTTGTTGAGAACGACAATCTTGACGGGAGCGTTGGCCTGGACGGCGGACGAAAGCTCCATCAAAGTCATGTTGAAAGACGCATCTCCGTCAATGTCGATCACCAGGGCCTCTGGCTTGGCAACCTGCGCACCAATTGCGGCAGGAAGACCGTATCCCATGGTTCCCAGACCTCCCGAAGTGATGAACGTTCTAGGCTTGGACCACGTGAAGTGCTGGGCAGCCCACATCTGATGCTGTCCGACACCGGTGGTGACAATCACCTCGCGGCCCGTGGCGTTGGCCTGGTCCGAGATCTCTCTGAGCAGGGTCTGTGGCTTGATCTTGGAGCCCGGAGTCTCCTTCTGGTACGCATATGGGTACTTGTTCTTCCACTCGTTGATCTGGGCAAACCATTCGGGTCTTTCCTGGACAGGATGCACAAGCTGGTTGAAAAGCTCGAGGTTCTGAGTCACGTCTCCCTCGATGGCCTCGGTAGCCTCGACAACCTTGTTGATGTTCTTTGGAGAGATTTCAAAGTGGATGATACCACCTCTGCCCTCTCTGGCGGCCTTCTTGGCCTCAGGAGCGAACTTGGACACGTTACACGTGACTCTGTCGTCGAACCGGGCACCAAGAGCGATGATCAGGTCGGCGTGCTGGATCGTGGTGTTTGCGAGGGCCGAGCCGTGCATTCCCAACATGTCGAGCGACTTAGGGTCGTTCTGGTCGAACGCTCCGAGTCCCTGGAGGGTGGTTGTGACGGGGATCTGGGCCTTTTCGGCGAGTTCCTTGAGTCTCTTTGGGCCGTCCTCGTGGTTGAAAATGCCCGCTCCAACGTACAGGATCGGCTTCTTGGCCCTGTTGAGCAGGTCGGCCGATCTCTTGATGCATTCTGTCGTGAACTCGGTGGCTGCGGCCTCTGTGATCTTGTTGAGCGTGTTGGAAGGGATCGTGGTGGAGATCGGAATGGCCTCCTTGAGAATGGCGGCGGTCACGTCCTTGGGCAGGTCCACCAGAACGGGACCCGGTCTGCCGGACGTGGCGATCTCGAACGCCTCGTTGATTCTGCGCGGCAGCTCGGCCACATTCTTCACCATCACGTTCCATTTGGTGCACGATCTCGAGATACCAACGACATCAGCCTCCTGAAAGGCGTCGGTACCGATCGCCGTGGTGGGCACCTGACCGGTGAAAACAACCAGCGGAACACCGTCCGCGAGCGCGTCTGCCATCGGGGTGATGACGTTGGTGGCTCCGGGACCAGACGTCACCAGAACGACACCTGGCTTGCCGCTTGCGCGAGCATATCCCTCGGCCATGTGGCCCGCGCCCTGTTCGTGTCTAGGAAGAACAAAGTTGAACTTGTCCGAGTTGTAAATGGCGTCGTAAACGGGCAGGATCGCTCCTCCCGGGTAGCCAAAGATGGTGTCGACGTTGTGTCTGCCCATCATCTCGTGGAAAATCTGGCCTCCGGTCAGACCGATGAACGAGTCGTCCATCTGCGACTGGTGGCCCGTCTTGCTGAGAGGCGACGGGGTTTTAGAGCCCGACGTGTTGAACGAGGGAGCTGGGGTTGGTCTCGAGTCCGACACGTGCACGGACGCCGACGAGGACTTGCAACGTGCGCTGAGCGGTTGTCTGTACAGGGATCTGAGCGCGCGGACGGACGCAGACGCGGCCGCCGGACCTGTTCTCGACCCTCTTATGGTGGCAAGCATTGTGGCAAATGTGGTGGATGCTGTTGGACAAAAGAGTCTTATCAAACTGCGAAAGATCAGTGCGAGTTAGTCATATCAAATAAATAGCGGACTGAAAAATTGAAAAATTTTTCTTGGATGAAAATTTTCACCGGAGCCGGGCCTGTGACGGAATCTGGGGTTTCTCAGCCACGGTGGCGCAGTTGCAAGACGTGTGGCGGTGCATGTTAAGAAGAAACAAAAAAAAAAAAAAAAAAAAAAAAAAA